>CM069450.1:22058521-22165586 GCA_035610835.1 Ophiura sarsii | reverse complement strand
GTGTAAAATTAATGTGGGTGAGCCAAATACAATTATTTATGGAGTGAATACAATAACTATGATTATATTTTTAATATTTAAGTGCAGCGTCCTATAAACTTTAAATTACAGATTTAGTTTATCTTGATTTGATTAGATAACGATTGATATTTTGTAAGAAAAGGTAGCTACTAACCATGACCCTGTCATTTAAAAAAAATGGAATGGGGTCTATATCGTATATCGGGGGGGGGGGGGGGGGGGGGGGGAATCTCCAATCTCTGACTGATATAATTATTGATTCACTTGTGCCTTACATTTATCCGGGTCACTGGAATATTTAGGTTTAAGTGTAGGGTAGGGTGGGTGGGGTGCAATTCCCCAGTCAGGAATCTTTGGAATGGGGGTGGGGTGCACTTTCCCCAGTCAGGAACATTTTCCCACGACAATTGTAAATGTTGGACCTGTGACCAGGGGCGTAACTTAGAGGTGGGGTAGGTTGCATCCCCCTGATACCCACCCCCAGATGAAATGACAACTCGATTTCTTTTATATACACAGAAAGAAAAAAAGTGAGTCATCATCGAAAAATGAGGTCATTTTGTCCGTGTAGTGACACACTATGGCTCAAAATGAGTCATTTTGTCATGTAGTGGACTCATTTTACGAAGATGACTCACTTTTTTCTTTCTGTGTACCAACAAAATAGCCGGCTATACCCCAGATCACAGACCTGCCGCCCCCCCCCCCCCCCCCCCAACACCTCCTCGTGCCCAATTGAAGACCCTAATCTATGCTCATGCCCGTGAGTTTGTTGCAATTCAAAAGAGGTCATATCATACCATATCCTCTTCTTCAAACAGATTAAGAAATAGTCACAGTATTTTCTCCTCTAATTATTAACATCAATCAATTCTGTGTTTGTACAGTACAACCCAAACATACATTGTGCAATGTGTGCATTGAAATATACTACAGGGCAAGGTCATTGTATGTATACCCATTATTACCTGCCATGGTATACCGAGGCTATACGATGTGTTGTGTACGACCATGCCAGTATAGTGAATGTATCACACGCGGCGGTACATGCAGCGCTATAGCACAAAAACATAATAAAGTTTGCATAATAGAATTGTCCCTGATAATAGGGACCTAAATATATACACATAAATTCAGGAAAGAAAACTTCACATGTTATAATGCTTTAATTTCCATTAAAAAGATAATTGTAGTTGTGATATTTCATGTTCATATACGAGGATACTTTTCGAATGCGTGTATTTTCCCCGCGAATTCAATTCTCTATCCAACGTACTCGAAACTCGATTGGAATTGGTCAATCAACCACGTGGTTTGAAATTTGATCACGCGTGTTCGAAAATCGAGTACGTATCGTCGCTGTTCTGACATACCGGCACATGTGCCATTTTGGGCAAAATGAGTTAAGATGCATTTTATGATCTACAAATGAAACTCTTTATTCTCCCAAAAAATTGAGACAAAAAGGTAATTAATTAATGAGATACCACACTAATTAGTGTGATATGCCAGGGTTTGAACATAATACCGGCATGAAAACCTCATTTTGTATTCTGACATACCGGCACATCACAACATTCTGCCATAGACCATCGTGTAACTGCAGTTCTGATATACCGGCATATCACTGTTTCACTGTTCTGACATACCGGCACATGATTTTATGACATAATTACTCCTAATTAATAATTGCAATTTGTTGTTGTAACATGCTCATAACAAACATAAGTATATATTTATTAGTGTTCTTTGACAATGATAGTGACATTGATGTAAATGCTCTCTAACAAGTCTTTAAAAATTGGAAAATTTTCAAACACGATTTTCTCAAAACGCTGTTTTTCGTGATGTGCCGGTAGGCCTATGTCAGAACAGCGACGGTATGTAGGATGCTAACTTATATGAGGTGTTCGCTTTTAAGGAAACTTCTTGCCTTGTTTGGTGATCCTGTGAGGTCGGGTCAGGACAGGTCGAAGGTCGATCCTTGTCCAATTACAGATCACCAAATAGTGCGGGGTTTCCCGAAAAACACTTCGTGTTAATGTGTCGTCCAGTATTCTATGTTAAATTGTAATACCCGGCCGGTATCGTCTGTCTACTTAATAAAATGATTTGAACTATAAAATATTATTCGAGAACTGTTTCATCTTTGTCTACGACTACGGGTGTGTTAAAGCCAGTAAAAGTACCACGTTATCATTCGTGCTACCAGTCTCAAACCAACGTTACAATGGTAGCAGCGGCGGTCTCACGCAAAACATCGAAATGACTTTACCGTAACGGCTTTACTAAACAACAACATAAAGCCAGTAAAACATTAATACGTGTATTGATATACGTTATGGCGGACTCGGCCAACCATACCCGTCTAGTATGCCATCGCGTATGTCATCATCACGAATAATTTCACTTCACCAACCAGACCATTGACCCTTTCAGACCGCATACACCCCTATAATCGTCTCAGATACAGTCATGTAAGCATTATGAAAAGGGGATTTAGGAATAACACAAATATTCATCCATCCGGGTCATCCGCCCGGTCGATGAGTCATCACTACCCATTCAACAATTATATCGTGTACTTAGTTGCGTGACCACTTTACGACACTTTACTCAGTCGTAGTACTCATGATCGCGTGTTATAAAACAGCCTTGAAATTGTTCAAAGCGTTATATTAATGTTTGTAAATAGATTATCTTAACACCACTAATGTGTTACTGTTATGTGAGATATTATACGTAAACATTATGTATATCAGCTGTTTTGACACCAAGGAAATATAATATTACAATTTACGTTAAAAGTCCGATTGAATTATTTTACATGAAAATCTAACAAATTGCCTTATATATTGTCTTAACATAACCCGTCAACAAACTTGCAAGATATTAAACAATTCACAAAATAATACAGGATAGTTTGTACAATTAGGGTTTAGCTGAAGATAGTCACCAAAATCAGAACAACCGCAGAAGGTGCTACAGGTGCCCAACATTTACACAGGAAAAGTACAGGGTGTCTAAAATTATGATGAAATAATGCATACAATGAAGGTTTGTATATAATATTCTATGACATTTAGTTAGCATCTGATTACAATATTCATAAAATGCAAATAACGCCACGCCCCTCCTCTGTCACTGCCAGACAAAGCCATCCACAATTAATAATTCGTATTTTGTTCTACGTATATTAATTTCAAATAACCAAATTCTGAATGTTTCGTGTCATATAAGAACTAATTCTGCCATCATCAAAACAAATCAGTTCTACTCTAAATCACAATCAGCTTTTACCATTGATGTACTATTTTTGTACCACAAATCATGTTTTGAGCCGATAAAATCAACCACGTCTTAGGTCGTCTGGTTTGCTACGACCATGATAGTGCGCCCCCTACAAAACCTTCACCCGTGAATTTGGTTTTAGTAGGCGAAATTTTGTCTGAGGAGTAACCTCTCCCATAATTATAGACTCCCTGTATAAACTCATGAATTGTATTAACTAGCGGGCACCCGCGCTTTAAGCGCGGGACCCACCAGATGAGTAAACCTGGGCGTTTAATATTTTGGGTTCGATGAGTAAACCTGGGCGGTTAATATTTTGGGTTCGATGAGTAAACCTGGGCGGTTAATATTTCGGGTTTTTGAGAAGTACTGCATTTTTTTGGAGGGTGAAGATGAGACACTAATTAATGTCCATTAATTGTGTTGTTTAACTTCGTTGACTTAGACTAGGTACGACGGTCAAGCGGGGGAAGACTTTCCCACTCCTGAATGTTATGCCACTGATTTACATCTTTTATTCTATAACTTAATATAATATGGGGTATAATTTGTCGCATCATGTCAATTTGTAGGCTATAATTATGTACATCAATGGCAAGAGGCGATTCGTTTTTTGTCAGGTTGGCCATATGGGACATGCATACACAGGGGACGTGGAGTGATTCTAAACACCACGATAACCGTAAGCAAGCGATAAAGGCCTAATGTAATTCAAATTTAATGTTTTCAAAATGCATTTTTAAATGATAGCACGTATGTCATGCAGAAACGGCAAAATATATATGAATCGTTTGAAATCGAGTATGGCCAGTAAAGGTCCAACTTGGCTGGTATCCTGTTTTATGGCAGAAATAGAACTGTAAAAAGATATGTATAAGGGGGTTAAAAATGACGGCAGAGGGCGCCATGGTCACACGCTGGTATCGTAACAACACACCGGAAACACAAAAATACCGTCGGATTCCGCCGTCGCCGCGCCATGCTTCTTGAAAAGTCGTACATTTCTCTAAAGGAGCGATCACTATTTTCGCCAGGGGGCGGGGGGCGGATTGGGTGGAGAATATTTTATTTTTTGGTGCAATATTTTCATCACCCCCCTTCTTGAACACAGAACAATTTCATGCCCCCCCTCAAGTATTAAAACAAATATCATGCCCCCCCCCCTCTTATTTATTTAATGATGGTACAAATGATGGCGAAGTCCCAATTTCAACAAAAAGCCATAAATAGTCGGAGTGTATGGTATAAAGAAGTGAAGATTATTATTAGAAAAACATCAAAATAATGAAGCTTCACGATAACACCTTGCTTTTATTATAGTACAGAAACATCACAGTGCCATCATACTTGTTGACCATGTTGACAAAACAACTTACCTGCAGGTATATGGAGAATGCAGGGTGTGTCAACAGTGTAGTATGTAGGTTTTTCAAGAATTTGACTTTACACTTATTTATGCTATGTTTGATGTACATTTTGGCTCTAAAGAAGCTTGTCCTATAAAATAATTTCATTTTTGGGAGACCTGCGCACGTAGCGCGCGAACATTTTTCATCTTTGTACTTTTGCCAGAATAAAATTTCGAGTCCCCCCTTTCATGTGTAAAACCATTTAGTGTCCTCCCCTGACTTCCTCCACCCCCGGCATAAATAGTGATTCAAAGGTCATTTTTCAGAGGAAAGAAAGCATTTGTATAGTATAAATTAACATGTATAGTATAATTTAAAAATTTCGTCTTTGTACTTTTGACCATCAACATTTCATTTCCCTTCTCTTTACCAAAATAAAATTTATGTTTAAAAAACACTTCGTGTCCCCCTGATTTCCTCCACCCCCCCCCCCCCACCCCCACCCCACCCCTAGGCGTAAATAGTGCATCAAGGTCATTTTTCAGAGGAACAAAGCATTTGTATTATGTATAGTATAAATTAACATGTATAGTATATATTAATTTTTGTTGTTGTAATTTTGACCATCAACATTTCACGTCACCCCTCTTTGCCAGAATAAAATTTCGCGTCCCCCCTAATATTATATTGCAATTAATTCAAATGTAATTTTTCAGAGGAAAAAAAGCATTTGTATGGTATAAATTAAATTTCCAATGTTTAACTCAAAAAACAACGTCATATGTAAGGCAAAAATAAAGACAAAAGAAAAGTGACCCTAGTGAGATTCCGCGAACATTTTTCATCTTTGTACTTTTGACCATCAAAATTTCATGGTCCCCCTCTCTTTGCCAGAATAAAATTTCGCGTCCCCCCTTTATGTTTAAAAAACATTTCGTGTCCCACTGATTTCCTCTACCCCCCACCCTTGGGTAAATAATGATTCAAAGGTCATTTTTCAGAGGATAAACATTTATAGGCCCAAGAGTATAAATTAACATGTATAGTATAAATTAAAAATGTTCATATTTGTACTTTTGACCAAATTAAATATTGTGTCCCCTCCTGATTTACTCCACCCTACCTGGCGTAAATAGTGATCGCTCCCTAATATCAAATTGCGTGTAATTTTTCAGAGATAAAAACAGCATTTGTATAGTATAAATTAAATTTCCAATGTTTAATTCATAAAACAACGTCATGTGTAATGCAACAATAAAGAAAAAACAAAAAGTGACCCTATAGTGAGATTGCTTGACCCCCCTCTCCAATAGTGATTCAAAAGTTTATTTTTAATTTTTAGAAAAACATTTGTAGTATAAATAGTATGTATAGTATAAATTAACATGTATAGTATAAATTAACATGTATAGTATAAATTAACATGTATAGTATAAATTAACATGTATAGTGTAAATTAACATGTATAGTATAAATTAACAGGTATAGTATAAATTAACATGTATAGTATAAATAAACATGTATAGTATAAATTAACAGTTTTCATATTTGTGCTTTTGACCAAATCAAATATCGTGTCCCCCCCCCTAATACCCGATATGTCTAATACCCAATTGGTCTAATACCCATTTGGTCTAATAGTCATTTTGTCTAAAGCCGTTTCGTCTAACCGCATATAGTCTAAACCCATTTGGTATAATATTTAATTGGTCTAATACCCATTTGGTCTAATATCCAATTGGTCTAATATCCAATTGGTCTAATGTTTTCATGTGGGTAGGGGTGCATTTGTTTAGTCCACCAAAGGGTTGCGTCGGCTTACTTTTATTTACCTAGCTACTAGTACAACATCTCCAATTCACACTTCAAAGTGTCATATCCAAATTAAAATATTTTACTATAGTAAGTCACCACAGACCCTGAATATCTTTTCAAATTCAAGTTCTATGTCTGTGGGTCTACATGTACATGAGTCAATCCATGTCAATGGTCAATCAAAGAATTTGGCTACATTTTATCAGTAACAGTTAGACACCACATGGTTTAACAATCAAGGGGTTACTGTAAAACAACTTAATTTCACAGCAAATTATTTAGCGAATTAGCAATTTGTCATCTTTTTGCTGCAATCTGTTTTCACTCATTTGTATCATATTCCTATATACAGGGTGAGTCAAAAAAAAGTGTACTCAACTTCAGCGATTTCTTTTAGAAAAAGTATTCGTTTGTTTTCAAAACAATATACTACGGTATAAAGACAAATCAATTAGCTTTAATATGAATTTTATCTGGTTTAGATTGGTTGAGGGAAACTTATTTTACGCTGTTTTGAATAAAAGTGACCAATTTAATTGTCCGAACACGCTTTCCAGATCTTGACCATTATATTTCATAAGATACGACCAATAAAAAATTACAATACCGACAGCGAAAGGATCAATTCCTTTGTTATGAAATGATTAAAGTGTGGTAATTGTGTCATAAATAGGCCTTAAAGCTGTCTATTGTTTTAATCTATTAGGAGACAATTTTGAACAAGTGTATTGTCTACTTAATTCTTTTAATAAACAAGATGTGTAATGCTTTACATCATAATCCTAGTAAACATTATTAAGCTCGTTAAGCTTGAAATTAAAAACCGTGTTTTAGGTGAAAAAACAGCTCCTGTACAGAAATAGTCATATTTACTTAACGGTATCATCAAATAGCGTGATTTTTTTCCCAGATGGTAGCAAAGAAATGGCGCAATCATTATTTAAAGTTTTGTTTGCCTTGATTTTGTGGTCAACATTTTTTTTCTTCAATTTTTTCAATTAGGGTACACTTTTTTTTGACTCACCCTGTATAACCATTATAAATTACGAGGGTCATTCAATAAGTTCTACCTCCTACCTCATAACTTTGCTAATATATAAGCCAGTCTTATGAAATATTACACAATTGTAGCATGGAATCCCAGTTACGAATTCATAGTAAATTGGTCTGAGTAGTGGTTGTACTTTTCCAGAAATGAAGTGAAAACCAAACGTCCATTTAATGCGATGGAAACGGCTAAAAGACCGCCTAATGTATCCTAAGTGCTATTCATTTGGTCAATTCTCATAGACAAAACGTCCCTATCGGTTAATTAAAACCATTCTAAATTACAAATATATCTTGAGCAGACTATAAACAATAAAAGTGACTGATTTCTTCTTGGGGAAAAATAGAAAAATACCCTCCAATTAGCCAGAACCAGACCAGGACAGCCATTGATTTTAACCCAACCCTAAGAGAACCGCTGCAAAAGTCATATTTGCTTTTCATAAGAACTATTAAGGGATCTTCACCATACAGGACTAATGGATAGATTTCAAGTCTCTCAAAGAGAACATTTTCTATCATTGACTACCTGATTGACTATTTTAAAGGTTGTATTTAAGGAAAACTCATAAAGTGACTGTCATGTTAAGATTTAACACTTGAGGCATCACTGTGGCTTGACTCGACTTGTAACAACTGTCGCGGGGCGGGGCGGCTTCGCTTTCTAAGCTATAGAGTTTGTGTGTTTAGCATGCACTCGCGGCGAATCCTAAGTGAGCAGAGAATGTTGCATCTGACACCACCAAATTTCTATGTGGCAGGGGATTGAATTTGGAAACCCGGATTATGTATGCTGCACGCCACGTGGATCCGTTACAGGTATTAACCTGCCTTTTATACTAATGACAAGCACGGAGCCTTCTAGGGTATATCACATGTATTTATTTATCGACGCATATCACATTATAATTTTTACAAGTATTCTTACGCAACAACTTCAACTATCAAAACAATTTAAGGAACCAAAATACACTACCGCTTTAAGAGCCACGCGTACACCCAATGTCAATTTATCCCGTCTTAATTTGGATTGGCCTGGTTAAATATCCCCCCTGGAAAAAAATCCGCCCTAGCGTTACAATCACCGCCCTAGCGTTACAATTTGCGTCCGCCCTGGAAAAATCACATTTCCGTGGAGCGTTAGCTGAAATAAAGAACAATAATGGGGTTAACAACATTGGCAAGGCAATGGATTGAGGCCATGGCCGGATCATGATTATCGGGTCGTTATCACTCCGCATATCACAGGCATGACACCTGGATACCATCGACAACAACCTAAGAATCGGAGATGGGGTATGATCATCAGGTTGTGGCATTACCGCCTGCCAACCCAAGAATCTCCAACGGGTATGATCATCAGGTTGTGGCATTACCGCCTGCCAACCCAAGAATCTCCAACGGGGTATGATCATCAGGTTGTGGCATTACCGCCTGGCAACCCATGACTCTCCAACGGTGTATCCAACGGTGTATGATCATCAGGTTTTGGCATTACCGCCTGGCAACCTATGACTCTCCAACGGTGTATCCAACGGTGTATGATCATCAGGTTGTGGCATTACCGCCTGGCAACCTATGACTCCTGGTATGGTGTATGATAACCGATGAATCCTCAACGGGGTATGATCATCGGGTTGTGGCATTACCGCCTGGCAACCTATGACTCTCCAACGGGGTATGATCATCAGGTTGTGGCATTACCGCCTGGCAACCGATGAATCCGGGATGGGGTATGATCATCAGGTTGTGGCATTACCGCCTGGCAACCTAACTATTTCACCAATGAAGAAGCCCAACACTGTCTGTTGGAATTACATTATATATTACAATAATCCACGCTGCTACTTGTGCTATTTATGTACAGCCAAAGCCTAGCGGTACGAATTCCGAAGATTTTGG
This sequence comes from Ophiura sarsii, assembly GCA_035610835.1. Lineage (NCBI taxonomy): Eukaryota > Metazoa > Echinodermata > Ophiuroidea > Amphilepidida > Ophiuridae > Ophiura > Ophiura sarsii. The sequence goes on along the minus strand of CM069450.1, from coordinate 22,156,161 downwards.
AAACAGACCAATTCAAGAGTTACACATCAACTTACAAAATAATTGAGATTCGCCGAAAGCGCACAGAGTCAAATCAGTTAGGACCAACAACCTACTGACTCTGAATTAATAAGGTATGACTAAATCTCCAAACAATTTACGCACCAAGTTAGCGTTCGTATGTGTTAAACTAGCGCGCTACTGACGATTATCGCAGAGCAACACAAAAAGCAATAAAAGGTACCTAACGAAACAACTGGACATCGTCTCGCTGTATTTACTGCACCATCTCCGTCAACCTACCTCCCCTTCCACAAATGTTCACGTGCACTAATTCATAAAATTCTTACCCGTCCTGCAAGCGGTTGGTTCTCATTTTAATAATTTATCAAGGTCAACACCCACCTAACTCCTGTGATATCTTCACGGATACTTCAGTTTGATCTTGCTGCGTCTTTATATCACCTCTACAACAAATATACAAATAATGGAATAGGTCCACTAACAGTTAATCTAGCATATACACAATATGGTCATGGCATTCAATTGTATGCGTAAATGGACTACGACAAGGATGATTTCACACGGCATCTCCCACAGTAGCATGACACAGTGTCATCAGGTACAAGGTAATTAATTATATAAAACAAGCATATTCAAAACCAAATGTACCCAAAACAAGCTAAGTATTTTGGCTGAGTGATAAAATTGGATCACTCAAAAACTCCTAAGAGTTTTACAAAACCCCAAATAGATCATAGGAATTGCTTAAGTATTCCACAATTTAGGACATTTACATAATGCCATGGATCTCCAAAACAGTCTGAACAATCAAAAACAACGTGCTGCTTATTTACCACAGCACCATTAGGGTGTCACATCTTATACATGACAACCATTAACAGTATAAGCAATTTGGAATGATTTTAATCATTCCAAATTGCTTATACTGTTATGATTTTTAAAAAAATCATAATACCGAAAATATCGGAAAATACCGAAAATAATCGGACCAACCGAAAATATCGAAAACCGGACCCTCCTAGCATAAAAATACAAATATAACATCAAAATAGTAATCAAACATGTGAGTCACTTGTCATCCATTACACAAGTAAAAAGTACAATTTGACCATGCAAGTTCTCTGTATTTAAAATACAGTGATCATGAATCATCTCTGATGGTTTGGTTTATATATCAACGCGCATGGAATGTTAGGAATTTGTCACCAAAAGTCTACCCAAAAATACTGAATTAGATAGCTGTGATATTATAAAAAGATTAAAGTACCTCAATTTTTGCACAGCACTCCTACCCTTTAGTTATTCAAGAGTCACAATAACCAAATTTACTACTCGCTCCTACCATTTCTGGCCTCAATTTACATGTATACACAATCCAGTACTAAATCATGATAGGGTGACTGTGACATATGGTTTTGGACATCCTTTTATTAGGCCTATATAGCCCCCTCGTTTGGTCTTAACTTGTCTCACAAGTTCCAAATTGTTCCTCTTATATAAAGTATTTAAATAACAATGTCACATATTCATGACACACCTCTGCCCAGTGTTCATTCATCCCTGGCAGTCTGCATCTTACACCTAGACGATGAGCACCTCAGTGGTGGGGAACTTCGAGATGAATTTATTATAAAAAGGAATATCTTAGCCAGGGTAAGTTGATATCTATTTTAATTAATACAGAACAGAAGTAGTCAAGTGGAATATAATAATTGATTGAATTATGGTTTCTGTTTAGTCAATTTAAAGTTGATTATTTGATAACTCTTTGTGCATTTAATCATGACTTTGAGCTATGATCTGTGGAGTTGATCATGGAATTGACTTGTTAAGGGGGGACTTTTTTTGGCGTCAATTTTGACCAAAAAAGTAGATTTTTTGAGAAAATCACAAAATTCACTTTTTTGACCCAATTTTTTTTGAACAAAGCTAACAAAAAATAGTTTTGAGTAAAAAATGGCCAAATCACTTTATAATGATGTTAAGACACTAATGAAGGGACGATTTTTTTTTTTTAAAACCTAATCTAATATTTTTGAAAATTTTGACCAAAAAGTGCCAAAAAACGTGAAAAAATGGATTTTTAATTTTTTTTTACACTTTTTTGTCAAAATTTCAAAAAATATTGGATTAGATTTAAATTTAAAAAAAATCGTCCCTCCAGTAGTGTCTTAACATCATCATCAAGTGATTTGGGCATTTTTAACTCAAAATTATGTTTGTTAGCTTTGTTCAAAAAAAATGGGTCAAAAAAGTGATTTTTTGTGATTTTCTCAAAAAATCAACATTTTTGATCAAAATTAATGCCAAATTTGGATTCTCTGATCCATTTCCTTTCCAAAAAGGTATACTTTTATATACATTTGAGTCATGGTTCAATAATTACAGCACCAACAAACTTCAACAAAAAACTTCCTTAAGTCCCCCCTTAAGTCACGCGCGTGGATAAGATAAGGAAGTACATATGTGATTGATGTCTATTTTAGAGACGACAATATGATATTTTGTGTATGTAAACCATGAACAACTATGTATCCACTTGATTTCTTTGTCTTTCTCTAAGAACTGTTTGTATGATAATTATGTGATGGCCTAAGATATGTATAAGTGATAGGCCTAAGAAGTCATCAACTATCCCGAGTCTTGCAAAGTTTTGAAATATAGATATTAAAATCATGTTTTATGACGATTCTCCAAATTAAGAGTATTTCTGTATTATTTCAACATTACAATGTTTAAAGGTTAATATGAGTTAGGGAAGCCTATGCATTAAGACATTTATATTACTATGGTATATTAGGCGTGGCATCGTGCACTCATGAGTATAGTAGTTCCAGAGAAATATAGCCCAATCTAATTGATTTTACAAGTGTTTATACCCATGCTTTACCATACCATGCTCATGATATTGTGTCATTTGGGCTCCATATGAACGATTATAAGTCACAGAAAACCACCCAAACTGGATTAAGTGTGTAGCTATTATGATGAGATATCTGAGCATGTCTGAATGAATGAGCCTATCAAAACACTGGCCACCACTTTTGTAAAGATTGTATTATTGAGAGAGAGGATTTGCATATTAGTTCTATCTATGTGCTAAGGCATAGGAAATGCACTCTTTGGAAACAAGAAAGTTGAAATAGAAATGATATATATTATTGTGTAAATATAGCTAATTGTTGAGATGAATATTCATTCTTGGTATCATTAGAAGAAGTGCCTTGGGAAGTTTCAATCCATGTTGAGCCTTTGGTATGACGGTCTAATCGGGATCAATTAATTAATTGAAAGAATGATGAATATTTTATCTAATGATAAGTGAGTAAGAAATTAAAGTTATAGTTGTTTAGACTATGATATCGGTGAAGTCTAATTTGAGGATAAAGAAAATATATGTTCCTATATAGACAAGACACATATTTTGACCGTATCCACCTAATAATTATTATTAATTATTGTCTAGTTGTTGTTCTATGATGTAGCTATGGTTTCAATGTATATGTTGCAATGCATAGTAAAAGTTAATGCCACACCCTCAGATGAGCACCATATAAGTTATGTAAGCCAGGTTTAGCACCCAAAATGTGCCCAAATCATTATACTCCCTGTACTTGACTGCTTGTCTTGCACCCTATTGGGCTTACACAGTAAGTTACTTCTGGATAGATATTTACCTTTAATTGTGTTTCAGAATATCATGCTCACCTACCGTGTAGTTTTATAATGGCTAAGTAAAGTGCTTTATAAAAGAGATCGTGCTCATCCTTTGTGTGATGGCTTGTATTAGTTTAAGGGATTTGCATTTTGCCTTGCTACTATTACAGTGTATTACTAGTAGGCATGACTTCCTTGAGATTAGATTTACCATGAAAGTGATTCACCCACCTAAATTGGGGGAACTTAAAGACAAGGGAATATTATTAGTATTTACTGTTTATTGTAATAACTTAGAATAGATAATATTATAATGTTTAGTTAGTATATACCTCTCACTTCATTTGTGCATGGACTTTCCATATATCAATCCTTACCAAATTCAGTTAAAACATGATCTATGGCATATCGTATTTCATTACCGTTTTGACCAGAAGTTTTAGAGCGTGTCAGGTTCAAGTCCATGCTCAATTTGTTCTTAATTACTAATTACTATTTCTTGAATGAGAATCCTAAGCTTCTTGTATACATGTATATATAATATTACTAATAGTGAAAGTCAACCCAATTTGTTGCGTTGACATAATAACATTCAGAGGATTTACAGGCTATAATAACTTGTTGAAGTTAATTGACATTAATATACTGTTCACAGTTGAACTTGGTTCAGTAGTCGGTCTTACAATCATCTGTGTGGAAATTGTATAGTAATGGAAATGTTCTTCTCGAGTTATATTGAATGATCGTCATGGCTATAAAGTATTACTTTTGGAAGTAAATGAGAGATTAATATTTAATTGTAAATGATGGAAGTGATTATCTGTTCAGTTGTCCATGAAGTTCATTTACAGATTTGCTTAAATTAATCAGACAAGTTCATGTTATTCAAACTTTTAATTTAATTTTCGGCTTATTCCATGTAAATATTAATGTTCGTCAATTCAATATTATGTTAGAGATTCAGTTATTTCCAAGCAAACTCTAATTCAGATCATGTTAATTTAATCACTCATTAATGATTTATTGTCCAATTAAATCGCGGATTATTCGTACTGTTAATGAATTGCCAACATCCGAATACCTGATGTAGATTAAGATTTATATTGTTTTTAAAGCATTTGAATATGTATCACTACAACTTTGCTTGTAAACATGTGTACTTAATTTGGTATTTTGTTTGATTTGTTAACAGGGTTTTTTGTCTCTTCGCAATAAAGAATAATAACCACAGACCTAGTTTCGTCCTCCATCGTTACTTTGCCTCTGTCACATTTGGCGTAGTCGGCAGGATTGCAACAAGACAAAACCCCTGGCTGGAGATCGACATCTTGAAGTGACCGTTAACTGAGGTGATCACTATTAAATCTGATATATACATGTAGATTAATGAAATGGCGGAAATGGAAGCGCTAAAACAAAAGCTGGCGGAGCTCGAGGCACGCCTCGGTGCGGAGGAAACGAAGGCAGAAGAAGCAGCAGAGGATGCGTTTGAAGCAAGAGCGGAGTTGAAAAAGGAGATGGAGAAGACTAAAACAGTACTCAGACCGGTATACGTCGCTCCAGGACGACGCCTTGAGATATTCAAGGACCGACCATCTAAGGCAGGAGAGATCTCCATCCAGGATTGGATAACAGACGTCCGAGGACAGTTGGCCCTACGCGACTTGTCGCCGCATGACTCTGGAATCTTTATTAAAGATCATTTGTCTGGAAACGCTAGAAAGGAGATTCTGGCCAGAGGTGATGTGGGAGGACCAGAGAAGATCCTTTCCATCCTCCAACATGTCTTTGGAGATGGAGACTCGCTCCCAGTTCTGCAGCAGAAGTTCTTCAGTTATAACCAGGGGCCGCATGAAAGCTTGCTCGACTGCTCCTTGAGCTTGGTGGGCCTATACGACAGAATAGGAGCACTAGATCCGGCTTATTATGCTTGTCGCGAAAGTTCCCTCAAAGGCCGTTTGGCAGAGGCGGTGAATGATGAAGGCCTACGACGTGAGATTCGACGACTAAATGTGGAATCTACGGGATTGGACTTTTTCCAGCTAAGAGACAGAGCCATCGAATGGCTTGGGCAGGTGATGACACCACTAAAGGGAACTTCGATAAACGAAGTCAAGGTCGAGAAAGGTTTCGAGTCAAAGATACTGGAGTTGCTAGAGAAGCAGACAGAGCAAATCCAGACACAGCAGAAACAAATCGACAGCCTTCTTCATACCAGAAGTAACCGTGTAGACAGACGTGGAGACAGACGGTGTTACAACTGCAGCCAGATTGGCCATATCGCGAGGAACTGCCCGCAGAAACCAGCACCCACTCCTCTCACGCCAGCACAACCACCTTTAAACTAGTCGAGCCTACCATCTCGAGCCAGATGGTGGGCGGGTCGAACAACGGCTCCGTCCTTCAAAGAGCAGTAGGGGATTGTCCAGAGATAGAAGTCGCTCTGGAAGAGGCCAATCTGAAGTGCTTGTTGGATACAGGTGCACAAGTTTCCACTGTAACTGAGAATTTTTACAAAGAGCACCTCGCTCATCTGGAGACTTATGATGTATCCTCATATCTAACGATATCGGGAGCACAAGGGTTGGATATCCCCTACGTTGGATTCGTTGAATTGAGCCTGAAAACACTGGGACATACATTTCATAACATGGGCTTCCTAATCGTCAAAGATCCTGTGAACACTGCGATTGCAGACAGGAAGATGCAAGTGCCTGGTGTCATCGGGTCAAACGTCCTGCGTGACATCAAAAGAACGTTATTGGAGATGCATGGCCCAAATTTTCCAAGTAAACACGATCCAAATGAAAAATTGGTACATGTACTGGCTTTGTATGAAGAGATGTCCGCCACGGAACAACCACCAATCGTATCTAATCAAGTCAGGGTGGCAGGATCCAAACCAACCCTTATTCCTGCCAGAACTATTACAACCATCCATGGTACCACTAGATCTTCAGATCGTGTCTATGATGCCATAATAGAGGAGCATCACTCCCACCAGCTGCAGAATGGACTTGTTGTAGCTCCAACATTTGTCAGCATTGATAGCAGTGGTAAAGTCCCGCTCCGAATCACCAATTTTAGCAATTTTGATATATACCTTCAGCCCCGCACACCAGTAGCTCAGATCACCACAGCCAAGATTGAATCACCAATCATTCAGAGCACTGCCGAGTCTGTTTTCGTGGAAGAGATAGTCAATGGAGAGTTGCCTACAGAGGACAGTGTAGCGCAACTCACTTCCAGAATGGAAATCGGCTCGACTTTAACTGACCAGCAGAGAGAGCAACTGCAAGAAGTCATCCAAAAGTATCAGGATACTTTCTCCAAGAATGATGAAGATATTGGTTACTGCGACAAGATCAAGCACAAAATTGTGTTACATGATGACAAGCCTGTAAGACTTCCTCATAGAAGGATCCCACCGCAACACTGGGAAGAAGTTCGGGATCATCTTCAGAAGTGCATCCAACAAGGTATAGTAAGACCATCATCAAGTCCATATGCGTCTGCGGTGGTTCTTGTCCGGAAGCGTGATGGCAAACTGCGAATGTGCGTGGACTACAGAGCCATTAATTCTAAGACACATCGAGATGCTTATCCACTCCCACGCATCGAAGAGGCCTTAGACGCACTTAAGGGAGCAAAATTCTTCTGTAGCCTAGATCTCGCCCATGGCTTCCATCAAGTCCCCGTAGCTGAAGAAGACATTGAGAAAACGGCTTTCCGAGTAGGAACTGGTGGTCTGTACGAGTATATCCGTATGCCTTTTGGATTGTGCAACGCACCGGCGACCTTTATGAGGTTGATGGATTTAGTACTTGGAGATCAAAACTTCCAGACTGTGCTGACCTATCTTGATGACATCTTGGTATTTGGGAATACGTTCGAGCAGACGTTACAAAGATTAGATTTGGTATTGGATAGATTGACAACCTTCAACCTAAAGGTGAAGCCAGAGAAGTGCCATATGTTCAAGCCAGAGATCAAATACCTCGGTCATGTGGTTTCAGAAAGCGGAGTGTCTCCCGGCACTGAGAAGATTCAGGCAGTAGTGGAATGGCAGTTACCAAAGACAGAGAAAGAACTGAGAGGTTTCCTCGGACTATGCGGATACTATAGGCGTTTCGTCCCAGGTTACGCGAAAATTGCTGGACCACTACATGCATTGCTGGGAGGTTGTAACAAGAAGGCAAAACAAAAGCCAGACGCAGTGAAGAAACCGCCTATTCCAGAAGCCTGGACCCCCGAGTGTACTGAAGCATTTCAGACTATGAAGAAGCTATTAACCACTTCCCCCATACTTGGTTATCCAGATTTTACACAACCATACGTCTTGGAGACCGACGCCAGTATGCACGGTTTGGGAGCAGTACTCTCTCAAGACCAAGATGGAAAACGAGTGGTACTTGCATACGCAAGTAGATCATTGAAAAGACACGAGCGCAACATGGACAACTACTCGAGCATGAAGTTGGAGTTGCTGGCACTCAAGTGGGCAATTACTGATAAGTTCAGAGACTTGCTAATCTCCAATGAGTTTGTCGTATTTACGGACAATAATCCTTTGACCTACATACAAACCAGTGCAAAGTTGGGAGCAACCGAGGCGCGATGGGTGGCAGAATTAGCTCAATTTAACTTCACAGTAAAGTATCGTCCTGGGAAGTCCAACGCCAATGCTGACTCTCTTAGTAGGAAAACTCATCATGGACACGATGCATACTCTGAAGAAGTCACCCATGCTGAAAATGTAGAGAGTTGTTCCAACGCCACAAACTCTACCTTGGTACCTGTATCTTTGAGATTTATGATGGAAGAAGTTGTCATTCATGAAAACTTGAACGACCAAGAACAGCAGAATCCAGATAGAATTGAAGCAACTGTGACCCTCCCTACAATTTCCAAGGAAGAGCTGGTAAAGTTACAGGAAGCAGATCCAGATATAGGGAGACTTTTACATTTCTTGAGATCCGGAAACCCGCCAACAGTGAGACAGTCGAGGAAAGAGACGAAACGTGTTAGAAAACTGCTGCGACAATGGAAAAGGCTCTCTTTCGAGAATGGTATTGTCTACAGAAGTGTACACGACAACGGTGTGACAATTAGGCAGCTGTTACTACCAGTTTCTCTTCGAGAGAAAGTTCTCAAAGCAGTCCATGATGACGTTGGACATCAAGCAAGTCAAAAGACCCTTGAACTTACCAAGAGACGTTGCTATTGGTCTGGGATGATCCGTGATGTTGAAGAATATTGCAACAAATGTACTCGGTGCACAATCGCCAAATCGGGCAAGAGAGTCCAACCTGTAATGGGATCATTTATTGCTAGTAGGCCATTGGAAGTACTTGCGATAGATTTCACTCTCTTGGAGCCAGGAAAAGGCAACGTAGAGAATGTCCTCGTCCTGACAGATGTGTTCACCAAATTCACACAAGCGATTCCGACTCGAGATCAAAAGGCAACTACAGTGGCAAGAGTATTGGTTCGGGACTGGTTTGTGCGATTTGGTGTGCCGCGACGTCTCCATAGCGACCAGGGACGCAACTTCGAAAGCAAGATTATCAAAGAGTTATGCAACCTGTATGGCATTGTCAAGTCCCGCACCACCCCTTATCACCCAGAAGGGAACGCCCAATGTGAACGGTTCAACCGAACAATGCACGATCGGCTTCGAACTCTATCACCAGAAGTCAAGAGAAATTGGCCAGACTATCTTCCGGAACTCGTTTATGCATACAACGCCACACCGCACTCTTCAACGGGATATTCTCCATATTACTTATTCTTTGGCCGAGAACCAAGACTTCCGATAGACAACATCTTAGGAGTGAATATGGATGCAAAGGAGGCAGAAGAGTGGGTGACAGATCATTACCGACGGTTGGATGTTGCGTTTACCAATGCTTCGGCGAAGACAGAGAGAGAGAGGCCTTGCGCCGAAGAAATGGGATGAATAGAAATGCGCAGAAGACTGACCTACAGATTGGTGAACGCGTATTTATGAAGAATCATCCTAAAGGTCGTAGCAAGATCCAGGATCATTGGCTTCCTACGCCGTATGTTGTCACTTCTAGGAAGGATCCAGATGGCAATGTCTATGTAATTCAGCCGCTGATTGGAGATGGGCCAAATAAAACAGTAAACAGATCCCAGCTGCTGGATTCCAAGGAACTTGTTCCAAGTATTCATCCATCTTCGGAACCAGAGCATGAAGTCATCCACAACAACGACGAGAGTCCCACACGCCAGCAAGTGACTACTACATGTATTGGAAGTTCTGAAACCACACGGCATGATGATGGTAAAAACAACATCATTCTTTATTTCAAGGGAGGTACGACAGAGTCTTCATCGGATTCAGAAGAGGACGTACCTGCTGACAAATCAGGAGAACTTTCAGAGACTTCGGATTCTGACGATGAAGAACTACCTGCTTTGGACAAAGCAGGGGAGCAACCCACTCCAAGCTCCACCACCAGCTCGTCAGCTTCCTCAGATCTAGTCCCCAGTTCACCCGTCGTCCCGTCAGAACCAATTCTTCGACAGCCAATGCTTCTGCGACGACCAATCCCACAGATGACCCCTCAACAAGTCCCAAACCCCCTTCGACAACCAATGCCAAAGATGATGCCAAAGATGACTCCTCCACACGTCCCAAATCCCCATCCACGACCAGTCATCATGATGATCCCCCTCCACAGTCCCATCCCTGTGATGATCCGACCTCTACCACCAGTGGCCCTGAGACGTCCGATTCATCACAGCCTGAGACGCCCGGAACCCCACCTAGACGGTCCAGAAGATTGCAGGGAAGACGACCAATTACGGAAGAGGTCCTGGCTGACCTGAGCAAATCATACCTTTTGCTGATGAAGATGATGGCGGACCAGTGATATCCTTTTGTTTTTACTGTATGTTTATTAAATATGTTATGAATTATTGTAATGTAAGTTGCCGAGGACGTCAACACAAAGCAGGGGAGTGTGTGACATATGGTTTTGGACATCCTTTTATTAGGCCTATATAGCCCCCTCGTTTGGTCTTAACTTGTCTCACAAGTTCCAAATTGTTCCTCTTATATAAAGTATTTAAATAACAATGTCACATATTCATGACACACCTCTGCCCAGTGTTCATTCATCCCTGGCAGTCTGCATCTTACACCTAGACGATGAGCACCTCAGTGGTGGGGAACTTCGAGATGAATTTATTATAAAAAGGAATATCTTAGCCAGGGTAAGTTGATATCTATTTTAATTAATACAGAACAGAAGTAGTCAAGTGGAATATAATAATTGATTGAATTATGGTTTCTGTTTAGTCAATTTAAAGTTGATTATTTGATAACTCTTTGTGCATTTAATCATGACTTTGAGCTATGATCTGTGGAGTTGATCATGGAATTGACTTGTTAAGTCACGCGCGTGGATAAGATAAGGAAGTACATATGTGATTGATGTCTATTTTAGAGACGACAATATGATATTTTGTGTATGTAAACCATGAACAATTATGTATCCACTTGATTTCTTTGTCTTTCTCTAAGAACTGTTTGTATAATAATTATGTGATGGCCTAAGATATGTATAAGTGATAGGCCTAAGAAGTCATCAACTATCCCGAGTCTTGCAAAGTTTTGGAATATAGATATTGAAATCATGTTTTATGACGATTCTCCAAATTAAGAGTATTTCTGTATTATTTCAACATTACAATGTTTAAAGGTTAATATGAGTATAGGGAAGCCTATGCATTAAGACATTTATATTACTATGGTATATTAGGCGTGGCATCGTGCACTCATGAGTATAGTAGTTCCAGAGAAATATAGCCCAATCTAATTGATTTTACAAGTGTTTATACCCATGCTATACCATACCATGCTCATGATATTGTGTCATTTGGGCTCCATATGAACGATTATAAGTCACAGAAAACCACCCAAACTGGATTAAGTGTGTAGCTATTATGATGAGATATCTGAGCATGTCTGAATGAATGAGCCTATCAAAACATTGGCCACCACTTTTGTAAAGATTGTATTATTGAGAGAGAGGATTTGCATATTAGTTCTATCTATGTGCTAAGGCATAGGAAATGCACTCTTTGGAAACAAGGAAGTTGAAATAGAAATGATATATATTATTGTGTAAATATAGCTAATTGTTGAGATGAATATTCATTCTTGGTTATCATTAGAAGAAGTGCCTTGGGAAGTTTCAATCCATGTTGAGCCTTTGGTATGACGGTCTAATCGGGATCAATTAATTAATTGAAAGAATGATGAATATTTTATCTAATGATAAGTGAGTAAGAAATTAAAGTTATAGTTGTTTAGACTATGATATCGGTGAAGTCTAATTTGAGGATAAAGAAAATATATGTTCCTATATAGACAAGACACATATTTTGACCGTATCCACCTAATAATTATTATTAATTATTGTCTAGTTGTTGTTCTATGATGTAGCTATGGTTTCAATGTATATGTTGCAATGCATAGTAAAAGTTAATGCCACACCCTGAGATGAGCACCATATAAGTTATGTAAGCCAGGTTTAGCACCCAAAATGTGCCCAAATCATTATATACTCCCTGTACTTGACTGCTTGTCTTGCACCCTATTGGGCTTACACAGTAAGTTACTTCTGGATAGATATTTACCTTTAATTGTGTTTCAGAATATCATGCTCACCTACCGTGTAGTTTTATAATGGCTAAGTAAAGTGCTTTATAAAAGAGATCGTGCTCATCCTTTGTGTGATGGCTTGTATTAGTTTAAGGGATTTGCATTTTGCCTTGCTACTATTACAGTGTATTACTAGTAGGCATGACTTCCTTGAGATTAGATTTACCATGAAAGTGATTCACCCACCTAAATTGGGGGAACTTAAAGACAAGGGAATATTATTAGTATTTACTGCTTATTGTAATAACTTAGAATAGATAATATTATAATGTTTAGTTAGTATACCTCTCACTTCATTTGTGCATGGACTTTCCATATATCAATCCTTACCAAATTCAGTTAAAACATGATCTATGGCATATCGTATTTCATTACCGTTTTGACCAGAAGTTTTAGAGCGTGTCAGGTTCAAGTCCATGTTCAATTTGTTCTTAATTACTAATTACTATTTCTTGAATGAGAATCCTAAGCTTCTTGTATACATGTATATATAATATTACTAATAGTGAAAGTCAACCCAATTTGTTGCGTTGACATAATAACATTCAGAGGATTTACAGGCTATAATAACTTGTTGAAGTTAATTGACATTAATATACTGTTCACAGTTGAACTTGGTTCAGTAGTCGGTCTTACAATCATCTGTGTGGAAATTGTATAGTAATGGAAATGTTCTTCTCGAGTTATATTGAATGATCGTCATGGCTATAAAGTATTACTTTTGGAAGTAAATGAGAGATTAATATTTAATTGTAAATGATGGAAGTGATTATCTGTTCAGTTGTCCATGAAGTTCATTTACAGATTTGCTTAAATTAATCAGACAAGTTCATGTTATTCAAACTTTTAATTTAATTTTCGGCTTATTCCATGTAAATATTAATGTTCGTCAATTCAATATTATGTTAGAGATTCAGTTATTTCCAAGCAAACTCTAATTCAGATCATGTTAATTTAATCACTCATTAATGATTTATTGTCCAATTAAATCGCGGATTATTCGTACTGTTAATGAATTGCCAACATCCGAATACCTGATGTAGATTAAGATTTATATTGTTTTTAAAGCATTTGAATATGTATCACTACAACTTTGCTTGTAAACATGTGTACTTAATTTGGTATTTTGTTTGATTTGTTAACAGGGTTTTTTGTCTCTTCGCAATAAAGAATAATAACCACAGACCTAGTTTCGTCCTCCATCGTTACTTTGCCTCTGTCACATGACAATTTGGTATAGAGTAATCATTTATGCATAAACAATGACCCAAATTTACATCCATAATATTTGTGTGTGCACTGGTAATTTATAATCAGGCACTCTACTATTGGCATGCAAGCCTGAACAACTATCAAAAAACAACAAAAAACTGGCAATTAGCATGGGAATGAATTCCAATCCAAATTAGACATAGAAATCAGGGACAACTGATTCCATGTAACAATCCTGACAAATTATCAATAACATTTTAATTATAGAAAGTGCAACTGTATTTCACAGTTGTACTCAATCTCTACTGACAAAGCATTCATTTGATACCACAATTTGGAAACACACTGTAATAATTTCAAAATCACAGCATGTCATACAAAATTTGATAAAACATGATTATTATACGGCAACCATACAAGATCACCACATAACACAGCGTAATTTGGTAAAGCATACTATTTTTGGTACACTCTGTAGTGATTTCTACTTCTGAACAAAAACAACCAAAATAAGCCTACCGTCTACAATTAATCGTATTTTCTTACGTCCGAGTTACTATGGCAACACCCAGAATGCACTTCGCGCCTTCCGAGAATCTTCTAGATCGTATGACGTCATTATCTCAAATTGGCTTCTTTATAAAACGCATTTACTTACGGGTTCTTAAATGACTCGAAAATGACCCAAAATTGAAAATTACAAACCGCACAGGGTGTCCTCCGTCTGCTATAGGTCTATAGGGACCTCATATCAAATTATCAGAGAGATTAATTGGATAGTTTAGTCATGAAAAATATTAAAAACACAGGGTATCTCTGATGTATAAATTGTGTGATCTGGTCAAATCTGGACCACATCGCCGTTGATTTTGTCACTTATAATTAATTTGAACAGAAATATGACGCCCAAATTATTTTGTATAGTACCCGAACATATTTGCGGATACCCATGGACGCTGCTTCTTTCAGGTAATTATAAGATTTTCCGGGAGAATCCATGGGCAATCTCGACAGATGGCCCGAGATTCTCCACAATATTTTGTATACACAACACACACGTATTCTTAAAATTGCTCTAACTTCCTGAGTTTAAAACTCTGACTTAAACTCGACATACCAGCACATCCAGGGAAAAATCTTCTAATGATAAATCCAACTGACAGCTTCCCACGTACAATATATCCTATCGTTTTAGCAATTTTCCGAAGCAACTTCACGTCTTTTCTTCCGCTCCTCGTGTACACACAAAACTGCAATGGCGCTGCGCTCGTTTTAGCCATCTGCGCAATCGCAAATCAATTAGTCTCTGACGTAGGGTCTCACATCACTCCGATAGAGGAGACCGGGGCATCTCGTAACCCACTCCCGGACAAGGCAATCATGATGAAAGACCAAATCGTATATAATGAATACATTTTAAATACAATAAATACATTCTTACAATTTACTCTAGTCCAATCCCGTTACACAACAAACAATTTGACTGAATAGCAGTATTCCAGTTGCTAAAGACATAGCATTACATTCGAGTAGATAAGTTATTGTTTTCAAGCCTACAACGGTTAATATTGCTAATGACCTAATTTAAACATGATAATACAGTATTATATGCCGAAAACATCTATTGTTTACTATTTTCAGTATTAAAATCGGTCGGTTATATCTTAGCATGTATAACGGATAGAAAACGAAAAAACATGTATTTATCTTAATGGTTAATTTTCCGTGTCCGTATGTGCTGTATATTATATTGATATACCAGAATTTTTTTACAAACTAATTGTACCAGATATAATAGGAAAACTGCAACTCTTAAAGTTGAATGCGTATTTACTACTATTTTGTGAAATTTATGAATATTGTAACTATAACCACGGAATAAGGTAAATGAGATTGACAATAAGTGTATTCTTATTAAAAGTGAGCATATTATTAGTATTTTGCGAGCACTTCAATCTGACTTTGAACCCTTATGATACGTATGAATATCGTAAGCAGTATTTTTGATAAAGTAACTTACCTATTCAAATTTCACTTGACACTCACTGGGTTATCACGAATAAATGTTTAAGGGGGGTCTAGGTTGGTCAGATATTAAAATTCAGTGCTTCGCACAAAAATGAGATATAAGCACAGTAGAAAACTGCTAAGTCTCTGCTTTAAAATGCTTTTTGTTTGAGGTAAATTGGATTTTCGGTTCTGAAGTTATGGTCAATTAAGTTTCGGGTGTCTCAAAAAATCGGTGGTGTTTTGTATACATTTGTATGTAAAAACGCTCACCCTGCGGTTTTTAGCATTTTTAGTTTTAATTGTTTTTTGATCAAATGATTGTAACATTTGATTGAATTTATTTAATATTGAAATAAATAATTGCACATCATAAATCATCAAAATTTTAAGGTCAACGTAATTTTTCTTATGTATTTCTTTATTTTTCTCACCCGGCTATTTTTAAGCAATTTATCTTTAAAAATCAATAAAAATGCTAATATAATTGCAATTTTGTCCCAAAATGGCTCAAAATGTGTCTAAATTCATGCTCTTCCATAATTGAACATTTATTTTTATCCCAAATGTCAACTTATTTTTTTCTCGCCAATTTTAATATTTTTCAATACGTTTTGCACGATATCTCAAAACTATAAAACACGCAGACTTGCAATATGGGAGCAAACGTAACTCAAAAACGAAAGCTCATATAACTATGGGATTTGGACCAGATATTAAGCATCCAAGGGGCTATGACAACATGGATCCCGATTTTTAATATCTGTTTTCAAATTTGAATTACGATGCAAAATTACCTGATTGGTCGGTTCACGGTTGCCATGGCAACCATATAAAAAATCCGGATCCATGGTTTCATGCGCACTCAACCGATACATCATCTACCCAAGTATGGTGTATATGCAATATTTAGTTTTCTAGTTACGTTTGCTCCCGTGTTTAGCCAATCAGAGGCCTTGCATGTTAACCATGGCAACCAGATCAAAATAACACACATTTTCTGAAACGTCTTGACCTAAGCTTTAATTTGATATATAACACTAAGCGGTAAGTCCACGGTAACATTGAGAAAATGTGTTTCCAAATTTAGGTCAAATCAACCTAGACTCCCCCCCCCCCCCCCCCCCCCCCTTAAATTGTAAAGAAAAGACATTTGTTTTGATCTTAGGAAGTAAAGTATATCATCAGGTTTATACAGGGCATTGGCATTGGAAAGGGGTTTAGACCAATTGGTATTCGACTAAATGGGTTTTAGACGAAATGGTTATTAGACAATATGGGTAATAGACCAAATGGGTATTAGACCAAATGGATATTAGACCAAATGGATATTAGACCGAATGGATATTATACCAAGTGGAAATGATACCATATTAGACCAATTGGCATTGGTCTAACATCCAACTGATCTAATTATCATTCAGTCTAATAACCATTTTGTCTAAAATCCAGTTGGATGTTAGACCAACTGATATAGCCCAACTGGTCTTAGACCAATTGGTATTAGACTACATTCATCAAAAAAAGTAACTATCAGGTAATAAATGGGCTTCTAATTCTAAATATATATATCCTACCCAAAAATATTAAATGATAAAGTTGTTGAGAAATTCATCTTCTTTAATATGGGATATTGCACGCTAGGATCAGATGATTATTGTGGAAGTGAACCTCAAAAATGTAAGGTGAGTTCCGATTTTCATTTTCACATTTTTATTTTCTACACCCGGACCCATCTACGGGTACCTTATCGATAACCGGTAGTACAATTGGGGGATGCATGCGCAGGTTGGACAGTCGCGGCCGTATTGTTCCGATGGATCAATACGCACACACACGCTACCTGTCATACTCTCCCCGTGTTGAAATATAAAATGTGAAAATGAAATTGTGACTTTACCTTAAATTTTAGAATGTCACTTCGTCATTATTCAACTGATCCTAGCGTGCAATATCCCATATTAAAGAAGATAAATTTCTCAACAACTTTATGATTTAATATTTTAAGGTAGGATATATATTTTTAGAGTTGAAAGTCCATTTATTACCAGTCCCTGTATAGTTACTTTTTTGATGACTGTACATGGGAAGAGGAGAAATCGTAGTCGCCACACAATGCACTGCACATGCCCACAAATGTATGCTACCCCCCGCGAGGTCATTTTTTACCCCTATCTCCTCGTACGTGTTCCCTAGTAAAAAGGCCAATTTGTCCCTTCGCATACACAGGGTAAATGGTGATCATTAGGATATGAATAAACATGATTAGAAAGGTCAGAAGGTGCTCTTTTTAAAATGGCTCATTTTTTTACTAATGATCACGGTTTACATAGGGAAATATGGTTTTGAAAATACCCTTCAAAGTACGAAAAGTGCAAAAAAGTTCACCGGGATCAGCGAAATTCTTGTTACATTCTGTTCAATAGCGCATGCGCCGATATGTGAGGTCAAAATTGATTATCGGCCAAGAATGGCAAGAGAAACTTTCTTCGATGGAGTTATTTGCTGAGATTTGACGCATATTTAGCTGAGATTTGCAATCGTAGAAGCTTAATTTCTCCATATGTTGGTAAGTATGGTAATATTAAAGACATCATGCGATTTCAATGCATTGTAAATTTGGTAATAGCTTACAAAATTCGAAGTTAAAAGCATTTGTTGTGTGACGTGAGCGTGCATCAGCATAGTCCGAGGTGGCTCAGACTCGTTCCGATACGATCACAGTGATCTACTCTCCACGCTAGTGGGAGGAACGACAACACGTACGCTACGTGAACGAGCTAGCATCAGCACTGCCTTACGAAAACGGCAAACACAATGCATTGCATGCAATTCAATGTAAAAAATGTTCGCTTCTCTCTTAAGTACTTCATGTCATTCATGATTAACGTGTCGATTCGTTTAATAATACTTTTCATTACGACAATTTAGAATGTAGAATCCAGTAATTTTTTGTCGCCATCATATAATTCATAAAATTAAAAATTAAAATTGAATTTTCGGAATCAAATCAGGGAGGTGTCTTTTCAAATAAATTGAAATAATCAATCATGGATTCGAATTCATGGTGGTCAATGATGAATGGTCTTTTGCTGAGACTAGTCGTCGTCAGAACACTATTTTCTGTGACAACTGCGTACAGCGTAAACACAGAAGTGCGTTGTAGAATCAGCGACACAACAGCATTTTTTTTTGAGAATATTTGAGCAGTTTGATTCGTCGCGGCCCCTGTAAAATCCGATTGACCGCTACCGTATCTGGGTCATGAATGTCCCCGCCCTCACGCTCAATAACTAGACGCGTGCTTTGGCGGTTTTAAAAAGTACCGAAGTATTCTGACGACGACTATAAACTGCTCACAAAAAGTATCAAAACACTTAAAAATGATCCAATAATATAACGGCTTGAAAAGGTATGTAGGCCTATATATCGAAGCAAATAGCCAAGTGCATAATTTTGTAAGTGTTTCGATACTTTTTGTGAGCAGTTTACCTCCATCCATAGTCTCAGATCTACGTTTGGCTACGAAATGGAAGCATGATATAGACTGTATGAAAATATCCGACCATCCAGGATGTCGACTCATACTAGTCATGACTTTCATTTCATAGCTCTCCACAGAGAGCTAGGATTCAAAGCTAGCCTACACTTTTTATAGTCCGATTAAAAATTGAATGAATAACATGCACAGTCCCTTTACCCTTTCCTTCTTCCTTTTTTGTCTCCTCTTCTCCCTTTGCCTTCCCGATTTTCCCGGTCAATTTTTTCGGGGGGGGGGGGGGGGGGGAGGTAGCGTTGATTTTTCCCCTCAAATCCGCACGGAAATTGCATGGTAAAAATAAAAAAATCTCAAATGTACCGACGGAAGCTAGTATACAGGTGTTGATACACATTTTAATTGAGGTGATTTTGTTGAGGCGTTTTATATGCTAGGCGGGAGTGCAGGAGAAAGAGTGTCTATGCGGGAGAGTTGTTGACAGGCCTGGCTATGGAATGAAAGCATGAGTCGACATCGCGGATGGTTGAATATTTTCATCAATATTATTTTAAATAACTTTTCAGAATACAATTAGGCCTAGTCAAACTTTTGCTTCAGATAATCATGTTTAGCCCAAGTAAAAAAATAAAGCAGTTTCTCATCCCCTCAGGCATTTCAGGAATTCTATTATTTTCTTCTCTTTTTTTGTATTTTTTTCATTTAACTTTATTGTTAAATTATTTAAAAAGCTGACATCTTGGTAATAGATTTACTATTGAGCAAATCATCAAATAAAAAGATTTAACAAAGGCCTCATCCTCTTCAAGTTATGCAAGGCAATCAATCATGCAATACCACATTGGTAATGGTGATTTTGCATTGTTTACTAAAATAAAAAAGTGCCCTCATCCTCCTATTTTTGAAAAGTTAGAAAAGAAACTATAGTAATAGTATTAGGCCAAGTAACAAAAATTACATGTTTCACGTCCCTGCCCGCACCGAATTTTGACGGCGCTCCAATATTTTTGTTATTTTCAAAAATTCCAAAAAAAGTTTGAATCAAAAATCAGGTCTGTGTTTGTTGTGTGGGGTGTGTATGTCCATCATTTTCAACTATATTTCATTATAAAAAAAAAAAATGCAAGAAACACTTGTTATAATCAAAACAATAATTTGTCGATCACAGCGTAATGATTCCTAGCGTCCATGCGCCGAGTGCGTATCGTGTGCTGTACCGCGTCATTCATACAGTTCACATGCACCGACAGCACAAATGTTTTGGAACGCACTGCATGCAAAAGACACGCTCAACCTCTGTAATATCGCGAGCGCTCGGATCATGACGCTGTGATCGACAAATTATTGTTTTGATTATAGCATAGATTAGTGATCAAAACGATTCTTGCAAAAAGCTTGTAATTTGGCTTCTGACAAATAACTAAAAAATCAAAAAATAACAAATAGTAAGGGCCGTCCTCACTGATTTTTAAAAAAGTCCGGATGAGAAACACATTATTTTTGTTATTTGGCCTTATCAAAAATTGAAAACATCACGCACGCAGCACAAAGATGATCGCTCCAGAAATGTTCACGCTAAATGGTTGTGCGCTTCACACAATGTACGCAAAACGCTGCTTCGATGTGCATGTGTTCATTCAAATATAAATCTGACTATTATTTTTATTTGGCTTTAATGTTAAAGTGATATTTATAATTTTGGTTAAATATCTCAACCATCAACTATTTCCAAGAATTACTGGCTTGAATTCTGACTGCCCTATTCCTGCTACGCGTAAATCGGTGACGTGGACTGTTTATGCTTCATTTCGTAGCTAAGTGTGGGCTTGTTGAAGGTGGCAAACATTCACTGTCATAGAAGGGGTGATAAAAGAAAAGCGCACAGCACAACTCTGTAAGATACCATGTGAACAATATTTTCAAATGTACATTGTATTTAGTAATTTAATCTCTATTTTAATCTCTTTTTTCTTTTCAGGATAAATAAAGGGTTTTTTTATATTGAGAACCTTCACCACAATGGAACCACTGTAGCCTTATCACAGAGTCCAAGAAAATCACTGTATTTTGGAAATACCCCGAAGAATCAGACAGTACATGTAAGTAATAATTAATACAAGGGCTTTAGGGATACCATTTTAATTTAAAAAAACTGGAAATATTTGTGCGTTTGTGCATGTCCACATGTTTATGTAATTAAGGCTGTGACTATATAAAGTGCCCCCCCCCCCCCATATTTGAACCACAGCCCATCATCATTCCACTACATCACAGCTCCAAAGCCCATCATCATTCCACTAGATCACGGCTGTAAAGGCTGCTTGGCTCGGTATATTCGCCTCGTAATATAGCCTGGGTCCATTTTATAGCCCAAAAACTTGCATGCCAGGTTATAAAAACAGGCTGGCCGTGTTGTTGCCATGTGGGTGTAGTAGGGTAAGGATTATAGTGATGACAATTACACAATTTTGGAATGAAAAAACCCCCCACCAAAACAATGCTGTATTTAACCCTAACTCTAGACTTATAACACCACACGGCAACAGATTTATTTTTTCAACGGTGAAAATTCACCTGAAAGGTTAGGGTTAGGGTTAATGACTACCACTTATGCTCAACAGGTAAGGTAAGTTGATGACTAGCAATTTATGACTTGAATAAAGTATTAACCAAGTTTTTTATTTCCCTTTTCTTCAATTTTTTTGGCTTACAGGTATCACCAGGCTTACAGACGGACCTCGTTCCCGGTGGATTGACCAAATAAAATTGATTACTCTCTGCGATTGTTACTCCTTTGCTGAAAATCCTATCTGTGGCGTAGTACAGGCGTAGTATCTGTAAGGTCACAAGCTGTCAGTCATAACAGAACTGAACCGACCACAGGTATCAGATCAGACAATGGCGGATATGTCCAGTCTAAAAGACAATAACTTTCAGTCTACATGCAGGCTTGGAAAGACGAACTCCAAGAGTGATCAAGATTTGTAGGAAACTTGATTCTCGGATAATTGTCGCGTGAGAAATAAAAATGAGAAATGTGCCTTTTTTAACTTTTGAAGAAAAAAACCAGAGTTAAGGGTCGTCCAAAATTATCGCCATTTTCACCCCTTTTTACCACCTGGAGTTACGCAAGCAATAAATGGTGAAAATTTCATGGCTTGATAAAAAAATGACCGTCTCTCAAGATCGCCATTTGGCTGTTAAGGTATATTTTACCCCCTCCCTTGTTACGTACGCTTTGTAGGTATCTGTAAATGTCGAAAATGGACGACACCCCTAATAGTTATACATAATTGTGTGACGTAAATGATGATGTCATCATCTCATAGTCTGGCTTCTTCAAATAAAATAATGAAATTTTTGGCAATTTTGACAACATTTTTTAATCAGACTTGCACCTTTTGTGATTGTTAATGTTACAATCCAGAGTTATCTGATGTAAATTGATCGATTTAAAATTAATAACAAACCCATTTTTGAGATGCCAAAGTTTCACATTTGTACAAGTTGTACACAATCATGATCTATAATTGCTGTCTACAATGATTCGATTTAAGCAGTCCTTATATTGCACATCAACACAATGAATGGAATACTATAAAAGACAAATGAGTGTACATTTTTTAATATTGTATTTAACATCAATGATTATGGCAATAATAAAATCTTAATTATACTAACAAGTAGATTGTTTGATCCTTGTTGAGTGAACTATGACATTGTCAATTCTGTATTAGTGTAACTAGAAAGTGGTTTTACATGCCATTTGTATATAGAATAACATAAAAAGAATCTAACCGTTTGTAGCCTTGCAGGCTGTTTGTTTTTGTTTTGTCCAACCTGAATTCATGTAATCCTAAACCATGCCAAAATAATTGGGGTGTGGGAGGGGGGGGGGGGGGGGGGGGGGGGGGGGTTGTGACACACTTCCTCTCATTTTCTGTCATGGGAAGTGGAAGTCAGGCTTGTAAAAAATGGAATCTCATTTCAGGGAAATTTGGCTTTGGGAGGGACATTTTTGTTCAGTAATTAAAAAAGAAAGTGAGCATGTTCTGTGCCCCCGTTTCGTTATGGTTTACACGTCAACGAAATAAGCCTCAAAATTTAATATTGTTATTCCGTTAAAGGTATATTATGTGATCTTTCCAGGGAAAGCCCTCAACATCGAAAAAAAAATAGAAAGCAGATTTTCTTGCAGATTTACATTTCTGATCATAAATCATGCATACATTCCAAGTTACAGGGCGATACGATTCTTAATTACTTCAAAATCATGGTTTTAGAGTGAAAAAAAACTGTCGGAATCCCGACAGTTTATATTTTTCACTCTAAAACCACGATGTTGAGGTAATTAGGAATCGTATCGCTCTGTAACTTGGAATGTATCTATGATTTATGATCGGAAATGTAAATCTGCAAGAAAATCTACTTTCTAAAAAAAAATCATGAATAGAGGGTGCCCTCTGGAAAAGATCACATAATATGCCTTTAACATGGTTAATGGGGCATCAAACACGACATTGCCTTAAAATGGAGGACAATTTCCTCTTTTTGAAAGGGAGTTCAGAAAAGTGTAATTTAGAACTCAGATTCTGGACTGTACTAGTATCGTCCGATACTGGAACACCCAGAATTGTTCAATACTGGTACAAAGTCAGTGTTCCAGTATTGGTCGATACTGGCGCATATAAAATGTTCCAGTATCGGGAAATAATGGGACACAATTATGTACCAGTATCGTTCAATACTGGGACAAATCACACTGATAGCATGTTGACTATACTCTGTTTGGCCATCTCGAGACAGTGACGTAACCGCATATTCTACTAATTGCATCACATAACGTGCGCGCATACTCGCGGCGCTGGCGTACAAACACCAGCGTTGAAAGGCGGAAGATACACACGCGTGCATAAAAGCTGCGCCTGTTCAGTTACGTCACTGTCTCGAGATGGCCAAACCGAGTATAGTATTGAAAATAATGTTTCGTAACCCCTTAAGTCTTTAAAAACTTCTGTGCCACCCCGATGTCGGTTTTACGCACTATCGATTGATACTGGAACAGTAACATCGTACCAGTATCGAGTGATACTGGCAACTTTATGTTCCGCAGTATTGAACGATAATGGTGCAACTGTATCTGTGACCTAAAGTACACTTTTTCCAAAAATCTTCCTATTTGCTGGGAAATTAGAGCAATGTCTTGCTAGACATTCCGTAAACTCAAGTGTGCATGCTCGAACCAATTAAAATACGTTGTAGCTAAGCTATACATGGTTTATTCCGTACGGGACGTGAGGCAAGATATAGCCGAAATTAGTTCCTAGCCCAGAGTGAAAAGGACTTTTTGAATGAATGCATCACATCGTGGTCAGAGTTTTCGAAGACTTTGGTTGTTACGAAACAATATTTTCAAGTTTAAAATTCAATTTGTTACAGTTTTTCAATATTATGATAAAAATGTGTGGTGAAACCAAAATATAACAAGCTGATGGGCGTGTAAAACATATAATTGTTACTTAAATAGGGAGCCTAAAAAAAGAGTATTGGGTTTTACATTGGTCATAATGAATCTTGGCATGTTGTGACTTTTAGGGGCAGAAGTTACAATGACAATTTACTACTAAGTTTAGATATGACCTGGTCGTCATCGCATATTTAAATAGCATTGTTTCATGCAAAAGAATTGGTTCGGTTTATAAAGAAGCCCGATTTTATTCATTTTAAAGTTATTTTAGGGAATGGATTGTTTCTGATAATTTAATAGGTCCCCAACTTTCAACGTGTAAATGATTGCAAAGCTTCCGAATTTTGTCCGTCATCGCCAGAACTTTCCGACCGTTTCGATGCAAATTTCATGAAAACGTGCAACACTTAGTTTTGAAATGCGGAATAAGCTTTGAATTAATGTCATCTAATGAATTCTGAGGTTTTGGTGCATTTGCGTTAGGTGCGCCACGTAATTCCTTTTCTGAAGGGTTTTTCGCCAGTGCAGGATATGATCACTGATCACTGCGTGCGGGCGCCATTTTGATTTGAGCCGTTCCGGTGACCTCTGATAATCGATCTGGCTATTCGCGGTAGTATTTTACGCTAGGTATTATGGGATATAAAAAAAGGTTCGTATTGGGCGCAAAGCATCATGGGCAGCGTACGATTTCTCCTCTTGTACATGGGTATTAACAGGGTATTAGAGCAAATGGTTTTCGACCTAATGGCAATTCACCCCACTTCTTACATCACTCTTACATAAGATAAAATATAATAATTAATATTTATGATGTACGATTGAAAATATCATTACATGTCATTATTATTATTATTTAATGATGCTAATATTATAAATACTGATTATTATGAACGTAACACGTTACTCAACGTATGCAAAATGTATCATCAAAATCGTTGAACATTGAACAATGTGCTATATCAAACTCGAAATGAAATGGATTGAAAAATGAATTGATATTAATCGAGATTTTCCATTGAACTCCGTGCGCAACAATGCACTCCGGCTTCATGCCCGGAACGTCAGAACGTTCTTAGTCCGCGAAATTAGCATTCTAATGACGATCTTCTGAGTATCGAGGGATATTATTATGCACATGTGAAAAAATGACATATGTAAAAATCGCTGATATCAAATCGTAACCGTACATGATTAGAAATGACAAAATTAATATACAAATCAGGCAAATACTGCAAACATCTTGAGATAGGCGAAACACAGAGATAAAACCCGCTGAGAATGGAAGAACAAAAACACTCAAACGGGAAAAATGCCTCTGCAAAATTCCGATCCGACTCCATACGGTGGCGATCGAGCACCATAGCTCCAAGATCATAAAATAGTAAATGAGACTGAACGAACTTGCAGTTATTGGTACAAAATCACTAAATACGTACATGAGGCCGTTCGAGGAAAAAAAATAATTGTTTGACGTCTTCACCGCGAATGAATTCGAAACCTAACCATACCACTCGTGTACATCACGCCTCGTTCAACATCAATGCAATACTATTTGCATAACACATAACGCAAAACCACTGATCACGTAACCCATACAATGAGATAACAATTCTCTTCTAAACCGTAACGAAGAGAATTTATCAAACATCTCGTTAGAGTAGTGTCGCGATTATCCTCCTCTATTGCATTTAGATGCATTTATCAGCTATATAAAACCGGATATCTGTCTTAGCAGTTCTTTTCCAATAGAAGTCAGTCAAGTTGTACTACCATGGAAAGTCAAGATACTATACCAATTACCAAGATATCAGGACGGCGTTGGATATTTAAGAAACAATTCGATGGCATGCCAAAAGCTGAGAATATGGAGCTTGAGGCATTTGATTTGCCTGCTATAAAAGATGGAGGTATGTGTTCGTGTAGGTCGTTAAGATGCAGGTGTGTGTTCATTATGAACAGACGGGTTGTATTATGGGACATTCAATTTGTATCCGATTTAATACTGACTTCCTACCTAAGCAATTTCGTTTCCATACGTCAACGTGTCGTTTTCACTAATAATTAATCTAATAGATTAACGAAATAGATTGATTGAATGAGTTAGTGATACATATTATTTCCTTATGTTTTGTGTTTGTATCAATATAGCATTGTAGACCTAGTCCTTGCTACCAAAATCTATGATTTTGGTCAAGGCATAGTGTTAAAGGGAACCAGTTTAATAACCTATAACCATTTTCTTGACCAGACTTATTGCATAGTCTAGACTCGATTGCTTTAAAAGCAATCGAGTCTCCTGGGGGAGGTCAATAACTTCTAGTTCTATTCATCCATTTATTAAGTTTATTGATTCTTTCGTCATGTTTGTCCCAATGAATTTCTAGTACAGGGATACTTATGTGCGCCTAGTCGTTTGAAGCTATGTGTGTTTCAGACCAAGATAAAGAATGTGTAGTATTTAGCCCTGTCATGAAATAACTCAACAACAAGTCATCAATAAATATTCACTCTCATTCCCTGAACGATTGCATCTATTAGTATCGATATGAACAATATGCACACATTATCCATTGTGCGCTTGGGTTCGAGTTTAGTTCTATAAAAACACTGGGTGGAGAAGTCATGTACAATTATCACACATATAGTAAAATCAATCGGAAACGGCGAATGTATGTGATGATTTAATATGTTGAAACTGTTAGAGGTATTCACACTTTTACCGTGCCATCTCGTTTTTAACGTTAGTTTTGTGTCACAACACCCAAGGGCTATGCTGTTGTCGCAAGAGACTACCAATGCCCATACTAATCACCGTTCTATTCAAACATGCCATGTCATACAGGTGCTGTGAAACACACATAGTATCAGTTCTTATTCGACATTTCAATAGAGATCATAATCCCTGTACTAGAAAATCTTTGTTTGTCCTATGCTGGGCATGCATGGATTAACATCGTACTAATCCCTACTTATATTTTCTGGCATTTCTGGAGCAGGTCAGAGTCACAAACTGGTCCAACAAATGTTTCACTTCTACTAATGTTGAGGAATGCACCAAATCTGATTAAACGGGACAAAACTTAAGTTTTACATACTTAATGACTCACAAACTATATATTGTTGGAAAGCTTATGATTCAAGGTTTTTCATTTTTGCAAGAAAAGAATCAAATTATACAGGGTGTGTAAAATTTGTATAGGGTGGAACATAAAAAAGTTGATAGTTTTTGCTCCTCACAAAATATTTTGATAGTTTGTACAATTAGGGTTTAGCTGAAGATAATCACCAAAATCAGAACAACCGCAGAAGGTGCTATACCACATTTGCTAAGAATCACTTGCCCAAAATGTTCACAGGAAAAGTACAGGGTGTCTAAAATTATGATGAAATAATGCATAAAATGAAGGTTTGTATATAATATTCTATGCAATTAAGTTAGCATGGACTATTTAATTTAAAAGAAAATGGTTATCAAAATGAACTACACGAATATCGTTAAAGTTCCTTTTATTTTAAATACAGGGTGGTCCAAAATAGGTCTAAATAGCAAAATTTTCATAAATCTATGAACAATTCTGTGTAGAAACACTTCTGGCTTTTTTAGTTAAATGTTTTACTACCCAGGGTAGAAAAGGACCGAAGAGTCACACAAATGAAATAGAGAGACTGCGATTTGGCCATTGTTTAATCAATAAAATGAATAACACTGTGTGTTTTTTACATTAAAACACTCCCTGAATTGAACATCATATTCTAGTAGAGAATGTCTAGATAACAATTCAATATTATTATTCATAGTAGCAGGCACATGTTATTAACACATATGAGAGTTTGAACACTTTCCTATGTATAATTTTAAAATGGCATCAATTTCAAAAGTTCTAGTTTTCCACTATTTTGTGTAGAAACCTATGGGCGCCTCATCCACCGGCGCCTGATCCACCGATCCCACCCTTGACTCACTCGACGTTTAGATTGATAACTTCACTGTTGCTAAACACGTGGCTTTAATTCATTTTTCATTCGGTAGCTGGATAAATTGTCTTTAATATGATACCAAAAATTATATGTTTTTCTGACAACTTCTATTTAAAATAGAGACACGTATCACGATTTTAAGGATTTTTTGAAACGATCCCACCTTATTTGATATACCTACTATTAGTGACCTGTGACCAGCAACCAATTACTTCTATTCATAAACATCAGATGCCTGATTACGCAATCTGCCACAGATTAGTTTTCTACAAGCATGGACTTTTTATAGACTGATTAAGTCTGTGTTTCAAGAGATGATTAGGTTCCACCTTACACACATTTGCCTGAATAAGTACCAAAATCATAGATTTGGTAGGAAGGACTATGTAGACCCAAGGAGTTATCATATAATAACTCCTTGGTAGACCTAACAGTATACAGTGGCGGATCCAGGATTAAAATGTACGGGGGGCTTACCAAGGTTTTTTTAATTGGTACCCCCCAAAAAATCGTAAAAGGTCCCTATTTTTTTGCCGTCAGCTCGTGAAATTCTGGGGGGGGGGGGGGGGGGGGGGGCTCTGAAAAAGGTAAAGTGGTACACAAAAAAGGACTATTGTCCCCCTGTATCCGCCACTGGAAACATTGTATATAACATTATATACTACAGTACGGTAGTGTTTGTTCGGATATAGATCGTTATCAATTATGATACTAGTCAGGTGTTCTTGTATTGAGACGCGAACTATGTTATTATAACATAAAATAAATTAAACGTTTCGAAAGGGAGACATTATTTCACGCATGATGGATAGCCACTTGCTTTAGTCTCGATAGATACCAAATCCATGTTAAAGCAAGTCTGTAAAGTGGAACCAGAACCGTGAATTATAGGAACCCTAGAACCGTGACTTCTAAAAGTGAGCTATCATGTGACTAATTAACATAAATAATTAATGTCTAAATTCTGTTTTGACGGACATAACGGACATGTTTAACTTAAAATTTAGTGTTCACTTGGCTCTTGACCAATATGCATCTATTATTTGGATGAAATTCAATCCGGTAGCCTTACACAGAATGTTTTTCTTTCCAAATTGAGTAATTGACCATGTGTTGTTGTTTTGTTCAAAATGGCCGACAAAAGGTGTTTTTGTGTTTTATACCCATGTTTTACTTGCTAGTCCTATATAAAAAAAAACCTTTTCTGAACACTTTTGCTAGCTCTTAATGCCATTGTGAACATTTAAGGATAACTTTGAATCTCCGAAAAGGTGAGTGGGACATAAAAACGGAGGATTTTCAGGTGACTATAATTTCGTCTAAAATGGTTCCCTTCAACATTATGCATTGAGCCGATACACCCCAGCATGGATATGGGGATACCCATATCATGGATATGGGTACTGTAAGGACTAACTTGCTCAGGCAACTCACATAAAAGCTGCAGAAGAAGTCAAACATGTCTTCCATAGACCTGAATAAGGCAACGCTGTGAATTTGATGCTATCCTTTCTAATACGAATGCAGCAAAATCCGTTGCTCCGATTGTCTGACTTATCTAAGAGCATTTCTCAAAGCATAATAATTGTGTCATTTGATAATTTCAGAAGTTTTACTGGAAGCAGTGTCCCTCTCGGTCGATCCATATATGAGGTAATTATAGATTCCAACAAAAGCCAACATATCCCAAATTAAAAGCAGTACCGGATTCACTTTGCTTTTTACCACAACGCATTCAATTATTGTATTACACTCTCACGGACATCAAAGAAGTCTGACAAATTAGGCCTAGTAAAAAAATAAACATGTTTCCCGTCCCCGCCCGCCTCCTTTTTGGCCGCCGCCTCCTATTTTTTACTATTTACTATTTCCGAAAATTCTGTAAAAAAAATAAAAATAATAATAATAATTATTATTATTATTTTTTTTAGTGATTGATCCTTTGCCCATAGGAATGGTAGGTGTAATAGAAATGCTGTATCATTTCATAGCATGTTCATGCCATACATGACACAGAATTATTGACATGGCTTCTCAAATAGTACCATGGGGACCGATATACCTAACTTCACGTAGCAATTGCTTGCAATTAGGGGACCGATACATGTAGGCCTACATCCTTTCGATCAATGATGTTTTATTCCTCATTCAACCTGAAAAATGAAGAAAACATAAAGAAACAATGTGTACTTGGCTCTATATATTAGGTAAACCTTTTTAGGTAAACATTAGGAGTGTCTGCAACACAGTCAGTTGGTCACTTTCGACTCGGCGGCCATCTTGAAAAAAATAGCATTTTTTAAAAAAAAGTCCGGACGGGAAACATGGAATTTTTTTTACTATGCCTTAGGCCTATTTTACATGAAGTCATAGCCTTAAAATAATCATATCAGATCTATTTCAGATTGCGAAGAAAGGTTTTACCAGATGTATAATAACAAAATATGTAAATAAATTGATCACGAAGTGCAAAATAAAATATTTTATAAAAACCCATTACATATAACTTATCAGGTTTAAAATTCCCGGTTAGAAGCCCCTTTATCAAATAAGGACTTAAAATATATGGATTAAGGGATTATTCGGTTAATCCATTTCGAAAAAACCGAACCTCCTTAAACCAAATATCATTTTTTGACCAAATTGCAAAATATGTTTGTTGATAATGATGGGAATGTAATCGCAATAACATTGGATAATTGTGTGAAGAATATCAAACACTCTCGGGAAGTTCAATGAATGATGATTTGTTTATGCTGGTTTATTTTTCTCGTAGATCATTCAGCCACTATTTTCGCACTGGGACAGAAATGAAAGGTGAACAGGTTGCAAGGTAAGACCATATGAATCATTTTATTCAGTATCTGTAAATGGTGTTGAAAAAATATAAATGTATTGTCAAAAGAGCACCTAACTTTTTATACTATAAAGAGTAATATTGAAAACCGGTAATAAAACCGGGTCAAACTCGCTATAGTCATAGGGTCGCTAGTCGTAAGGGTCATTCGTCATAATAGCCGCTTATCGAAAGGGTTGCTAATCATAATTCAATCAAATAAAGGTTCGTTAGTCACAAGGCCCGTTAGTCATAAAGGCAAAAAAAGTTCGTTAGTCATAATGGAAACAAAGGTTCGCTAATCATAATGGAAAAAAGGTTCGCTAATCATAATGCGAAAAAGGACCACCAGTCATAATACAAATGAAGGTCCGCTAGTCATAATTAATAAATAACCGCTAGTCATAAGTAGACAAAATGTTCGCTAGTCATAATATAAAAAGATTCCCTAGTCATAATGGGCAAAAAGGGTTGCTAATCATAATATGAAAAAGCATCGCTAGTCATTATAAAAGTTGAGGTCCGCTAGTCATAATAAAAAGGTCCGCTAGTCATAATGTGACAAAAGGTCCGCTAGTCATAATGGGAAAAAAGTTCGCTAGTCATAATAGAACAAATAGTCCGCTAGTCATCAGAAAAATAGGAATAGATTAACAAACATATATCTATGTTTTAAAATGTGTTTAAACTTGAAACAAACATGGTTATTCAGATCAGTTCACCCCTAAAACAACCTGGTTGTTCAAAATAATGTTGACAGATTTACAAACTTGTTTAATAATACAAACATTTGTTCTTTTTGCTGTATTGTCTAGCACGGTGATCTAATATTAAACAGCGTTTCATAAATCCTGTTGTCTTTGGTCATATAATTGCTGATCATACTAGCTCGGTTCTGACTTATAAAGTAAATTTTCGAAAATTAAAGGGGCATTGAGGAGAGATACGTATGTGAATGCGCCGTTAATTTTCCTAGAAATTGGGTAATACTTAGGCATTTATATACTAACTACCATCTGAACCGTTTACCTTAATTCGCAGTATATCATGTAATATTTCTTCGATGTAGATCAGAGAGAGGGATAGGGAGAGGGGGGGGGGGGTCGGGGGGGGGGGGGGGAGAGGTGGAGAGGGGGAGAAGGGGAGGGGGAAATAGAAGAAAAGGGGGGGGGGGTGGAGCTATTATTAGTGTCTTTCACTCTCTATGTTTGTGAACCTTGTCTGATATCCTGCGCACACAGTCGGAAAATGGTCGAAATTAGTTACGGAGATATCGTCAGTTAAAAGTCGGGTCATTACATGTTGTAAATACGAAAGGCCCGTTTGGTAGGCCAGGCCAACTATGCTTCAGGCAAGTTGCTGGGACTAGTGCATTGATGAGTGTTGACAACCACAAGGTTGTCTGCATAGTCAGTGTGCATGCAGTAGCAAGTATGTGTTTACAAGTTTTGACCTTATTTTGTCCTCAAATATTTATGTTAGCCAACTTAGCCAATTATAAAACCATAAAATCCTACACATGTGTACCACTCAAGTTGATATGTTCCAGATTTTTAGGCAGCTCTTTAAAGGTTTAATTAATCGTCATTTTTGTATCATATTAACTAAATTTGATTTAAAAATGAAGTTTTCACTTATTTAAGGCATCTTAGAACACTAAATGCATAAATTATTGGAGTAATCAAATAAAATATGACATTTTAGACCAGAAATGAGATACTTAAAAAAATAGAATACATAAGAATTAAATACATTTGTTAATATACGAAATTTTCGACTTCGCGATGGATTTGGACGCGCAACATTTATTATAACTTTGCAGACGAATATCCGATTTTATTCATTTTTGAAGCAAATGAAAGCTAATTCTCTGGACTGTGATTTAAAGCATCAAAACAAAAACAAAAATCCATAATATAAAACCTCTCAACCCCTAATTCCCCCTTAAGCTAGTCCAGCAGGTTTGACTAGCGAAACTTAAAAGTTGTCAGTGTATAATTTCCCCAAATTTTTCAAAAAAAAGTACATGAATCATGAAGCTACATTTTGATTTTAAACGGACATCTAACATTATATTGATGGACATAATGCGGGCGTAGCGTGCACAAATTGGCTATTTTCATGTTAACGCTTTCCACGCGGCTATTAGTTTTACCATTATACAAAACAGATTTTTCAGAAACCTTTCCCAACTTTCAAGGTCTACCCCAAGAATTACTGAACCAATACTAGGCATGTTTGTACCTATTTCAATGCATTTCTCGTGGTGATTCCAAATATGTTCATGACATTTAATAATTTTGACATTTTTGAAACATTTTGTCAACATTTGGAATGTCGTCTGCAGCCGCCTGCCGCATGGAAGGCGTTAATATACTTCTGATTCCCAACTGACGTCTTGAAATTGGATGCAAATTGAGTAAACCTCCCTTGGGTGCGAGGTTGACAGATGTGTGCCCCCCTTTTTTGAATTGACACGCCACTGCTCATGCAATGTCTATCTGGCTTTCTCTAGGTTCAAAGGGGTGCCCTCCAAACATTTGGATTATATCAGGGGACTCCACTTTGGACATGTCACTCGCGTAACTGATTTCCCGAGTTGGGGGAGGTGGGGGGGGGGGGGGGGGGGGGGGAGAGCAGCATAGCTCTCCATCTCCCGAATGACTTCACACTATTTTGCCAGATTATTCCGTATCCGAAACATGCGCACGTATAGTGCACAATATTTGTAAAAATATATACATGAATCTTGCCATAATTATGGTACATTTGGGTATTTGGGTAATACTGATCCTAACTAAATACATGTATTTGACACGTATTTGTATTCTATATCCCATGTCAAGTCATACTTCACACATAAGGCAGAAATTCATACCAATTTACGCTAGTTTGATAAGTTAACACTTTCCACGCGGCTATTAGTTTCGCCATTATACAAAACATATTTTTCAGAAACCTTTCCCAAGTTTCAAAGTCTTATCTCAAGAATTACTAAACTAATACTAGGCATGTTTGTACTTATTGTATTGCAGTTCTCAAGTTATTTCCAAATATGGTAATGAAATTCACTAATAATTTTGACATTTTTAATAT
Source organism: Ophiura sarsii (assembly GCA_035610835.1). Taxonomy (NCBI): domain Eukaryota; kingdom Metazoa; phylum Echinodermata; class Ophiuroidea; order Amphilepidida; family Ophiuridae; genus Ophiura; species Ophiura sarsii. The sequence goes on along the minus strand of CM069450.1, from coordinate 22,121,711 downwards.
ACCCATCAGATATTTGCAACTGTTTGAATTTGGCGGAAAACTTTTAAATAATGATAAAGTGTTCATTCAATAATGGTATATTTTTATTTTTAAATGTCCGACTGTTTTTTTTATTTGTCCGTGTAAAATGATCACCGATGTCTGTTAACTCGTATAAATATAGGTTTCCAATAATAGGTTTCAATACGGATAATATTACCATATAGGTTGATGACAATATCATTTTTATATTGGTGGCTCCAGTGGCGTAGCGGGGATTTTTTCAGGGGGGGCAAGATTTCTGAAATTTTCGTAAAAGGTTGCCCCAAATCGTTTTGCAGTCACCAACTCGTGAATTTCACGTAAGTTGGGGGGGGGGGGGGGGGGGGGGGGGGGGGGGGGGGGGGGGGGGTAGGGGTAGAGGTCAGAAAATTTCGCACGGTCAAAAAAAATCGCACAGTGCATGTAGTTTATGTACAATTTTGCCTTCAATTGGACTATTTGGGTTGGATATACCCAACCCAAACATAACCAGTTCCCCGCACGACACCTCGGTCTTTTAAAAAAACCCATCGTATTTCTTTTTTTTTCACACATTTTTAATATTTTTTAGAGGGGGGGGGGGCGGCACAAATGGGTTTTTTTCCGTCAGGGGGGCATTTCCCCCTGCCCCCCCCCCCCCCTGAGCTACGCCACTGGGTGGCTCTTTCTTAGCTCTCATCAATGCTCATAGGAAAGGGTCGCCAACTTTCAAACCAACCTATTTTTATAAAGCTCCTTTCAGAGACACTAATTTCGCAAATTAGAAAAAGGGCACTCTTAAGTGCAAGGGGCAGCCCAAATGATGATAATGTGTAGCGAAGTGGCAGTCTCTATTGCAATTTAGAATTGTGCATTCATTATACGTGACATGTCAGTTATAAGTATTTAATAATGGTCCATTTATAAGTTACGCATAGGATAGGCTTTAATATTTAAACATAATAGTATGTGTATGAGTCTTTGTGATAGGCCTAGTATCATGCTAATAATATTGCCGATTTGTAAGCGTCTACTAAAAATAATAAAATAAACACGAGGGATTATCCTTAAAGCTCGCTTATACTTATAGATACTTCAAATTGAAGGATTTCTTGTCCACTACATCAAAAGAAGATTGACTACATGTAGTTTTTATAAGCATTCAGTCAGGGATTTAGATTTCATGATCATATAATATTTTAAATATATTTCATTTTGTTTTGTTTTTCTATTGCCTATTTAACACCGCTCTATTTAGCAGTCTGTAACGTGGATTTGTTTGGGTTTAACTTATTTATGATGCCGTGAAATCTTTACGTTAAGATTATTCACATTAACCCTAACTCTACCCCACACTTTTTTCAGAATTTTTTCTTCAACGCGGAAAATCTACCAAAATACCCCCCCCGACCCCCCCGACCCCCCCGGGATTTGATCCAGGGACCTCTCGCACCAGAGGCGAGTGATTCCACACTTCACCACGGCTGTCAAGACTAGTATGCGCAGTGTATTGCGCAGACTATATGGGCTGGGTCCATTTTTTCATCAAAAAACTTCCACGCCAGGTGGTACCAACGTGCCCAGTCATGGTATTTTGGGGTATATGGCAGTGTTAGGGTTATATTAACAAAACTTAGAAAATGTTTGAAGAAAAAAAAAATCAAAAAATTGCTTTCTTAACCCTAACTCTACCCCACACTTTTTTCAGAATTGTTTCTTCAACGCGGAAAATCGACCAAAATATCCCCTCGATCCCTCCGGGATTTGATCCAGGGACCTCTCGCACCAGAGGCGAGTGATTCCACACTTCACCACGGCTGTCAAGACTAGTCTGCGCAGTGTATTGCGCAGACTATATGGGCTGGGTCCATTTTTTCATCAAAAAACTTCCACGCCAGGTGGTACCAACGTGCCCAGTCGTGGTATTTTGGGGTATATGGCAGTGTTAGGGTTAATAATATTTACCCTACCTCATGTGGTAGGGTACATTAGTACAACTGCCCATTAACTTCTCACATTACGAATAATCAGGATAGCCTATTTGATCGTTCATGAACCTCCAGATTTGACCTCTGGATGAACTTTGAATTAAGATGACCTCGGATGACCTCTAGTTATTTGTTGACATGTTTCCCCGGTGTTCATCGCACGATGTAACCACTTGTTGACCTTGACCTTGACCTTGGATCACCTCTAATGACCGTTGACCCCTGATGACCTCTAATTAATTTTAGAGTCAATCGGGCAACTTTTACGATTTGACCCCTGTATGACCTTTGACATCAAAATCGTAAGGAGTAAAATTGGAACAATAAACAATTCAAGTTGGATTTCAATTATATCCGAGGTAAAGATGTTGATTTCAAATGGGAGATGTTCGCAAATTTGGTTTTGTGTTCCTGCTTCATCCATCTGGCAACGGACCCTTCTCGGTACCATTTATATAATTTATATTCTTAAACAGCTAAGAAAGTTTAGGCAATCTCATTGGTTCTCAGAGAAATCGGCGACATCTCTATCAGACAATAGAACACGGGGAGATGGGGCTTACGTTTTAACAGCGCGACCGACCTTCACAATGCGTGGTTTGCTCCATAACGCGCACTTCTGCAGTGCGTCTTTAGCGCTTTTCCTGCGTTTATGCCGGCGCTGCGACGCTTACGTATGGTTTACTCATCGCATGTGATTGGATGGAATGTTTGTGGGCTATTCGATCCTAGCAGGGGTAAAAGTTGTCAAATGTGGACAATAAAATGTACTTATTTCTTTGATAAATGTCTAAAGTATGATTGTTTAAGAATGAGAATAAAGGTATTGTTTTTAGACCGTACCCGTGTTATATTATCGTTCGATAGTATTATTTTTTGCGTAGAACAACTCCGCCTGCGGCGTCGTTGTTCTACTTAAAATAATACTATCGTCCGCATTTATGTCAGACAATATAACACGGGTACGGTCTAAAAACAATACCTTTATTCTCTAATTATAGCATATAGTATATAGCAAGTATTTTGAATAGGATGGACATTGCCCTGGGTACATGGCCCTGGGTACATGGCCACATTGAAATACATTAAACCATCATGTCGTATGTAAATCATCTTGAATCAAATCTTGTTCAAATGAAAAGTGGTTACTTTTTTTTCGCAATATAGGCAAATATCATGAACAAGATAAATAACTTTAAAGCCAGGACTTTTTATTGCACATTTTATTTATCTTATCCTTAGTCTCAATAGAAGTGAGTATTAAAAGGTTTCTAAATGCTGTTTGAATTTGCACATAGGCTGTGCAGGGAGCGATGGATACGCCTCCGTTCTTAAATGTCATGGTTTAATAATGAGAACGCATGACAACATTTGTGGCTACGATTAATCTGTTAATATGTTACTAGTTATGGCAACACCCATTTGGTTAATTACTGGCAACACTGACCATTACAAATGATCACATTTAATTGAAAATCAAATTTTCTCCTAATCTATGTCGCATTGTTAAGTGTCAATCATTAAACATGTGCGAAACGTGCATTGGATTTTGAGGAAATTGTGAAATTTTGTAAAAAATGTCGGGCAATACTGCATATTCATGAGGTATTTCCCCAAACTCAAATTCACATTTTTGATAAGAATAATGTCTCATCTCATCATGACATGGTCCACGTTGAAATCGGAGCATTACCATGGGTTGTATAGCACATCGCAACAAACTTGCTTATGCCTACTGTATAAACATACCTTGACATACACAATATCATTCCATCAGCAAAAATAGCCTGATTTGCCTGGGATTTGCCTATTTCGGCTGTATTTTCATGAACGGGAGCTCAAGAAAAAATATGTGACGTCAAAAGTCCGGCAAAGTGTCCTGCTTGCTGATTGGTCCGTGGACAGCGTCAACGCTACAAAGTTGACCTGAATTCAACTTCAGCGTTGGCCCGAGCGTTCGCCGCTTTCACCAAAAGCGTAGGCTGATCGAATTATCGGAAAACGCTTTCCCGATCGAGCGTTGTTTTGGTTTTGTAATGGGCACTAATACGCATGTGTCAGAACGCAAGCGTTGCAGCGTTGGTGGAGTATGAGGAGGCCTTAACTGCTTTAAAAAGCACTGATATTAATAATGACAGTTAACTTTGACCAAGATAAAGAAAATGACCGCATAAATTACCAATTTCGATGGTCAATCCCTCTTCCTTGTTCTTCCAATCTAAATAGACACTTTGTATTTTATAGTTTCCATTTATGTTTACTCTGACAGAGTGATTGAAAGCAAGAACAAAGATTATCCTGCAGGAACAGTGGTCTCATCATTTTCTGGTTGGACAACGCATTCTGTATCAGATGGTAGTAAACTGACGAAGGTTGAAATGCCCAAGGATGTTCCTCTGTCGGTGGCACTTGGTGCAGCGGGATTCACAGGGTAACGTGTAAATTACGATATGGCAATAAGGATTTTAAACATAGGATATAGAATAGAATAAATAAGAGTAATAGAATCATTGATGAAGTAAAACTTACCAAACTTGTATTTCACGATCTCCAATTCAAATTATGTGTGATCTATCCATTTTTACCAATCGAAGTCTAAGCTTCTGGGAACATGGTTCGTGTTGGTGTGTTTCGAGTGCAGTCGAAGAATTTGACCTTGTGTACTGGAAGTAGCCCGATATCTAATCAAGCAACTCAATTTCAATTATCCTAATTCTTTGAAGAAGATTATTTATTTGACTATTCGTAAAAGTTCCCCGATTGACGTCAAACTTTGAGAAAAGAAACATGAAAACCGGGGGGAACATAGCCCCTATGTGACCTTTGACCTCATTTAGTTGATCTCCTATTCAGGGGGATTCGCAAGTCGTGACTTGCAGTATTTTTTTTATAAATGTTATCAGACTTACGGCTTATTTTGGTTTGATTGAGCTCTGCAATCCCAAAGCTGGAGAGACCGTAATGGTTAGCGGGGCTGCGGGAGCTGTTGGATCAGCAGTCGGACAAATAGCAAAGATATTGGTAAGCAAAATACATACTCCAATGTTACACTACAATGTCTACACCTAGACATATTATTTTCGCGATAATCGAGATATTATCGACTGTGTAAAATTAAATCAAACAAATCAAAACAGACATGTTTTTTCCTATACATGTACCCCTTACCCCTCATTTACCAATAGGTAGTACATGTATACCAGTCACTATACTCTTCATATTCTTTTCAAGATTATAAACAAGCGTCAAATATTTCATGCATATGATGATGAATTACCTCATTTGGTAGTGATAGTGATAGTCACGAAACTAGTTTATAGTAGTTTTTCCGAGTTGCAGTTATGTATACACCTAATTAATGAAATGCGTGGCTGCGTCGTCTCAGGCTGTTGTGGAGAAGATATTTTCTTTGATTTATTAAAGCTTGCAGTTGATTGGAAAGTTTTTGTATTTACAATTTTAGGGTTGTCGTGTCATAGGATCTGCTGGTACTGATGCAAAAGTGGCTTTACTTAAAGAGATGGGATTTGATGAAGCTTTTAACTACAAGACAATCGAAGACTTGAAGGAGACAATCAAAGCAGCTGCTCCGAAAGGAGTAGACGTGTATTTTGATAATGTAGGTACTAAAGCTTTTAAATAAAAACGATAGTTTCTACGAGAAATTAACCTTGCTCATTTATGAATAACATTTACAAAGGTCAACTAACCATGCTTTACTCTTGGAAAAAGGATGTTTCAGGGGTTCTTGGCTGTCCCGTATATGGAACCCTTTTTAGAACCTTTATAGATTCCTAAAAGAACCTTTAAAGGTTAAAAAAAGAAAGACAAATGCGTCTTTAGAACCGTTAAAGGTTCTCTACTGAAGTGTTTTGGGTTCTTTAAACTAAAAGAACCTTTAACCCTGATAATTCCATATACGGGACAGCCAATAATCCCTGAAGCACCCTTTTTTTCTAAGAGTGAACGTTCATGTATGGTTGAAAAGTCGCCTTTACGTCCAATACCAAATACCATTACGTCAAAAATAAAAATAAACCAACAAACATGTGTCTCCAAAACTTTACGTCTTTATGCACTCTACACATTTTGTATGCATTACCTTTGTGTTATAGGTTGGTGGAGAGATGGCTTCAACCGTTATCAATGGTATGAATTTACGTGGACGTGTGACATCTTGCGGCGCCATTTCACAATATAACGCTCGTAGTGGCGATGACATCAGAGGTAGGGTAACCAGTGACTGGTCGAACACAATACCGATGTATTTTGATCTTTTAACATGAGCAGATTAGTCAGCTGATTCGATCCTTGATCGTCAACGAAAAGGTTGACGATCAGGTTTACGTAGAATAAATATTTGCAATGAATAATTTGACATGCATTTAATATTTCTAGCGAACACCGTCAATGTTTCTACAATATAAATGGCATCAGTCAGGAATTTAGCACACATTGACCTTTGCTTGACATGGAAGTTTCCAAGATCCCCGGACATTCCCTCCGCCTTCTTTGCCTTCATCATGAGGGTCTTTTATTCTCTGCTGCAGTCGAGTCTTGCAATATATACTGTTCGCTTAAATACTGTTTCAATCAGCGAATGTGTTCTCAGCATTGTCATGATAGGCCTATAATGTATTCATAATGTTGTTATGAACTATGATACTCCCTTATACATGCCTTAAGGGCTCAGCAGACTCCACAACGCTCCAACGCTTAGCGCAAGCGTTGACGACCGTTGACCAATCAGGCTGCGTCATTTTGTTGTGGTGGGGCTACTTCGCATGTTCGAGAGCGGAAAGAGCCTTTCGAGCGTTGTGAAGTCTGCTCAGCCCCTTGTACTGTATTTCTATTTCTTTAGTTCAACCCATCTGGGGGAGTGTTGTTGGCAAGCGACTGATGATCCAGGGATTTCATACGGGGGACTTCCAAGACAAATATCCTGCTGTACGTCAACAACTCGCTGAGTGGATACAACAGGTAACTAGATAAGGTTGTGAGTTCGAGCCCCGCTACGGCCAACATGTTTGTATCCTTAGGCAAGGTACTTAGTCTCAATTGCCTCGTGGTTCAGAAGTCACGTAGAAATGGTGGTCTCGTGCATCAGAAGAGCAAAAATATGAGCACGTTAAAGGTCACAGACTCCTTCGCAAAGAGTAGGGGATCATCCCGGTCTGTGTACACAAAAACTCATGTCCCTAGGTTTCAGGTGCACTGTACCGTTAATGCCCGCGGTAGGGCGCTGTGTACAGTATAACAGTATGTATGTATGTATGATAATACAGAATCAATAATTTGCACCTCCAGTAGCTTATGTGTTGTCAATGTCATAGACTTATCCGCAAGGCCTTTCAATACTTTTTGGACACTCAGTCCAAAAATAATACAAGTTATAAGATAATACAAGCAAACAGAAACCTAAACACTATAGAGAAAATGTATCTACCAAACTAGATTTTTCTTTGTTAATGTAGGATTACAACATGTGAATCCCACAGACACTTTGCAGCAATAGTGAAAAACAATTATAGTGATATTTAACTCGATAGAATATGTTGGAACGGATTTATAAATATACCGCAGAAAACAAAAATAGCATACTCGAAGCAGAGACATTTATTGTCTTCAATTTACCTATTTTTTTATTCTTTGCAGGGAAAGCTGAAGCCAAAAGAACATATAACAAACGGTTTTGAGAATATGTACGCGGCATTCCAGGAGCTCTTCACTGGAGCCAACACCGGCGGCAAGGCTGTGGTGAACATCTAGCAATAATTGCTTTTATTACTTCTGGCATCAAACTTAAATCAGGCCAATAACACTTCCAACCAGACTAATCAGACCAATAAAACTTCCATCCAGACCAATTATGCCAATAAAACTTCAGAGTCACGATAGATGACGGAAATAGGCTTAACAATGACTATTTTGCATACATAGAACATATCACTACCATTCAGAGTGACTGGTGGTACACTAACACTAAATATCTGACGACGATATTTCTAAAACAGAAATATGGGCCGCCATGTTGACACATTGAATTTATTCAAAATATCGTATTTGTAAGCCCCACCAAATTCAGGGGACATTATTGTTGATTACCGTAATATAAAGCATCTGCTTTCCCGTACAATAATGATGGTGGCAATAATGTGTAAGCCCGTGCTGTCTATGGACATGATTAGACAATATGAGCGTACATAATTGGCAGTTGAGATTGTGAGACAACTTATGAGGAGGAACATATACCGGTATACAGTTTGTAAGTTAATTATTATCAAAAATACAGAGAAATTATATCATTTCATCGTTTAGGTATAAAATTAACTACTACCCTTCCTGGAAGTCATATTATTTTCATGAAATGGGATGTCATATTATTATTATGATATGGGATGTCATATTATTATCATGCTATGGGCATCTCTTCTCCGATCGATTACATAGGCCTGTCAAACCATGAAGTATGATTTCAAATATGAGTTCCAAGTTTTTTTGCCAGTGATCTTTCGGAAGAACAGGGAAGGCTTTGAAGCTACAAATGTGCATCATTATCAACTTACAGTTCAATCAAACAGATAATAACTTTCTCTAATCATCACGACACTTGACATTCAGACCTATCTGAGTGGGAATTGACATTCAGAGTGGGACTATCAACTGGTGAAGTTAAACTAAGTATGTAAACCAATATCAACTCAAGCAAATTCAACAAAACAAACTGCATACGAAAGCTTAAACCACCAAATCCAAATAAGAAATGTTGAAAGGTGAACATGACACATTCCCCAAGCATATTTATCTAAAAGTAGCACAAACCCAATTTTTAGTGCTTGTTGTGGATTAAACATATTTTTAAATTGAGAAAAATAAACACAATCAAATGAAAATTTGATAATCAATGAGGGCATCGTAGTCATTGTTTGTACGTACTTTAAATTGACACTAACATCTTCAGTGTACAATTAAAAATGTAGAAACGTCATTTTCAATACCGTAGAAATTCGCCTACAAGCCTAAGTCGAATTCTAGGGGAGGGGGGGGGGGGGGTACCGCGCCATTTTGTCCCGAAGCAATGGTCATGACGTCATATTTTGTTCGATTTTCTGAACTTTTGTATTGGATTTACGTGCAAATATATAAGCCCTTGGCATCAGTGGCGTACCCGGGGGGGGGGGGGGGGGGTAATTCGCTACATTACCCCCCTAGAGCATGACATTGTATTCGGTGAAATCATTTGCAAAAAATTGCACAATAAAAATCCTTTCGTTTTAAATAAATGGGTATGGCTAAATAATAAAACTATCACCATTATACTCATCGGTCTCTGTGGCGTGCATACGTTGGCAATCGGCAATCACGGTTTCGATTCCCGTAAATTGCTTGTTATCCTTTTATTTTTCTATCTTTTAAACTTGATGGTGGATTATTGTAACATCATTGTTATGTCAATTTTTATAAATTATAAAAACCGCCCATGCGTTTATAGTTTTCTTTTTAAACCATGAATTGTTATCTGGAACCGGCGATCACAATTGCCCTAGACTATACCGTCATCTCTACCAACTGAGCTACCGAGACTGCGATGTCAGATGCTGTCATTTTATAACTACATGTATATGATTGATGGGTAGGTAAATACAAAAGGCTCTCTAACTTATTGGAAATAATTTTTTTGAAAAGCCACATTCATTGTGAGACTTGAATTATAGTGGTCTGCATCCTTTTCTTGACTAACTTGAGAATATTTTGTGAACAATTACAATTTTTCTTTAAAAAAAATCATAAAAAAATGTTCTTTTACCGCCAGATGGGACAAATATTTTGCACCTCCACTGCAATTATTTGGATTTTTCACCTGAAATTCGAACCACGAACCTCTCGAACCATTCGATTCTATAACATATCAGTTTCAATTAAAGAGGGCGCTGATACGGTTTTCTTATACATCAGGATTTGACTATAGGCTTCTAGACGAATTTCTACGGTATTAGAGTGCCAATTGCTACCAGAGGGCCATGGAGAGAATGTGTACTATAATACTATGCGTTATTCTGTATTTCATTCTTAAACAGCTAAGAAAGTATAAGCAATCTCATTGGTTCTCAGAGAAATCGGCGACATTTAGATGAGACAACTTTCGGGAAGGTGGGGCTTACGTTTTAACAGTGTGTCCGACCTTCACAATGCGTGGTTTGCTCCATAACGCGCACTTCTGCAGTGCGTCTTTGGCGCCTTTCCTGCGTTTATGCCGGCGCCGCGACGCCCGGCTGCGACGACTACGCGGGTGTACTCATCGCATGGGATTGGATGGAATGTTTGTGGGTTATTCGATCCTAGAAGGGGTAAAAGTTGTCAAATGTGGACAATAAATTGCACTTATTTCTTTGATAAATGTCTTCAGTATGATTGTTTAAGAATGAGAATAAAGGTATTGTTTTTAGACCGTACATTCTCAGAAAAAAGGTGCGACTTAGAACCTTAAAAGGTTCTAAGGTTCTTCAGCTTGTCCTCTATTTAGAACCCTCGAGGGTTCCCCCGGATAACCATTTTTTAATGGTTCTTCAAAGAACCCCCAAGAAAGGTTCTTAAAAGAACCTTAAATGGTTCGTCAGATTTGTCCTCTATTTAGAACCCTCATGGTTCCTTGAGTTGAGGAACCATTCATGTAGGGTTCTTCAAAGAGCCCCCAAGAAAGGTTCTTAAAAGAACCTTAAATGGTTCTTCAGATTTGTCCTCTATTTAGAACCCTCATGGTTCCTTGAGGAACCATTCATGTAGGGTTCTTCAAAGAACCCTCAGTAATGGTTCTTTATAGAACCATTTAAGGTTCTACAAAGAATGACGCCTTCAGTGGTGTTAAGGTGACGCCTTTAGGGTATGGATGTTTGCCCGAGGACCATTATAAGGTGTTTTATTATACAACATAATTATGTGCATTTATTTTGTGAACAATCACTTCCCTATATAATAAAAGTAGTGCCGTCTTAAACATTTGGTGAGAACAAAATGCCTATCAAATCTAACAAATCTAACAAATATACATTCAATGGTGTTAATGGTGAATCTTTGAAGAACCATATCAAGAACCCCATGAATGGTTCTTAATAGAACCTTAAAAGGCTCTTAATATTGTCCTCTATCTGATTTTTTTACTTTTTTAACTCCGGTTTTTACCATCAGTTCGCCCGCACAAACATTTTGCAAGCCAGAGATGAAGATGACTTTCCCGCGTCAGTACTGTCCCGCGTGCACATGTGCCCCACCACTGTAATTCCAAATTATTACGCCACGGTTTGCCCTTGTTTTACTTTAGAATATTAAAAACGCCAACTTTTCACCAAATTAAAACTTTAGTTATATAAATAAAATATGTATTTGTCATACGAAAGATAAATCCATTTCAACAAATAAAGTGAAATTAAAACGTAATTCCTAATGGACTACTTTAATATAGTCATGTGCACACCATTTTTTGTGGCGTAGTTAGTTTTCGTAGAACCCTTTTTGTGTCAAATAAGGGTTCTTTTAAGAACCATATCACCTTGAAGAACCATTTTCGGGGTGATGGAACCATCTTTCTACCATCGTAGAACCCTCGAAGAACCATTAATGGTTCTTAATCTTGCATTAGTTCTACGACGAACCATCCACTATCCTGAAGAACCATTTTGGAACCCTTTTTTCTGAGAGTGTACCCGTGTTATATTGTCTGACATAATGTAAATGCGTTCGGGAGTATTTTTTGCGTAGAACAACTCCGCCTGCGGCGTCGTTGTTCTACTTAAAATAATACTATCGTCCGCATTTATGTCGGACAATATAACACGGGTACGGTCTAAAAACAATACCTTTATTCTCTAAATATAGTTTATGCAACTCAAACTTTGAAATGCAACAATTTTATGGACGACCTTTAATGTAAAATAGAAAACATCAAGTTGAAAATCAGGCCAGCAATCAGAACATCTACCTTTAACACTTTCCACGCGGCATGCGTTTGCATACGACATTCCAAAATGTTATAAAATGTTTCAAAAATGTCAAAATTATATGTCATCACCATATTTGGAAGTACCATGAGAAATGCATTACAATCAGTACAAACATGCCTAGCATTGGCTCAATAATACTTTGACTTTGAAAGTTGGGGAAGCTTTCTGAAAAATCTATTATGTATAATAAGTAAAACTAATACTATATAGCCGCGTAGAAAGGATTAAAATTACTTACATACATTAGGAGAGATAAATTCCATAAGCCATCAGACATGTAGTCGAAACAATTACTGGATATGAATGACTGTGTTTCAACGGTTATTTTGTTCAAGACCAGGAACATTAATCTACTAACTACAATGTGAAGAAGTGTGTTTCCGCGATCAGCTGCAATTGATTGGAAATCATGATCAGCAACCTTAATTTCGAATTCTTTATTGAAATCGTCGTCTCACTTGTGTACCTATGCTAAGTTTATTACTATAATGAAAAGAGAGTAATAATTATGCAAAACGACAGTTCCAACTGTCTTACTTGCTATTATAATTCATGAAGTGATCTATTATAATTCAGCCTGCTTTTTTGACCTTCAACCACTTTACTTCATGTCATTTCCTCACTGCTATTGTTATTATCAGTCGAGATCTAAGCATATCAAAATCGTTTGAGGATCCACTTGAAGTGATCTGTTAAAAGTTTTCTTAATATCCTGCTAACTTTCTTTACAGTTCATATACTTATTTCTTTATCATGCATAATTTATAATCCTCTTCGCCTTCTTACTTCTTGCCACTATTTTATTCTTTGCAGTATGTCTCTCTATCTCAAGGGAACAACAATTACTGCCCTATAGTGTGCTTTGCAGTCTGCATGCACACTGACTTTTATGAGCTTGCCTTGTATTTTGCTTATCACCACATACTTTTGTCTTGCTCTATACTCAACTTGATAAAGACTAGTATATCCAGTCGAAACATCGACTACATCTTTCTCCCCCTCTTTTACCCCCTCACCATCATCACCTCTCCCACTCACCATATGTTGAGACTTGCAGTTTTGCCTTTATTTATAATGAAAAGGTTGAAAACGCTCTTGTGCCAAAGTATAACAAAATATGCTCGATCAATCACGTGAGTGGCGTGAAACCATACAGCGTTTCTTTGGAGGTACACCTTGAATCCATTTTGAAATAAAACCACGTCTGATTCTTGCTAGCGGGTGTTGGTTGCATTATTATGTTCCTGTTAGTATTAAGTTCACTATATGGTAGATTGACCTTTTTAGCTAGCTGGTGAATTCCACAAGGTGGGTGTGTAAAAAATAGGCGCGAACGGTTAGCAACACCGACCCTTGTTTTCGCCATTGATACGGATGGAAGGTCAATTGTAAAGTGCTCAACAAAAGAAAGTCATACACTTTGTTTAGGTCCTTTAAAGTCCTTTCCGAATATTTTTTGACCAAACAGATTAAATAGACATTTGGATGAATTTTTCCGGCACAATTTGATACCAAAGTTGCTACCTAACAACAAAGTTAAACCATGATTAGCACCATTTAAAGAAAATTAGTCACTTTTCAAAAGTCACATTTTCAACGCACGCAAGCCGCGAGAAAATGCTGTGCGTGGCACTTGAATGGCCGGTAATGAAATGGATATTGATCACACAGTGCAACTGCATTGGGTCCTGCCTGAGCGAGCGGGCTATTTGATTATGAACAGGTAACATGTGGTCTTTTCTTCCCGCGTAGTGTATTGAAAATGTGACTTTTAAAAAGTGACTAATTTTCTTCAAATGGTGCTAATCATGGTTTATCTTTGTTGTTAGGTAACAACTTTGGTATCAAATTGTTCCGGAAAGATTCATCCAAATGTCTATCTAGTTTGTTTGGTAAAAAAATAATCGGAAGTTACTCTAAAGGACCTAAACAAAGTGTATGACTTTCTTTTGTTGAGCACTTTACAATTCGTTCAACTGAACAAAACGACGAAAGAAAATCTGCTCTCAGTGGAGAGATCATATCTCTAAATGTATAACCATTTTATAACTGTGTGACTTTGATAATCCGTTGGTTATTACCGACTTTGAATTATCCGAGGTTGGCAATGGGAAAAAACGATTGAATATCTCAATTTGCATTGCCATTTTGACCATGATTTGAATTTCCCCAACACTATCAACACTCGTAGATAAATTACAGATGAGTCTTGAAATTCTATTTGTGTACGTTTCAGATGAAGAAATGGAGTAATTATAGTAGATTCATAAACTCTGGCGTATTGGTTTCGATTTTGGACCTCGTCCATTGGGCGTTAGAGGAACCCATTTTGACCAATGATGGAACAGCGGTACTTTTATAGATGTTATTATTTGCGTTCCATAATCAAATGCTATTCATGATAGTGTGGCTTTAGTGAATATCATGTAGCTTTACAAATCACGGCAACCAAATATTTAATCCAACAGCTTGAAATATGTAAATACCTTTGGAAGCGGTCAACACAATAATAAAAGTCGACCATCATCGACCTTATATATTTTTCAACAGAAAAATGTTATGTTTGTCAACCTATTCATAATTTAGTGGATAATCAAGTTTCACTTTTTATTATTTCCTTTTTTATTATGCACGTGACATAAAGGAAACATTAAACTAAAAAAGACCCGTTCTACATATTCATTTGTGAGAAAAAAATGAATTAATTCAATCATCATCTTTTGTATACAAAACAATTGGTCTACATGGAGAAAAAGTTATATCAACCAAGATACGGATTATAAACGTTACTTTATGTATTTCTGGCTATGTGACCGCCTGAATACCTTTATCAATATTTATCTGAATACCAATACATCTTCTTTATCAAAATATGCGGGCAATTGATAACACCTGTTTGCAGGCAAAGTCAATGCAGATCGTTTTGCCGCAAGTTCCCAGTCACTAGGTTTAATAATAGTTGTTCACCCTATCTTTACATAGTGGTAGATACGCCACAATAGTACAGGCACTGATGATGACAAGGTATTATCCATGCATATTACGATTAAAATTCGAGTGCCTCCCCCTCTTTTGCTTCTGTTACCTCTGACTGAAATGGTGAATCGGCCAATGTCTGCGAATCAACTATAGTTACAATACGTTTTTATCAAGTAAAAAAATTAACCTATCTCCTTTTCGTGAGATCAAATGCATTAGAAGTAATAAGGTGGAAGACGTACTTTTAGTCAAAGAATACTAGTTTCGAGAAAGTTTTTGAAACTTCACTCATGCTTCTAAGTCTTATTTGGTGGAAGTAGTCATAACCAAAGAAGGATCATTTGTGGCAAATTACAATGTTGTGGCAATTATCGATCTTTTGAAATCAATAACCTCTTTATGGACTTAAGTTCTTACTTCAACTATAATCATGATCCAGATTGAAACAAATGTGATTATTTCAAAACTGACTGTAAAATAGATAAGTATAGTTTTGATTTGAATTTCAGGGGGGGGGGGGGGCAGTGTAAGTGTTTGGGTGGTTGTGGTTGGTTGAAATCACACTAATTAGCATTATAAATATATGCTATATGGAAATATTCCATATTTTTTGGAAACAATACGGAATATTTAATTTACGGAGATCGTAACTTTACGGAAATTTATTAAAGTGTACCGTTACATTCCTGGGCATTGTCACCTCATATAGAGCGTGTTTCTGCTGGGGCACTGCAAAAAAATTATTGCTGATTATTGCCGATTATTGCCTGTTTCAAATTCTGCTGGGTAAACTTAGCGTTTATTAGCGGTTTCTTCCCCAGCAAAAACACGCTCATAGGGATTCCGATTACAGAAAACGAGTTGTAAAATGTGCTTGCAATTTGAAAATAGGCCTACTTGCGATTGAATGCGCATACTGTTTTATACAATTAAAAACATTAGTATGATAATGAAATGAACAATATGCATAACATCTCATTAAATGTACAGTGTATTTAAATATCTGTAAGCCTATGGGTTTTACATCTGACATTGCAAAAACCATGTGGCTTTAAAGGACTTTAGGTTGGTGTTTTAGTCTGTTCTGTATATTAAATGTCTGGCTTTTTTATTGCTGCAGCAAAAGAAAGACATTACCCTCTACTGGAGAACTTTAGGAGATAAAAGATTGTCTCCCCTTCTGGCACCTAAGAAACTTAAAGTCCTGTGCATTTTGAAGTGCAGGCCTAAGGCTTGCTTGGAAATAGTTTTTTCTTCTTCTTTAAATGAGGTGCAGTTATCGATTGTTGTGTGCTAAAATGTTTTTAATGCTCAAATGCCCGTAGGATAGCGTGCTCAGCCCAGATACCTCTCATACATTGTGCAATTACGTTGCATCGGAGTTCACGCTTTGTTGACCTGAATGAATGAATGATAGAACTTTAACATCAGAAATTGCATTTATTATGGTCTCAGGTATTGTTGAGGAAAACTCATTCTCCATGATGGCTTCTTTGACGCTAATTCCCCATGGCATGATCCTATTATAAGGTAAATATTACACAATTTGAAATCAACATGCAAGAAGGCACTCAACGAGCAAAAAGCGGTTTGATTTCGCGAAAATGGTGTCCAGGTATAATGATATGAACGCGAATAGCTATTAGTATTACATCTGCCTACGATTTGGGTACCTGGTTTTTTAAAAGTTGTCTGGTTGGTTTCATCCATGTTTAATATCATATAACATAACACGTAATGTACACACATAGCTCCTGGTACAAGTGACCATGTCACCAATCTGTGTCACGGCTGGGTACTTAAAGGGACACTAAGAGATGTGTTGGAGGCAGCGCCCTCAATTATGATAAAAACTGAGATTAGTTTATTTTTATGAACTTACACCTATAAGGATTAAGAAAAATCAGCTCTCTTTGTACAAGAAAACGTCGATTCAAAAATGCTCGTCCCGCGGGACGAGCATTTTACGTCCTAAAGTATCCCCCTGCAGTACGCGTGATACATAACGCGAACCATATTTGCATAGAGGGCGTTTTTCAATAAATAGCGATGATATTGTTTTAAACAAGTTTTGCTGTGTTTTTGTTAGTAGAAACAACAATATGGCAATTTTTAATGTTCATCTTGAATTCTGAAGTAAATTTTTAAACATTTAAAATTTTCAACACCACTTAATGTCCCGTTAAGGGGCAACATCAAACATTATGGAGTTTGTGTATTTTACTTCAAAGGCCAGATTAAAGAGAATACAGCACAAGCCTATAATGTTTTGAATTCTATTTTCAAATTCACGTCAGCCGTCTTTATGGCATTGGATGACATGTTTACGAGTATAGGGGAAGAAAGAGCTCGTCGCTTTAGCACTATATTTAAAGGTATATTATGTGATCTTTCCAGGAAACGCCCTCAACATCGAAAAAAAAAATGAAAGCAGATTTTCTTGCAGATATACATTTCTGATCATAAATCGTACATACATTCCAAGTTACAGGGCGATACGATTCTCAATTACTTCAAAATCATGGTTTTAGAGTGAAAATAAACTGTCGGGATAACACGACAGTTTATATTTTCACTCTAAATTCACTCTAAAACCATGATTTTGAGGTAATTAGGAATCGTACCGCTCTGCAACTTGGAATGTATGTACGATAGGCTATATGATCAAAAATGTAAATCTGCAAGAAAATCTACTTTCTAAAAAAAATCATGAATAGAGGGCGCTCTCTGGAAAAGATTACATAATATGCCTTTAATGAGACACTGACTCAATGTCCCTACATTTCCCCCAAACCAATCGAATTCAATACCGAAGCTGTAATGAATTTGACTTATAAAACGGAAAAGTTCTCCCTTTGGGAGTAGCGATAATTGAAAATATAAACGGAAAAGTCCTGAGATACCACCTACAACATGTACAATGCGAGCAAAAATGTTAGTAGTCATTGGCCGAGTCGTATCTTCAGCGTCCGAGCAATCGACCAGGCCCCTTCTTCATTAATTGATTGGTCTACTAATTGAGCATGTAGGAGGAAGGGGTACATTATGTTTTTAACAGCACTATAATTGTAAACATGGAATTATATTAAAGTGCATTTTGTTGCCACGAGTAACAGATGCCTAGGAGTATCAAAGTGTGCTGTATTTCCTGTTTTTCGCGCGGAACAAGTAAATACTCTCTTTATTGCTTTTAACGAGGCACGGTTATAGACCCAATGTCACCAGGGAAAAGGTTTAGAGTGGCACAAAAAAACGGACGTTGCCGGATGATGCGCAAAGAAATCAGCCCAATGCTCCACACAATATTTTGGTAATAAGTTGCCATAAATTGCCGCAAAGATTACGCAATATTTACCATGTTCACCCTCAAATTTGAGAACACTCATATAATCGCTGAAAGAGGATGTAATTCTGCGGCAGGCACACAACATTGCCTATAGATGCGCAAACTTACCTCGTCAATTTTGAACAATTTTTACCAACTGACAAGGGAGGAGCTAACGGCATTTCTCTCTTCAATATGACCTAATTATTTTACGCTTAAATATCTTCGATAGGCCTACGGGTTTAAAAAATCGAGCTCTGATACCTAACGCTGACGACTGCATTACACACTCATCATACATTACGTTTCCATTCGAAATCCTTTATAAAATCACGAATGCAACAAATGAATTAGTATTTCCACATCAGAATAGCATTGCACACTGTTAAGCGTAGTTTAATGAGCTGAATAAAGTCAAGGATACCACAAAGGGAATGATGTATAGGCCTATGAGAAGAGAAAAAAAAGGTCCACTAAAACGATTCTTTTGAATTTACACATGTACATGATTCTTCTATTAACACATCGCTTTTGACTGTTAACACATTATTCCCTCTCGCATGACAATACCATTTACGAGTTTACTTGTTCATCAAAAAGCAGTTAAAGTCCAGGAGCGAAAAGCGGTTTAATTTCCCCGAAAATGGAAACATGATATGATCTGAAGCTCAGTGCATTATACTCTTCGCCACATAGGTAGTTAGGTAATTACTCAGGCTGATTAACACGACCACATTTACTTAATATCAACAAGTGTAGGTTTAATGATGCAACATCACAGAGTGTTGGAATGGCTAAACACAGCCTGTGGTATATCTAGACTTGATTTCAAGTCTCAGACTCACTACCCTCTCTCTCCCAATTCCTGGTACAAGTCATATTTTCCATTGATTCGAAACTATAATATTTTGTAGAGCTAGTGCATATCTCATTTACCCTACATGTATGTATTTGGGACAATGTGTGAGAGATGCCGTGTCCTCATATAGGGTCATGACCACCATACACCACACACTTATCATTCATGACAATGACATGTATATTTAGTAACTGTTTCAATATATGGATATTTTGACAAAACATAACTACACCCTAGGCTCTTTCCTGTCAAGCACTGAGCTCCCAATACACCAACCGCTGGCCGCCACTGAGACTTGACAGAAAGCTAATTGATTGTTATATAATTCCACACCCTTATATAACTGACAACTGTACAGTACACTTGGAGTTTAGGGGTAGCATATTTTGAAGAATGCCAACCTATTTTGGTAATGATCAATTTAGTGTTAAATATACAAAATAATGATTTAATCTAGGTGTGTCATTCTTGAGATTGGGACATGTCCTTTTAATTAGATTGATGAATTGTAAATGTTATTTGTCATTCAGGATATTCCCTCCCAGTAAAATAATGTACACACCCATTACAATGTTCCTATGGCCCATACACTGGTATGTCATTTGATACATGCAGGCTGTGAATGCTCTTGCCTGATGAAATTACTGTCCACTGGCCGCCAAAATGTGAGGCAAGAAATTAGCGTTCGATCAAGGCCTTCCTGCAACCAAACTTTCTGGCCTATCAGTGATGGGTAATAACAGGTGGATACTGGATGGGGTAACATCATTGCCTGATGAAAGTGTGAAATACTGTTTTGGATAGTGAAATGGTTTTACAAATAAGAAGGCCTTGATGGCAAGGCTATGGTATATCTGGAGTACGGAAGGGCAATATACCAACTGGCGCTTCGATCTCTAAAAGGAATCATACGATTCGAGTATCTGAAATGATCAGTATAAACTTATGTTTAGTATCATATAATATTGCACACAATGTGTATAACCATGTAACCGGTCTACTGTTTGCGGTAGCATCTCGATAAGGGAGGTAGGTACCATCAACATGCGATGTAGGTTTGCTTTAGGCCAAATCACAGGGTCAAGGGAAAGGCAACTTTAAATTTTAGAATCCCGTCATTAATGTATTATCTGCAGTATACCATAACTTTAACGTTCGTATTTTATTCTATTAATGCACTATATTAGGTATAAAGCTTATATGTATATATAGCTATATGCAGAGATTGAAATGTTCATAAACCTTTCGACCTCAGTTTACCTAACCTCAGGTTACCAAACCTCAGGTTACCTAACCTCAGGTTACCTAACCTCAGGTTACCTAGCCTCGGGTTACCTAACCTCAGGTTACCTAACCTCAGGTTACCTAACCTTAGGTAACCTAACCCTAGGTAACCTAACCTCAGGTTACCTAACCTCAGGTTACCTTACCTCAGGTTACCTAACCTCGGGTTACCTAACCTCGGGTTGCCTAACCTTAAACTATAAATTGGATATGATACTAGCTTTAGAACGCCCTTACCTTAACGGTTAAACCGTAATATTGTTGCGGTTTATTCCGTGTTAAAGCGGGATCAGATAATTATGTGTTGAAGCGGGATTAGATAATTATATGCAACCAAAGGTTGTTGAATTGGATTTATTTTCAACCTGAGGTTGTTTTATTGAATTTGTTCTCAACCTCAATTTTTTTTATTGCAGTATTTAACCAAAGGTTGTTGAATTGGATTTATTTTCAACCTGAGGTTGTTTTATTGAATTTGTTCTCAACCTCAATTTTTTTTATTGCAGTATTTAACTTGAGGTTGTTTTGTTGAATTTTGTCTCAACCTCAGGTTTATTTATTCAGTATTCTATTTCAATAAAAGTAAATACAACCTAAGGTTAGGTAACCTGAGGTCGAAAGGTGTATTGACATTTCCATCTCTACATATATATACACACACACAAGAATAAATAAATAAAAGCTTCATGAACATACAGAATCCGTACGTGTTTCACGTAATCTGACTTAAACTATTCAGTAACGTATCGAGTGAATACATCCAATATGCAATCATGAAACTAGAGCGCAATGAGGCATAAACAAGTCTTAAAACATCGGATTCAGTAATTTAACCGAACATATTATTTGCAATCCAATATGAACGTGCAACTAACACATTTGACTAATTCATATTTAACTGTCACCCACGGACGTATAACATGACGTGTTTATATAAATTGTGTAACCAATCGTGCATAGGGTAATAACAGTTAGTTACAGTTAAGATTATGCTCATATAATACCACTTTGACAAACCATGGAAGCTACATGTAGTACAGGGTGTCTTCAAACTTTATATTCCCGGATAAACAATTCGCATACAAAATAAAACATATTTGTATAAAGAAGACTGTGTTGCAATAATACAGACGCAAACTGCACTTTCATATAAAAGCGTAGTTTAATGAGCTGAATAAAGTCAAGGATGCGACAAAGGGAATGATGTATATGGGAAGATAAAAAAGGTCCTCTAAAACGATTCTTTTTAATTTTAGATTGAAACATTCACTATTATGAACACTATTAATGTTGTACACAACATTTTATAAGTAAAAACCTTTTTTTGAAAAAAATCCATGTATGAAATGTGAGGAACACGCGGCATGTGATTACAATGACTTACACAGTCGCGTTCAGCACGTTGAATCACAATGGTATTGTGAGTTATGTAGCCAAAACTTTCAGCATGTGCTTTATATTGAGGGACCTCAAAAAGAAGAAGTAAAAAAGGGATCATATTTATATCGAAAAGTTTTCTCTTTAAAAATATACTTCCAGTTTGGTACTGTGACTTATTATAAGAGGGATACAAATATTAAAAATGGTTTCAAAACTTTTGGGACACCCTGTATATCCATCCACGCTATATAAATGCCTTGTATAATAATGGACAAATACTATACAATGTACATGCAGAATAAAGAACTAACGGAAAGAAGAAAGGTTCAAACAAGTACTCTCTTAAATCGAAGAATTGAAAATGTCCGTCTTTTACAGATTCACTTTTTTTTCAATCTATTAGATTGATTTTAGATTGAAAACATGATAAAACTCGTGACAATGAGTAGCTTTTACATCGAAATACCCAAATTCATCTAAAATAACCTTGAAGACCCCCATGGCTTGCTTGTTGCGTAATACATAATCAAGACCTCCCTAATATACCATAGATCGTCTATGAATATACCTTGGGAAATGCTGAGAAAATGTCTTTACTTTTCATATTTATTGATTCGTTTATGAAGAAATCTAATACATGAAAGGGTTTCTATAAATAACATCTATCTAAACAAGGTAAAATTGTTGAATTTCATTTTTTGAGAAATCTCTCTGTGCCCCTTTTTAATGTACCACCTGTGAGGCCTATGTATGCTTTGACCTGGCACCAAACTTGCTGTTGCTTTATACACTATAGCTGGAGACAAGCATTTTCCAACTATAAGTGGACAGTCTTCTTTAACTCTAAATCTAACAGTTAATGATGATGTGATTTGTATAGGACTGTTTGAAAGTTGTTATTAACGCCAAAGGGGTATAGATCGCAAAAAGGGTACCTGGCTGCTGAAAATTAGTAACTCCCATAATACAGCGCGGTCGATATCTCAAAAATATAAATAGATATGACACCTTGGAAATCATATTTATATATAATGGTATGCCAAAACACTCAGGGGGTTGGTGGTCGGGGAGGTAAAAACAAGAATGGCACAAGCTAAAACTATAAATTGGATATCCTACAATCTTAAACTATATAGTTAATGCGATTTATTCCGTTGAGCGCCTGTAAACGGAATAAATCGCAATAACTACTAGTTTAAGATTGTAGGATATCCAATTTAGGATGCGTGTTTTTTTCAGCAAGCTAGATGGTTCGCCGCCAAAAATATGCGATTTCTACCACCATCGCGTTATTAACGACTAATAATAATCCGAGGTTGACGTTTTGTTATAGAATGATTCAGTTTCAGATTTGTGTGGTATTGAGTTTCTCAATATCAAAACCCGTTTTGAAAAATCATGATTCAAAATTACTTTGCCTTCAATCGTTACCTTTTTACATAATGTGGCTTGGATGGTAGCGGGTGATGGCTGATTTCCACACAATACAGGAATAAACTGTTGCTCTATTTTCTTTCAATATATTCGATGAATATAGGTCGGTAGAAAAGGTTGATTTTACCTTTCGTGCTGTATCATAACCAACATTTATCCAAAGCCGACTATCGTTAACACATCGTATGCAGAGTAGTGCTTTCTGGCCTTAGTAGACATCGTTATCCTGTTTGATATCATATCATGTTTCTCAAGTTGTTTACCTTGAAACCATTGTGAGATCAAAATACGTCTTGCTTTAAGAATTTAGTAGCGTTCTTGCGCTCTAGTTGGTTTAGATTACACTATTTTTAATACTGACCTTTTTAACTTGATCGTGGCTCGAAGGGATTGTGAAAGAATGCATTTTATACGTGTTGTCAACTGTGTGGTATACGTTTTTGATCATTCATTCTATGCTTTATCTAATATAATAGCACATACACAGCCAATCCAGAATTCCACAAATTTCCCTTATTGTACAGCTTCAGAATGCTGTAAATTTGACATCGTAAATAACCTGATTAATTACAGCACTGTAATTATTAGCCAACTTGGTGTGTGTGTGTTTAGTAGATGATTGTCTAAGTGTGGGTGAGTGAGAGGTGTCCTACTGTGAAAGGGGTGTGTATCTGGTGTGTAGGGTAGAGCTCTGCCACATAAATCATCACTAAAACAGTCACTGTCGATGAGTGCTATTAATTCCTTATAGCACTCGGCAGCTACGCTGCCTCGTGCTATAAGTCATACTAAATGTTGTGCAGAAATATCGTTAGTGACAGGTATTATGACTGTGCATCATGGAAAGCTAAAAAACAAACGAGGGTACTTAGAGATAACAATTCATTTTTTGATCAAAACATACGATTTTTTTACATCTGTATTTTTTCAAATGACTTCCTCGGATACTCTTCAGCAGTGTTTTGGAAGCACTTGGGTATAAAAGGCGGCAGCCTAGTAGGACACAGTGTTAATACACATCTCATGATGAGAAAATAATTCCCTAAGTTTTAACCAAAGCTCATACATTTTCATCATGATTCATCAACTAAAATAAAGACGCTAGAGGCAAAAAAACTACTTAATTTTGCGATCTATTTAATTTCGCTAACATATTGCTGGCTCAAAGTCATGAAAATAAATACCACACATTTTGCAATTTATGTTATATGATAAGAGGTTATCATTTTGAAACCATTTTGAAATTATGAAACCACCTTACTGAACATAAAAAAGTAATAACACACATTTATAGAGCGCTTTACTTTAGTGAGATCTAAACGCAAAGCGCTGTACAACAAATGAATAAAATATAAAAATCAAAAATACAACAACGATCTTAAATCTACAAAAAATATACATACACAGAGTCAAATGCATATTTTTAACAACATTAAAATCCATTATGAAATGCAAGATCATGAACAAATACACAGCATTTAGATTTCCAAGTTAAATAAGTAGGTTCTCAATTCACAAAAATAACCCAATGGCAAAAACGCCAATATTGCCGGATTCGGCAGTATGCTGCTAGATTCAATAAGTTGCCGTTTTTTGCAGTTAAGCGGATAACATTATCATTACAATACCAAGACAGTGCTTGTTCTCTTCCACGCAATCTAATGTAACAACATACCCTGGCAAAAGTTGTACAGGTCAAGTCAGGAAGAACGGGCCCTTTTTTTCGCGAAAGTGGGACAAACATATCAGGCACGGATATTCAAAACCAATAATAGTGCTAAAAAACACATTTATTTGGCTTACATTCAGATTTTTTTTTGAATTTGAACGTCTACAACAATTTTAGTCGAACCCGGTATTTTAAAGGCAATCCACGGGAAGGCAATAACAGGTTATATTATAGATGGGGTGACGGCAATGTTATCAACAAACACAACGGTCGAAGGGACTGGACTGTCGAAACATGCTCGAGGGAACAGCATATGACCACACCACTGTCCACTATGCCTTATTGCCCTTTATAATGCTTTGGCGCGAGTTTTAAAAGCACGGGTTCTAAACAAAATAGGATACGCGCATAAACCACCGGGCAAAAAAACAATGGCAACTGCCGACCAAATGCCCGGTGTGACGTCACTTGTCACCCCATCTATTGCTGGCTGTTGATTAAGAGATGACAACCAATACAACTAGTGAACAAACCTCAAAAGTCACATCAATGGTGGCTACAAGACAAAATCTTAAAAGACTGGAAATAAATAAGTGAAGCAATTTCTATTTTTGATCACCTGTATGGCGGCCATTTTGGATTTTGGGCCCTTACAGATTCCGCCTACACTTACGCGAGGGACACACCGCTTAATTTATTAAATGACCTTACTAATGACCTTCGCTCTCCACGGTCACGGGATTACTCGGGATGACCCTACTATACAGCCATGCTATACAAGGACCCCCTATAAAGGAACTGGGAGCAAGGCGCAAACCATAGGCGCACACAGACCTTTACATCCAGGATAACAGTTGTTAGGGATCGTCCATAATTTTCGCCATTTTCAGTTACGTACAAAGCGTACGAAAGAGGGGGGGGGGGGGGGGGTGGGGGGAGGGGGTCGAAATATACCCCAACCGTACGTAACTTAAATGGCGATCTTGAGAGGCGGGATTTTTTTTTTATAGTACAAAATAAGTGAAAATGGCGATAATTTTGGACGACCCCTTAAAGTGATCGAGGGAAAATGGATGATGCCAATGTGCCTAACGCAGCGCATAGCGGCGCGGTATACGCGCCTTTGGAAACACGCTTAATACATAGCAAAAATGTGAAAGGATAATTTGGTATAGGCTTGGAACACCTTTCGCCGACTTAGAGAATGGGTTATAGGTTTCTTTAAAATACGGAATCGCTCATTTTGTACGACGATATGTTGCCGTAATAAAAAACATTACGCGTCCGTCAGTGGCGTAGCCAGAGGGGGGGGGGGGGGGGGGGGGGGGGGGGGGGGGGGGGGGGGAGGACGAGGGGGGGGGGGAGGGCGATCGCCCCAGAGGAACCATGGAATTATGATGGTCAAAAGTACACATATGAAAAATGTTCGCGCGCACGCGCGCATAACAGTCACCTAAATGCAATTCGTTAGTACAAGCTTGTTAAGAGCCAAAACGTACCTCAATCGTGCCAAAAATAGGTGTAGCATGTCTTGACTCAAAACAATCTCGTCGGTTCATTTTCAGTTCACGCCCCCCCCCCCCCACCCCCAATATGAATAACCTGGCTACGCCACTGTTACGCGTAACGCAGCGCCGCAACTATTGGAGTGAGGGGGTGGCGGTGGGTGGGGGGGGGGGGGGGGGGGGGGGAGTGAATACCAAAGATTAGTTGACTAAAAATTGAACCACAAGTGTGCTAGGCCGAGTGAGTTACCAAGTCAGTTTGAAAACGTGTCTTCTTCGGTAGCTGCAGAAAAAGCCTACTTTTTTAATTAAAAAATAATTAAGAAATCGAATTGAAAAGGCAATTCGCGAGTCACCTTAGGGTTCCATATGTGGTACAGATCATAATTCTTAAGGGGAGACGTCAAAACTCGACCGCCCGTTGACTGCCGGTTCCGGGCGGTTCCGCCCGGTTCTTTCAGGTCAAATGTTTTACTGGTATATGAATATTCGCGCATGCAACACTGAACAACCGCCGATGCAACACTGAACAACCGCCGGTTGACTTAATGCTGTAATCTGACCAATTTACACTATCAATCTGTTACTTTGCGGTCATAATAGCTCTCTCTATAATCGTTCTATAAAAAAACGACATTCATAGACTTTCGGTATTGATTTTAAAAAGTTAATTGAGCTATAAACAGATTGAAAAAGCCAACCCCAGCGAAAATCAATAGCTGTATTGTACTGGTTGTCAACTGAGACTTTTAAGTCTTAAAAGAGCCCATTACTTCAAGATGTTATTGCTCACGTGTGTGACGAGGCACTTTCAACCGGTCGTGTTCACCAGAGTGTTACTATTTGACCTCATTATGTGTGTATATTATAACAGACGACACGTTTTGTGAGAACCGAACGGAACCGGCCGTAACCGGCGGTTGCCGGGCAGTCGAGTTTTGACGTGATCCCTAAACTTGCGAGGACCCGCTAGTCAATCTATACTACACGTAAGTCATGAAGCAACATGCAATGAACTTTCAATGTTCCATTTGTGAAGTTACAGCTTGTTTAGGTCATTAACTACATGTCTATGGTTGTTCATAATTGCTCTTGACAGAACTATCTGAAATCCTGATATTGAATGTTGGATTTAATATTATCACTATCACTATGCCCTTCGTTTTTGATCGGCTGAAACACTACTGAAAACTATTTAGAATAGCGCAAAGGGTATATTAAGGAATAATTTTGTATCCATATATTTTAAATTAATTATAATTATGGAAATAGGCTCCTCAAATGATAGGATGTAGCTACGAATAATGGCTAGAGCTTGAACCCGATCTACGAAATAAATAATAAACCCGATTTGAAGAGTGTAAGAGACTTGTCATGTTAAAGTCATGAGGCGTGTATAATTATGCCCTTTTCTCAAAGGCACATTGAATAGAAACGACTGCTGCCGTCGGCATACATTAGGTTCAGAATGTAACACAATACTTATACATGCATCATTCACGTGTTATCCTCTGCTCGCTGCATCTAAAAATCTCTCCTCTACTGTGGTACATCACAATCTACTAACACTACTATACTAGGCCTACTACACGCTTAGAAATGGGTGTCAAATTTTGCTGGGTACAAACGAAATGCGTAGTTTTAACCCACTATTGTGCTAACATCGATTTCGTAAAATAATTTTTTACACATACAATAGTTTACTATTGAATTCCGAGTCTACACTCTGGAAGTGTAAAAAAACACCCCGTAATTGGGTAAAACATGGTTTGACACCATGAAAGTGTAATATTCATCGTAGACTCGTGTCCGGACTCCATTTTACATTTCAAAAAGCGTATGTGGAGGAGGCTACTGCGCGATATACATTCTCAGTGGTAACTTAATTGACACTGCACAATGTTGAGCGAAAATCCCATGCGGCCCGGCACCATATCGGCAATGTTACTTTGCAGTATCCAGCCATGGCGGACGACGGCATATCGGTCAGAAACTTCTAGTGCAGGAACAGGACTTAAGATTATAATAATCTTATAAGCATATTATATACGCAAGTAGTACAGAACTATTACAGCTCATCAACATCGGTCGTCCTTGGACAAAACAATGGAAGCAGCTTAGTTGCTTCCATCATTCTTTCTTTGGCTATTTGTTTACTCCATTGGTGCGCCTAGCCTAGTGGAGGTATGTATAGGAATACACTATATTATGTGTGTGTGTACAGATACAGACCCGGGATGATCCCCTGCTCTTTACGAAGGAGTCTATCAGCGTGTTTTTATTAAGCAAACCGGCTTTTACCCGTCTTGTAAAAAGCAGGATAAAAGCCGGTTGCTCGTGTGAGAGACGTGTTTTTATTGCAGTACGATAAACAAACTTGCAGTGCGCTAGTCTGATGTCTGATGTTTCAACCGCTATTATCCTTGGTTTCGAAGGATAAAAGGCATCTAAAATCCAGGAGAAAAAAACCGGTATGAGCGGGCAAATGCCGGTGGTGGTGTGTTTTTACTGGGGGATTTTAATCCGTTAGCAGTCATATGCCTGCTTTTATTCTTCAGTAAAAACACGCTGATATGAGTTTTTTTTTAACGGACTTGGGGATAGCTCTTCCTATTACAGCTACTTCACTCCTAAAAGAACATAAATTGTCTTAAAAAAACTATAACATGTATAAACATATCCAAATTTCTCAATCCGGGATTAAGTCTTCCAGGCCTGCCTCCCGCAAGAAGCTTTGACCGTTGTCACCCGCCATAGCTTAAATGTGCAAAGAATGTGCATAATGCAGCGTAAAGTGTTATACAACAGAAGGGTAAATTGCCTACACAGCATTATGGGTAAACTAAATTTACCCAATTTATGTGTACCAAAATGACACAAATGTTGGGTAAAACCTCTACACAACCCTGGTGTGTACATTTTTACCCAACAAACAACACCACTGTTGTGTACATTTTTACCCAACAAACAACCATGTTCCCTTTTTATCAAATTGAAGTGTAGTATTTTACCCAACATTGCTTTATTGTTTCTAAGAGTGTAGCCATGGCATACAAGCTACAGCCTGTAAATGAGCCGAAAGCGGAATCATTATTTAACGAATTGAACATTAATTTGAAATAGTACGAAAAAAATGAAGCACAATAAAAAAAAGTGATCAAAATAATGAGCCTGTGGAAATGAATTATAATTTTAAACTTACATGTATTCTAATTTGGTATATACAGTTCATTCGTAACGCCGTATATGAAGATCTTCACTCTGTTGGCCAGTTTCATGACGCAACATGGATTGTTTTAAAGAACACTGGAGGGTTTCCATATACATCTATCTTTAAATGAAATCTTGTGTAGTAACTCCGACAACAAATATTTGTTACCATTTCGTACATTAAGAGCATTGGCAATAGAAATAAAAGATGGCCTAAGGTATTGGCGTTTGCTTATAGGTAACAGAGTATCAAGACATTTGAGTGTAAGATGTGGCATAAAAGCACCTGCTGAATATTACATCGACAACGTTTTAGCAGAACAATCGATGAGGCAAACTATTAACGTATTCCGAGTTCATGATCCCTCTTTACACGTAATTGCTCCACTCCTCCAAACGTTCCATAGAAGCATGCAGAGTTCCAATTGCCAGTGATGCGACCAAGTCAACAACATTTAGGTCAGTAAGTAGTCGTGGAAAACACAAGTATGGTTATTTTATAAAGCCAATGTATTTGTCAATACGATCGAGTCATTCTTTTAGGACATGTCATTGAGTAAAATGCCAGTTCAAAACACAAGTTAAAATGGCTACTTGAACGGGAATCCAGTAGAAATTATCACACTGGCTTACTCCAAAGGTGCACATGAAGTACTCTGTCTGCAACCATTATTATACATGAACTTAACATATTGTAATTTCATTGAATGCTATATATGCAACCGAAAGATATTACCATTTAATGCTTCATCAAATAATATGAACCATTTTTGCATTCTTTATAATGATGTGTCGTAGTAAATGCCATTGCTTCTCTATAGATGAGGTGACCGTTGTTTACATCAGTCAGTAGTGTTTACAAATTGATTAGCGCCTGGTCTAAAGACATGCTAGAGGTACTAGTCCATGACTACTGCATACATCATACTATTTGAAAGCGAAACACACATTACTGAGCGCCAATTTTAAAAGCACATGCCCTTATGGTGCGTACGCATACTGCCGGGCAACCAGATTTAGTACCTGGTCTCTCATTGTGCTTAGGGATGCAGACCATGCTACTGCACTATTACACCGTAAGCATGGTAAGTAATGATCAATCAAGTGTGAATTAAAGCACATTCCCTGTAGGTGCGCACGCATACTGCCGGGCACTACGTCACCGGTCACACCATCTATAGAAGGGTTCTTTTGTGGTTTATTTTAGGAGATTATTAGAGTAATGGCGTTAGAAGACATTCAGGTTGGTGTTCTGTACGTCTCTGAAATGTTGCTAGCTTTGTTACAATGCCCTTCCTGTATAGTATGCAGCAAAATGAAGACACTACTCTCCTCTATTGGACAACTTATGGAGCAATAAGATTTTCTTCATTCCTGGCACTAAAAGCATACAATTTTGAAGATTTCAAAGGGAAAGGGTTGCTTGAAAAAGGTTTTTTTAATATTATTTCAATGAGGTGCTGCAGTTATCGATTATTTTCTGCTAAAATGTTTTCAACGCTCAAATACCCGTAGGATAGCGTATACCAATGTACCTCTTATAATATGTGCACTTACGTTTCCATCGGAATTGATGCATGTGTTGACCTGGATGAATGACGGAAACTCAACATCATAAGGTGTGTTCACACGGGTAGTTACTCCCGGGCGTAAGTTACTCTCGATGCAATACGATATTTTGGTTACTCTTATTAACTAAATTATCTCGCAGTTTATATGACGATTCCAGCCAATTACATTGTGTCATCAATGAGGGCAATGACGTGGAACACGTGCACCCCTTTTAAGGGACACCCTGTACTTTGCCCAACCAAAATGAAGAAAAAAAATCAAAACAAATCCGATGATTTACATCCGACGAAGACTGAAGACTGAGCTTGAACTAAAATAACATTTTTACCAAGACCAAGCGCCTAACTAAAAAACGGTTCATGAATGAAATAACTACCATTTTAAAGAGAGTATGACCATGTTTTATTTTTACAATGATACCGTATATGTATTTTACATTCATACACAAATATCAAAAATGCCATGTTTTGCCAAAATCACGCGATCAATCCGCAGAAATGTGTACATTGTAGCAAAAGTGCAATCGTGATATAATTTGCTCATCCAAAGTGAAAAATCCACGCCTTATTCGGAATAATAATTGCCGTCATTCGCTACCTCGACAGAGATAAAAGGTCACGCCTAAGTAAGTTGCATCGGTTAGAATCTTACACCACGTCGTTACTCCCAAGTCAGAAGTAACTAAGCGGATGTGAGGCGGACGTAACTTACGTCCGACGTCGTTCACCACACGGTCACTACTCCCGCTCTTACTTCCGATAAACTTAATTCCGATTCGTGAACGTAACTGTTATTGTCCGCACTTATCCGCGTATAAATATGATAAAAGTATGAAAATAGGTGATTTATACTTATAAATTGTGGGGAATTGCCGAAAATGTCGTAAATTTCGTTATCGTCCAATTTTGCTGTTTTCGCTGTCATAACTCGTATCTTCACAAGGAATTAGAAAATGGTGAAATTTGTTTACTGACCGGAATTACGTCACGGAGCAATGTTCTCAAAAATGTTTCACCGTTAAAGGTCACAACCAGGTCGTTTTCAAGGCAGGTCCCTAGTACGATCAAATAGAGCGATGCGCGGTCGACCGACTCGTAACACATGCTTCGTATGAAATGGATGCTTGGAGTGGTAGGGCCTTTCATGGGCATTGGCTGGTACAAAGGCGTAATCGGATAAGTGGTACTTGAGAAGGTACACGAATTTGATTTA
Organism: Ophiura sarsii; assembly: GCA_035610835.1. Lineage (NCBI taxonomy): Eukaryota > Metazoa > Echinodermata > Ophiuroidea > Amphilepidida > Ophiuridae > Ophiura > Ophiura sarsii. The sequence continues at coordinate 22,089,296 of CM069450.1, read as the reverse complement.
AAATGTCGTGCACTCTCCTTTCTATTTACATCTCCCTGATTGAGTACCTGATGTATTTACAGTTGGCGGGCTTGGTTCATCATTTTAATATACAATGTAATGTACACGCACAGACCCTCCCTGGCGTATCTCCAACCTGTGTCCTGTGTCGTGGCTGAATATATTTTAATACGATGCATAGCACAAATGCACACACACAGAATCTGCCACAAAACAACATGAAGAGCTGTTGCAAAAGGGCCTACATCCATTTCTACCTGTTACTCATTTTGCATTATTGAATGGATGGCTATTCATATGTGGAATGTGGCTTGTATTGTTGGTGCCTCAATTGGCGTGCATGGATGCACTAATCAAAGTTATAAGACAACCATACAATAATTTGATTAACTCAATTATGCAAAATGAGTGAAATGTAGGAGCAGTCTGTAAGCCCTTATGCAAATGAGCGCTTCATACAATGTATGCAGCTCTACTTTGAAAAGCACCCCTATAAAAATGATTATCCTCACACTGTGCACTCCCTGTAGGGCAGTGAACTTGTCATATATGGTAGGCATGACCTTACACTTTATAACCTTGATTCAGGTATAAATAGTTATTATCTGGTTTTTGAGTTAGGACTGTTTTTACCAATTTTCGAAATTTGCTCTAAACTTCAGTTCATTTAGTGACATGATCAGATTTTGCATCCCTTGAGTGCACAGTGTGAGTAAAAGAGAATTTAGATTATGAGTATTTACGAAATGAAAAAGCTTATACATTCTAAATGCAGTAATATTTGTAAATCAAATTGGGTATACATGCTATATATTTATTACCGATCACGCTTATGATGGCAAAAAAATTGTCGGACATTGCTCATTTGCATACTGACTTGAAGAGATAATTAGCTAATGTGCATATTTAATGAGCTTATGTATGAAACTGAATTAAAGTTTTAAAAAATGGGTATCATACAGTTAGCCAGTATACCAAGTTTAATTGCAATACACCATTCACATCTGGATTTATAACATTTACGCATATTAATTAGCTGGACTTGAACGGTCAGTGAAACTGGTCAAAGTGACCAATTTCACTAGGTTATTTTAGCTTAATGCAATATAATTTAACCATATTTTTTAATTAAACATGGTATAGGCCTATAGATTTTCAATTGTTAAGACATATGTGTAAATGGTGTTTTGAATGTTACATTATTAACAAACTGAGCTCTCTAATTCCTGAAAAATTCTATTTTTGGGCATTGTTACTGATTTTGGCATGTTTTCGGCAATTTTCGGAGTATTTCAAAACACAAGAACGCATTGACCGATTGTCATAATTCTTTTTGGAAAATAAATCTTTCATGGCAATCTTTCATTTGACACCCATTTTGTACATGTCTTAATTATTTGAATGTTATGTGTGCTATGCCTAATATAGGGCAACATCAAACATGGAGAACAATGTTTTGAATCCTATTTTAAAATTCACGCCAGCCTCCTTCCTTCAAAGTGATTATGCCATTATGTATGGTTGACATGATACGAGTTCGAGTAGGGGGGAAAGTCAAGTACTAGTAAGTCGAGCTTTCGTCGCTTTAGCCTTTTTTTTTGAGACATGGTCCGCTATTCCCCATGTGGTCATCATCCCCACATTTTCCTATCCGATCGAATTACTTTTCGACGCTGTGTGTACATATAATATGGAAATGTTCTCTTTTAGAGAGTAGTGATAATTGAACATGTTAACGGAAATGTCCTTAGAGTTCACCTACAATGCAAGCAGAAATGTCAGCTGCAGTCATTGGCCGAGTCGTTTCTTTGGAATCCGAACAAGCGCCCGGCCCCTATACATTGATTGATTTGCCCATTAATTTTGCATGTTTGAGGAAGGGGTAAATACTTTCAATTAACTACTCTCTGTATTGCTTTAGTGGAGTTTTGGTGGTGCTCACACATATAAATCACGCACAATGGAGGGTTTCTTTTTCACTTTATTAACAATTTTTGGAGCATTTGGTACATTTTCTGCCGATTTTGTACACATTTTCTGGCAACATTGGTCCTTTTTGTCGTGTTTTGTCAACTTAAGTAAAAGCCCGGCTCTTGTGACATTGGGACTATAACCGTGCCTCGAAAGTGTGGCGATGAGTATCAGCGTAACTCCATGAAGTAGATATAGTGCCACCTGGGCTGGCTCGAGTGATGTTCATAGTGCTGTAGAGGACAGAGGTCGTTGACAGAAAAATATGGTTCGTTTCTGAGTTCAAGGCAATTTCGTAAGTGGCCAAGAAATGCCGAATGATGTCGAAAGTTTCTAGATACCACCCTACCACCACCACCCCACCGCACACACCCCCTCCCCCACCGTTAAAAGTGTATGCACAATGTCACATACAGTTTTATTCTGAAGACCCAGTCAAGAGGGGAACTTACGAGGATTTAATTATCGATTTTTGTTTGCTTAAATATCATTGGTGGCAATATCGCGATCGAGGTCCGATACCTGGCCATTATTATGATTACATTGCGCAGTTTGAGATATCGGCATGAATGTAACGCATGAATTATGTATCAAAACTTCAACATACTCAGAAAGGCATCGCACACTGTTTAGGACAATTCATTGTGCACATGGTATGTAATGTTTCCTCTATTATCACATAACCCTCTCGCATTCTAACAATTTCCACGCGGCAGTCGTCAGCAGACGACACTCCTAAATGTCACAATTGTTTTCAAAAATGTTAAAATTATTGAATTGTATCACCATTTTGAAATCAATAATTATATGCCTACACTGAAAAATATTTTGGTGTCATTTTGACACTAAAACAAGCGTCAAAAAATGGGTCCTCAGTTGGCCACCTAAAGGTGTCAAATTGACACCATTATGGGTGTAGAATATGACACATTAGGGTGTCATATTCATTTTGACACCTTTGGGTGGTTACCTGAGGACCCATTTTCGAAAATGCCATTACACCCCAAATGGGGTGTAATATTGACTCTCTTTAAGTGTCATATTGAGTTTGACACCCTAAAGGTGTCAAATTGACACCATTATGGGTGTCAAATTGACACCATTATGGGTGTCAAATTGACACATTTGGGTGTCATTTTCATTTTGACACCTTTGGGTGGTTACCTGAGGACCCATTTTCGAAAAATGTCATTACACCCCAAATGGGGTGTAATATTGACTCTCTTAAGAGTCATATTGAGATAGCACATGTTTAGGAGCCGTTTTCTCGTCGCCATTTTGTTTGCATGTTACGAGCCGGTAAGACTGGTAAGTACCGATCTGCTCCATTTCCAGACATTTTTGATAATAATTATGATACAATTAGCGTAATGTAAGACGTCCGTATGAAAAAGATGACCACTGAGCCAGATAAATCGGGCTACATGTATGTAATGTTGCACATATCATCGTATGCATGCATTACGAACACACACATAGTACTAGTAGGTCCATGCACTGACACAGTCCAACAAAATGCTAGTCTCTGACTATGAAATTGTAATTCATTTCATCAGTTAGTTGGCGCAATATTAAACAACATGAACAAGGCTTACATTACGCTAATTGTATCATAATTATTATCAAAAATGTCTGGAAATGGAGCAGATCGGTACTTACCAGTCTTACCGGCTCGTAACATGCAAACAAAATGGCGACGAGAAAACGCATGCGTTGATATGTTGATAGACGCCCAAATTGGTGTCAGAATTACACCAATTTGGTGTCAGAATTACACCAATTGGTGTCAGAATTACACCCGTTGGTGTCAGAATTACACCAATTGGTGTCAGAATTACACCAATTGGTGTCAAAATGACACCAATTGGTGTCATGCTGCTTCGACACCTCTAAAAACCGTGAGCTTTCCCGCCAACTATTGACGCCCTTGGAGTTATTTCAATTAATCTGACACCAGTTTTGGTGTAAATCACTAAATGATCACTGAAAGGTGTCCGTCGGACACTTAACGGTGTCAACGTAAATTATGTGCAAACCCATATCATTGACGATTACACCAATTTTGGAGTCAAAATAACGCCTTTGTAAGTGTCATTTACAGTTGACTCCAAGAAGGCGTCGCTGTGACACCAATTTATTTTTCAGTGTAGAATTGGTTCAGTAGATCAACATCTGTTGTGTATATGGTAAAAATTAATTGCCGCATAGAAAGTGTTAACACATAACCCTGTCTCGTGTTAACTCATATTCCCTCTCGCATGATCGTGTTGAAATGGCCAAATTGAGTAGAAAAAAATGAAATCAATACCAATTACGAGTTTACTTGAATACCAAAAAGCATCTAAATTACACGATCCAAAAGTGGTTTCATTTCCCCCGAAAATGGTTTCCCGCGGTATACAGCTTAAGAAATATGATATCATCTCAAGATACACCACAAGTTGTCGATCCCTAAAAGGAAGCATGCATCTGCATACGATTCGACGAGTACCTGAAATGTTGACAACAGTCGGGTTTAAATTCATGTTTAGTGTCATATGATATTACACAAAATAACCGTGTCACCGATCTACTTTTGCGGTAGAATCTCTTCAAGGGGTACCATGAACATGAGACATAAGGCCAAATAACACCTAACTCTACTACCCCACACGGCAAATGTGCGGAAAAAATGTTTTTATAACCCGGCGTGCAGGTTTTTTGGCTACAAAACGGACCCAGGCTATATAACGAGGCGAATATATTCGCCGAGTGTCGATTGACAGACGTGGTGTAGTGGCTAGGATCTGGGCCCTGGTACTGGAGGTCCGTGGCTCAAATCCCGGGGGTCGGGGTGACCTTTCTGGAGAATTTTGGGGGTCGGAAAAGAAATCTGTTGCCGTGTGGTGATCTCGAGTTAGGGCTCTACAGCAATTTCTTTTTTCATTCTAACATTTTGTGATTTTCACTACCCTAACTTCACTACACCACACGGCAACCGTGCGGAAATAATGTTTTTATAACCTGCCGTGTAGGTTTTTTTGGTTACAAAACGGACCCAGGCTATATAACGAGGCGAACATACTCGCCGAGTGTCGACTGACAGACGTGGTGTAGTGGCTAGGATATGGGCCCTGGTACTGGATGTCCGTGGTTCAAATCCCGGGGGGGGGGGGGGGGTCGGGGTGACCTTTCTGGTGAATTTTGGGGGGTCGGAAAAGAAATATGTTGCCGTGTGGTGATCTCGAGTTTAAGGTTATTGTAAGTTCTGCAGCAGTGTACGGCAGGGGTAGCACTGGCTCAAAAATGTGAGGAGTCCCATTTGCATTTTTCAGGACCCGTTAAGGACTGCAAAAACTAAATTTAAGGGGTCCCCCAGAAATATAAGGGGTCCTGAAGTTTGAGCCTTTGAAAATGGTCAAACATTTTTTTAGAGACAAACAGTCGCTAACACAGATACGCAACCTAGCGTAAGATCATGTAACTCATATACCTATGTCGTGTCCATGTTAATCAGTAGAAGATACTTATATAGAATGTTTTGGAAATCGCTTGAAACTTATTGCTTCGGAAGCGATTTAGTGTGTTTAAAAATACAGGATTTGCATTGTATTTATCTTTTACGGACATTAATAAATTTAAAATAGGCACAGGATGGAGATTGACAATTTTCAGAATGTCTTAAGGTTTCCACGTCCATACATCGTCAGATTTAAGGGGTCCCTTTATTTTCGATTGGGACCCGTTAGTGAAGTTCAATATGTAAACTTACGCGTCCATTATCGTCCAACAAGAAAATAAGGGGTCCTAGGACGCGAGGACGCGCAAGAACGCGAGCCCTGGTGTACGGTATGTTAATTGAACTTTCGTATTTGTTAGACCATCATTCTACTAATGAACTATATATTACGTATAATAAAATAGAATAAATAAAAAGTTCATGAACATTCAGGAACCGTATGTGTTTCACGTAATCTGATTGAAAACTATTTAGTTACGTATCGAGTGAATAAATCCAATATTCAATGAAACTAGAGCGCAATGATTAATAAACAAGTCTTAAAGTCTTAAACATCGGTTCTTTCAAAGATTCAGTAATCTAACCGAACATATAATGTGCAATCCAATACGAATGTGCAACTAACACATGACTAATTAATGCTTAACTGTCACCCAGTGACGTATAACATTTATAGATTCAGTAATCTAACCGAACATAATTATGTGCAATCTAATATGAAATTACAACTAACATATTTAACTAATTCATCATATACTGTCCCCAATGACGTATAGCATTTACGTGGGGCTCATTATATTGTGTAACCAATCCGTGCATAGGTTTGCAATAATAACTATTATCATTTATAAGGATTTTTATTAATGGTACAATAAAACTGTATCGGCCGAGTGCACCAAACTGTATAATCTTGTATAAACATAAACACAGTTAAACAAAATTCCAAATTCCATAATTATATTCTGCCATATTACAAGACAAAACCTTTTTTAACATTCAAATATCCGACCAGCTCTGCTAGGCGTGCCTAGTGTTGTTATAACATAATAGAGTCAGTTATAATGTACATGGTTGTATTAAAAAATAACCGCCACTGAACATGATTTGAGTTAAAGGTCCCAAAACTAACTTTTTTGTATCTAATTCTGTATACACTCAAAATAAATACGGGTGTTTTAAAACACTTTTCGAGTGTCACTTATTTTTTGACACTGCAGCGCACTCAAAATGACACCATTGAAAGCTCAAATTGAAGTCACAAAGGTGTCGCTTCATAAATGTGGTGTTCATTTGACACCTTAGGGTGCTCTGTTTACACCTTTATTATACAAGCTGTCTTGATTTGACACCAAAGCCGTGTTAATTGACAACCAAGCAGTGTCATGTTAGGTGTTTACTGACACCCTCTCGGTGTTTTTCAAATTTGGCAAATGTCACTGACACTCCAAAGGCGTCCTGCTGCGTGCATCATGCCAGCGACACTTTTGCAGTGTTTCGCTGTTGGACACCTTGATGGTGTCGTTGGACACCTTGATGGTGTTTTCGAAGTTGTGCACATGCGCAGGCCAAGGAAGTTCGTCTGCGGGTATTTTGGTCTTTTTCGTCTGTATCGTGCAGTGGGTGCGCCGCATGTCATGTGAGTACATATTTTTATACTGTTTTCTTTGTATTTGTGGACTCCTTTCCATCAAAATTACTAAACTATAACCTAGTTAAAGGTAGATGACCCGATCACATTCCGATTTTCAACTTCAAGTTTTCTATTCTACATGAAAGGTCATCCTTTAAAAAGTCGTGTTCCAAAGTTTGAGTTGCATAGCTCTAATGGTTCTTATTTTACACGCACAAGATGCTGTGAACTGTACCCATTGAGTAGTACACAAACTATATCGGTGGTATACCACCATTCGCGGTAATTCGACGTTATTTCATCGATTTCTCCGTAATTATACCGATTTAGGCCGTCAAATTTCAGTATGATGATGAGAAAAATACGAGCTTTCATATGATATGAAAATCTCCGTATGTTTGAAATAATTCTGCGTTACGAAAATGTGATCGGGTCATCTACCTTTAAGTTAGGCTATATCGGTGGCGTATTCAGTGAAGTGCTGGTTACTCGAATTTCCTTAAAAACTCGTGAGATAATTTCCGGGGCTATGTGGGATGTATAATGATAACAAGCTTACCGGGAAGCTTACATTAGCGAGGTCCACGGAAATCTGTCAGTGTGTGAAAAGTAACGAAAATGACACCATGATTAGCCTAACTTATTTAGTGTTTTTTTTTATAGTGTAGTAATTTTGATGGAATTAAGGAGTCTATAAATGTGGAGAGGATAGTATAAAGATATGTGCTCACATGTCATTCTTGATTGACACACTAAAGGTGTAATCTGGACATCTTACAGGTGTCAAGGTGACACCTTAAAGATGTACAGATTACACCTTTGGTGTGTCATCAAAACACTTAAAAGGTGTCATTTTGACACCTTTCAAAACGGGTCCTGAGACGTCCCCCGTGGTGTCAATTGGAAATGAAACCCTAAAGGTGTCAAGGTGACACCTTAAAGATGTCCAGATTACACCTTTAGAGTGTCATCAAAACACTTGTAAGGTGTCATTTTGACACCTTTCAAAACGGGTCCTGAGACGTCCCCCCAGTGGTGTCAATTTGAAATGAAACCCTAAAGGTGTCATCGTGACACCAATAACGTGTCATTGTTAAACCCCAAAGGTGTCAAAAAAGACACCATAGCATGCTCGTCTGGGGACCCAAATGCGACGCCCTTAGAGTTGTCAAATGACACCTTTATTTTTTTGAGTGTAGACTTATCACATCAAAGTCAACCAGGGGCAAAAAGAACTAATTAATTCATGTATAATTAATAATTAATTAGCCCTCATGAAATAAACCGCATAATACTGTTAAAAAAACACCTTGGAAACTATATTCATTCTAAATTATATGTTAAAACACGCAGGGGTAGTGGTCGTGGAGGTAAAACCAAGGATGGATCATTATAAAACAGCCCGGGACTGTCTGGATCATTCTAATGAAGTAAGTAATGATTAATGATTGACAATTAATGATCAATAATAAATTAATAAATTAATAAATTAATTAATAAATAAATAAATAATTCATTAATTAATAATTAATTAATTGATAAATAATAAATAACAAATTAAATAACAAACAACCATGTACATTATAACTATGACTCTATTATGTTATAAAAACGAATATTGAACACTTGATTTCAATGATCCTTATTTATCAATAATTTATTATTGAATATTTAATGATTATACATACATACATACATACACCCCTACATAAGAGGATTTATAGGGCGCCTAATCATGAATATCTAGACGCCATTACAAGAATGAGAAGCCACAAACAGGCAAGAGAAACAAAAACAAAATACAAGCTAAATTACTGATAAGGATATAGGTGGGATTTCAATGATTTTTTGAAACTGTGAATGGTTGGTGCCTCACGGATGGATATGGGCAGTGTGTTTCAGGTGCGTGGACCGACGACAGAAAAGGCACAATAATGGATGATCAATAATTAATTAATCATTAATTTAAATAAGTGTCAAGTGTAGGTAATTTATTTTTATCCTATTTTTTTCTTAATCCCTCCACCCCCACACTCCAAATAAAAATTAATAAATAAAATCTGGGGCCCGCTGGCTAAATGGTAAGCCCGGCCCTGCACAAACAACAAACAACAAGCCCTGTAAATATAAACAAAAGATAAGAAAGAATACTATATATTTGATACAATAAACATTAAAACATATTAAGAAGCATTTACATGTATTGTCATTGTCTTTAAATCAGATCCACTAATTGATGACAATTTAACAAAGCATTGTCAGCGTATCTCGTGCGCTATAATCAGTATTAATTGATTGATTTCATTATTATTATTTACCGGCGCTTTAACTATAAAAGGTACATAATTATTATGAATACAATCATGTTTACTAATTTGGTTCTTAATTTATTTGACTGAATTTATAGTACACGCCACTGTCTGCAATCGATTGGAAATCATAATCACCAAACTTCAGTCCACACTATTTATAGAAATCGTCGTCACACTGCTGGTTTACACATGTTGAATGTAAATTAATACTTAATGAAAGGTTAAAAAACGTTCTTGCTTCACAGTTAAATGCAGATTCATATCTCGCTCGGCCACATGAGTGGCGTTAAACCATATCGCGTTTCAAACTGTACACCTTGAATCCATTTTGAAATAAAACCACGTCCGTTTGTTGCTAGCGGGCGTTGGTTGCATTATTATGTCCCTGTTAGTATTAAATTGACTATCTGGTAGATTGACCTTTTTAACTGGTGAATGCCACAAGGTGAATGTGGATGATAGGCGCGCGAACGGTAAACAACACCGATACCTTTTATCGAGATTGGTTCGGATGGAAGCTCAATTGTACAATTTGTTCAACTAGATTAAGTCTGCCATTATTGAAGGGCTCGTAAATATCTATCCAGTAGCGTAGCCAGGGGGATGCAAGGGGGTGCAGAGTGCCCCCCCTGAAAAATAATTTGACCGGGAAATCGGGAAGGCAGTGGAAAATCGGGAAGGTAAAGAAAGGGAAAGAAAGGGAGAAAAGGAAGGAAAGGAAAGGGGAAAAAGGGAAGGAAAGGAAAAGGCAGTAGCGTGCACAAAAGGGGGAATTTGGCGGGTCAATTTTTTTTTGTAGCAGGACTTCGGCTAAATAAAGAAAAATGTTATAGAGAAAACTGATGAAAACCCGGAGGATTGGCCAAAACTGTGGTGTGTTTTATACTGCGCGACTTTTTGAGTGTGCGATTTTGTTTGGACCGTGCGATTTTTTTTGACCTCAACCCCCCCCCCCCCCCCCAACCGGGTCGAACTGGTGCTCACCGGGAAAAAATACCTTTGCCCCCCCCCCCCCCCCCCCTGACAAGTGACCCTGGCTACGCTACTGTATCTATCCTTTCATTTTATGATGATGCAAGTTATATAGCACTGTGGGGAATTAAATAATCCGTTTCTTATTTACGACTGTAGGTTGATAATGGTGTGGAGAATTTCAAAAAGTAGTCGTTAATGGTAAGAAGTATTGAGTATCTCAAATTGAAAAGCCATTTCTAAAAACTTGATTCAAGATTTCCCCAACCTACCAATTTCTACATAATAGATAACAGATAATAGATAATATATAATAGATAACATATAAAAAGATAACAGATACTAGATAACAGATGCGTCTTGAGAGTGGTATCCAGTCCATAGAAAAATATCCTGCTGCCTCCTCTTCAGTCAGATATTTCTACAAAAGTAGGTCGATAAAACTGGTTGTTTTTACATTCCGTGCTTTATCATAACCAACATTTACTCAAACCCGACTACATGTATCGTCAACACATCCTATGAAGATGAATGCTTTCTGCCCGGGCTTTCTGTCCTGAGCAGATCGTGACCCTGATTGATATCATATCATGTTTCTCAAGCTGTATGCCTTGAAACTATTGTGAGATCAAAACACTTCTTGCATTTAGTAGCTTTAGTAACTTAGTAGCGTTCCTGCGCTGTAGTTGGTTTAGATTACACTATTTGTAATACCGACCATTTTAACGTGATCATGCTCGAAAAGTTTGTGAAAGAATACAATGCGTGTTTTGTCAGCTGGGTGCTCTACGGTCCAATCATTCGTTCGTTGCATTAAAAACATATCAAAATATAATTTTTGTGCAGAAACATAGTGACATGTATCCATGTTTGTCCATCATGGAAAGCTGAAATTCAACGTTTGAGTAAAACATCCTCCAATGGGCTTATAAGATATTGAGAAATCTGCGAATTCACAACGACGCAAATCTTTGCTGACACTATTGTAACAAGCTAAAACAGGTGAAAGTTGACCAATATTTTACATCTTCAATTGATATGTTACTGAAATTTCAAATAACTAACGAACTTTCATATTCTGCTTGTTCTACAAACTTTGTCGAAAGATATACTTAATACATTGCACGAGCCACTTAGATATGCTTCAAGAATGCTTGTACACTTTTAGGAGTGCTCATACACTTGTAAGTTTTAAACGACGTAATCAAAGTTTCTTACTAATGAGAAGACGAAGAAGTACATAGTGTAAGGGAGCAGTTCCATTTGTACGCGATAAAAATTGCGAGAATGTTCCGGGCCCCGATGAGTTTTTTATCAGGCCCCGATGAGATTTTTAGCGCGAACAGTTGCGAGAAGCAAAGGATTATTTATCGAGTAGCGTATTACCGCTTGTTTAAATATAACGAAAGATAAGTGGTCGGTATGTAAATAGAGCTTCGGGCTATTTATTCTAGTTGTAAGGTACAAATTCAGCATTTCATGTTTTTAGAGATAATGTTATTGATTATGGATGTTTAACGTAAATTGTATTATCCTCGTGTATTTGCTAAACAATGTCCCGCTCTATTTGCTAAACATACCCCAGGGTATGGCAGAGGCCTCGTATCGGGCCCCGATGTCTATTTCATCGGGGCCTGATGACTATTTTATCGCGAATCAACTTGAAAAACATCGGGTCCAAAACATATCAGGCCCCGATACAGTCGCGATAAATTTATCGCGTATAAATGGAACTGCTCCCTAACATGGCTTTACTTTTTAGTCATGTCGCACTAAGTACTGAGCACTTAAAAGTGCTCGCACGCGGTTAACTTAACCAATCGTTACATTGGCATAAACGAAAAGATCGTGGTGCTAATATATTGAGATAGTGTGTTTTTTAGTTTATTTTTATATGCATTTGATTTTCAGCGGTGAAGATTAGAATCTAAATATTTCACTTTGATACATCCCTCATGCAATTACTTGATCCAATTTTAAAATGATCGTATTCTTCACAGTTACCTCTAAACAACCGATACCCTGTCATCTGCTTTTAATTATGGCCACGAGGCATGCTAAGTAAGCTGCGGTGAGCGTGTCTGAGGATAAATCTCCTTATGATGAAGGGCACACTGCAAAACTAGTACGTATGGCTCATGCGTATAAGTGGAATGCACGAAAGATAATATTTACGTACAAGTACCCACAAAATTGAACTGAGGCCAATGGAATATTTCTGTATTGTTATGTTATTGACGTAGTGTTATGGAAATATTTGCGTACTGTTATGGAAATATTTACGTACTGTTATGGAAATATTTACGTACTGTTATAAAAATATTTACGTATTGTTATGGAAATATGTACATGTACGTACTGTGATGGAACTATTTACGTACTGTTATGGAAATATTAACGGACTGTTATGAAAATATTTACGTACTGTTATGGAAATATTTACGTACTGTTATGGAAATATATACGTACTGTTATGGACATATTTACGTACTGTTATGGAAATATGTACGTACTGTTATGGAAATATTAACGGACTGTTATGGAAATATTTACGTATTGTTATGGAAATATGTACGTACTGTTATGGAAATATGTACGTACTGTTATGGAAATATGTACGTACTGTTATGGAAATATGTACGTACTGTTATGGAAAAATGTACGTACTTTTATGGAAACATTTACGTACTGTTATGGAAATATTTACTTACTGTTATTGAAATATTTACGTACTGATGAAAATATTTATAGTGTTATGGAAATATTTACATTGTTATGGAAATATTTACATTGTTATGGAAATGTTTACATTGTTATGGAAATATTTACATTGTTATGGAAATATTTGCATTTTTATGGAAATATTCATATTGTTATGAAAATATTTACATTGTTATGGAAATATTTACGTACTGTTATGGAAATATTTACGTACTGTTATGGAAATATTTACGTACTTTTATGGAAATGTTTACGTACTGTCATGGAAATATTTACGTACTGTTATGAAAATATTTACGTACTGATGAAAATATTTATAGTGTTATGGAAATATTTACATTGTTATGGAAATATTTACGTACTGTTATGGAAATATTAACGTACTGTTATGGAAATATTAACGTACTGTTATGGAAATCTGTACGTACTGTTATGGAAATCTTTACGTACTGATGGAAATATTTACAGTGTTATTGAAATATTTACATTGTTATGGAAATTTTTAAATTGTTATGGAAATATTTGCATTTTTATGGAAATATTTATATTGTTATGGAAACATTTACATTGTTATGGAAATATTACATTGTTATGGAAATGTACATTGTTATGGAAATATTTGCATTTTTATGGAAGTATTAATATTGTTATGGAAATATTTGCATGTTTATGGAAATATATATATTGATGTGGAAATATTTACATTGTTATGGAAATATTTACATTGTTATGGAAATATTTACATTGTTATGGACATTTTTACATTGTTATGGACATCTTTGCATCGATATCTTAGTTAAAATTTCGGTGGTGCTTGAAATTGTACGTATGGTGGTGTAAAATATTACTTTGGCGACTATCGTATACATTTAACGAGTCACTTATACGCACGAACCATACGTACTATTTTTGCACTACGGCCTAAACGACTGAACTTACGTCATTCCATTGTGTATATCTATACCTTCTGTTGATCGCAGTGTTGTCACAGATTAAATTTCTGACACCTAATTGGTACCTTCTGGAGTACAAGATAACTTTTGGAGTTAATGATGAAGTATATAAAATCATATTTCCCAACCAAGTTATTTACTGAAACAGCGCTTTTGCACAATATATATCTAACATGATATTCTGTAACTGTGATTACAGGAAATCCTCTCTAAGGGACGCACCATTATATACTCAGGGGGGCGGGGGGCATGGAAGTGTTAAAAAAAACTTTGCCCACTATCCAGGGAAAAACAACAACTTTGCCCACCAAGCAGGTAAAACAAAAAAAGATGACCCACTGCTGATTAAAAAAAAAAGATGACTTACCCAACTGGGCCAACTCAATGTAAAGAAAAAAAACAGTAAAACCTAAAAAAAACAACTTTGCCGCCTTTGCTCAAAAAAAAAAATGGCCGCCTTTGGAGGGAAAAAAAATGTCGCCTACTTCGGTGGCAAAAAAATAAAAAATTCCGCCCGACCCCAACTTCGCGCGCCTATCATCCACTGAAAATCAAATGGTGCGTCCCTAACTGGGTCAAACATATTTAATAAATGGCGAAATACTATCGCTCCATACAAACTCCATGATAGGTTTTACTCCAGTTTTGGTGAATGTGTATGCTAAATGAAACAGCGCGGACCAACATAATACTGACCTTAAATGATTGTTACATAAGGTTGACTAATGTTACTTAGGGCTGATATCCAAACTCTCAGCGGTGTTACACCGGTATTACACCGATGTTATACCGGTATTACACCGATATTTGTATAGAATATCAGTGTAATACCGGTATAACATCGGTGTAATACCGGTGTAACACCGCTGAGAGTTTGGATATCAGCCCTTATATTTTGCTGGCATTGGTTCACTTCACATTTCCATTTCTCATTATGAAAAACAGATTTGCATTAAAGATATGTTCTATTCTACTGTTGATTTCCTGTGACTGTCACTTCACTTACATATAGGAGCTGATGACTGCGAAGCAGTAGTAGAAAGTGATTGCAATTGACATATAAATTACTTTACACTCATGGGTAAGCATGTCGCATGTTTCTATAAATAAAATTTTCTGCCATGATAACTTGATTCACAGCAGAATGACAAAATGTTAAAATTTGAATTGAAATCTCAATACATGGAACTGTAATTTGATTTTATATTGCAGGTGTTAATGTTTATCATTATGTATATTATGCCTGTTATTTCCAGGAAAACAGCATGGCATACATTTGGAAGTTAAGTTTCTTTGGGGCAATGAAGTCCAATTGTAAGTGGAATAAAATGTATGTGTCGTAATTTTAATATCATTTATCTGATTGAAAAAATCGAGAGCATTACAATGATTATGAAAATCTAATCAATTTAATTAATTTTCATATTTGTCGCATGATTTTATACGTTTTAATGTCTTGGTCGCATTGACAACAGATATACATACGGATACCAATGTTGTCGTGACATTACATGACTTGGTGCATTTACCGCAGCACGCGATGCCCTAAATTTGGTAAGTAAAAAGTATAGGGGCATTTTGAATTCCATGAATGCGTCAGTAACTTTGAATGCTATAACAGAATGCTTGGAGTGGAACAAATACGTGTGAGAGGGATCATGAACTCGAAATTTGTATGCCGTTTCAACAATTCCGCAAAAAACGTAGTAGTTAAAATATTCAGCTAAAACATGTGGTTTTATATACACACCATCCCTACTATAGTTTCTAAAGCACAGGGGTAGGCCTATATGACATTTTTTTAAATTAGCTAAATGCACACCCATGCAACTTTCATAGAATGAACACAAGTATTTTAACATCATACTTGGCAAATTTCATTGAAAACAATTACCGCTGACAGTTTGCTGACAGTTTGAGGTTATAGCGCCCTCTATATTCCTAATCTCCATATAGACTTACATGTAAAATGCCCACTTTACAAAAGTTCCAATCATTAATAATGCGGCATTTTTTCCACAACATTTTTGCTTGATATTACAAGAGTGAATAGGTATGTTCTCTGAATTTGTTCATGGGTGTGCATTAGCTTTAAAATTTAAAAATTGATCTCATACAATGTCCGTAATAAACAATGGATCCCACTCAAATATTTGTTGTATCATTGATAGCAGGTACGAATATCGATGTTGTCGTGAATAAACATGACGTCGACTGTTTACCGCAACACAACGAATGACATGACCTAAATTTTAGTGGCTTGGTCATTGGAAAGTTAAAGGTATACGGGCATTCTGAATTCCATTTACGTTTGTTCGGAGTAGTACAAATACGTGTAAGAAGGACCATGAACTCGGAATATGTTAGCCGTTTCCACGATTGTTAAGCTAAAACTTTGTAGATTTAAGATTTAGCTACCAAGTGGTTTTATACCATACCATTCACCCAGACATGACCTAAATGTTAGTGGCTTGGTCATTGGAGAGTTAAAGGAATACGGGCATTCTGAATTCCATTAATACGTATGCTCGGAGTGGTACAAACACGTATAAGAGGGATCATGAACTCGGAATATGTTAGGCGTTTCCATGATTGTTATGCTAACACTTTGTAGATTTAAAACTTAACTACCAAGTGGTTTTATACAAAACCATTCACCCAAATGTATTTACATTCTGTTGCCTGAACGAGCAAACACTAATCCTTAGGCAATCTATTATTTGCATTGTAGATGTACTTAATATACGAAATGGTAGCAAATTTGTGTCGTCGGAGATACACCTCAGGTGCTCTTTAAAAAGCACCTGAGGTGTATCTCCGACGACACAAATTTGCAATTATAACCCATTTCCACAAGATATATTTCAAATTAATTTCAATCCATATACGATACTAGTATGCCATAATTGGGTCATTTGTATTAATTTGAGAATATATATGCAATTATAACCCATTTCTACAAGATATATTTCAAATTAATTTTAATCCATATACGATAATAGTATGCCATAATTGGGTCATTTGTATTAATTTGCAATTTCCCTTAATCCTAAAAACATGAAATTTATCAAGCGCTTTAACTGTTGCACTATTAATGTGATGTATATAAAAGTATACATTTTTAGGAAATGAGTCGGAGAAACCACATTTGGTATCAAATTTTACTACAAATGCTATTTTATACATTTTGACCAACAATTCACTTTGTTGGCTCAAATTTTGCTGCAATCCTAGCAAATTCAGTTTTTGGTAAAAAATGTTGAAAATGCACCAAAATCATCCAATTGACTCTTATCTTCTCTACCAAAATCATACAAATCATTTGCAGCGTCTACAGAACTCTGCTTCAAGACTTATTTTTACTATAAGAGTGCACACCACCAAATAATATTTTGCATTCTGGCTATACCCGACAGTGTTAAGATTGACCCCACCATAAGTCTAAATATAACATCCTAGAAAAGTTAAAAGGTAAAAGGTGCTGTAAATATACCTACATGTTTCATAATTTGGTATTTGTAGGTTATTTCCTCCACATTAGGCCCAACATATCTAGCTTATTCTTGAATAGTATTATTTTACACGATTTTACTGTTTCCACCAATTTAGAGCTAACATCCCTGATTTTAGGATATAGGCAGCCTGTCGTACCTATATCACCTTTTTTCATCTTCATTCTCCCATTAAACATCAGTAAAATATAAATCTTCGGTTTCCTTGTCGAACCACGCCCTAGTGTGCGCACTGGGTCTAGAAGTATTAGTAATAATTATATCACGTACAACAGTCGAGGATGAATTTTTTGGGGCGATGAGGAGGGAATACGCGTATGTATGACACAATACTCAAAATAAAAAATAAGGCAAGAATACGTTCATTTCATTCAGATCCTAATGTAAAGGAGGAAGTCATTCCTATTAAAAAACAGCCTCTCAGATAATGAGGCCTCATGACTTTAACATGAGAAAGCTTTTATACTTTCCAAATCAGATTTGTTTTCTTCGTAGATTGGGTTCAAGCTCTAACCTATTTTCGTCACTCATACATTTCACAAGTTGTGTGGAGATTATTTCAATAATCATGACAAAAGTCTCTCCTAATATTGCCGTTGCTCTATTCGAAATAGTTGTCAGTAGAGTTTCAGCCGATCAAAAATGAAGGGCATCGTTAGATTGATATATTAAATTTAACATTCAATGTCTGGACTTAAAATATCAGAAAGGTCTGTCAAAAGTAATGTGAACAACCCGACGGATACAAATGAAGTAAATGAGCAGAACAAGCTTAAACTCCCTTAACTCGAGCAATGACAGTTCAATGCATGTTGCTGCATGACTTACATGTAATACGGTTGGTTACCTTACAATCTGCATTTCCGATCACGAGAAGGATGAATTTTCGATTTCGATTTAGAAGGCAATGTTGTCATAATCGAGTTCAACGTTGACACTGATACTAGTGTCAGATACGTATCAGCTAAAGTGAAGCGGTATTTTCATGTTCTCAGTGGAATTTCACTTCACTTTATTTCGGTGCCTTTTTGAATACTTGAGACAACTTTGAGACAACTTCTGCTTATGTGGGAACACGGTCTTAAAGTATCTCGGGTCTCGGTTTAAAATAATTTGATCAAGATTTATTTGATGATGGCCGAAAGACTTTATCAACTACTATGTGTGGCGACGTCTCGAACGATCACGAAAGTTAGTTTTTGTGTTCCAAATTTATTTCGCTGTGGCTTGCTGTCGTTATGGTAAAACTACATTGCTCTAGTTTTAGGGATCCTCTACCATACTTCCTTACCTTGCGTTTGGGATTTTCAATTCAAAGTATTAAAAGTGTTGCTGTATGTGAAAAGGACGTCAAACATAGTAAAGTTAGACATTGTCAGATGACTGCATGTCTGCTGCGGCTTGGAGATACTCTGTCATTACATGATACGTTAATGGTTAAAAATTCATCAATATTCTAATAGCCTAATTGCAACAAGAAGTTAGAGAGAAATGGATTTATGCAGTATGTGTGAAACGCGTACATTTTATGGGACGAACTCATACGTCTATATTGACATGCATCTTCAATGGCGACGTCTCTCTCAGTCTTTGTATAGATCGAGGCTCTAAGCGTTTCGTATTTTCAGGCATGAACCCTTGAACATCTATATAGCTTACAACAAGCTAAAAGACAGTTAGTGATCAGGAGAGATTGGAGATCAGGTATAACTTTGCGGATGTGGATGAGGAGTGAGTGGGTGGGTACAAATCCTGTTTACAGTCGCTATCGTAGGGGTCACGCTTGAAAAAGCTGATGTCCTTGAGATGTTAGGGAATTTATGGATATTTAAGAACTTTAAGACCATCTCTCAATATTTTATCTCCGCAAATTGAAGGCGATAAAATACAGGACCTCTGCTCTGCCTACCATTTGTACACGTAGTTGCTATGGGAAGTGTTGCCAGTCCCATTTGTGACGCACGATACTTTCAAGTAAAAATAAATTGCCATTTAAAAATTGCCAACGTTAAATATATTATAGTTGTATTAAACAGCTTTTTAGAATTTAATTAAATATATCCGCTACCCTTGAACCACCGATTAGCGAAATAATTTAACGCAGTACTAATGGTATTTTGGAAATATGCTTACAATAGTGCATACAGGTAATTAAAACTTGATACAACCTTGAGCTCAGTGTAATGGCACGTTGACCGAGACATTGACCTTCAAAGAGTTGACGAAATGTACTTACTTGTATTGTATTTTTTTTTCATACAGTCAATTGTAACCATGTACACTATATCAATTACTACAAAGGCGAGACAATTATTAGCAGTTGATATGAACACTTCAAGTGGTTATTTGTATACTAGATGCAAACCAATATTTCGAGGGCTCAGAAACAAAAGGCCATATCTCCATTTTGACCATTTTGTTGAAAAAAAGCTTATTGAAGATTTAAACACACTGGGGAGATAGAGATGAGGCCTTGTGATACTAGCTATAACTTTGAAAGGGTTGTGTTACGGAGATAGAAAGAGAATTTCTTTCTGAAGATTTTGATACCAAAATCACATTTTTAGTGAATGGAGATGAGGCCTTTTGTTTATGAGCCCTCGATTTGCAAAGAAATCTGGGGACAAATCTTAATAGTTTAAATTTCTTTCGACGTCATTATGTTCATGTGGAAATGGGTGATACAGTCTCGGACTAACTGTATTTTGTGCCAATTTTCAATTTTTAAATCATACTATTCTGGGTCCAATCCAAATTGTACAGAAAGGGATAGGTTCATACAGGGCACTCATATCTCCACACGAAACGCTTGTTTCATGCTTTATTCTGTCATGTCTATGGAGGCCGGACTATGGCTCCAGGGTACCATGGCTCCTTCACATCGGTAACTGTTGTACCTTTATGCTCAATTAACCGAAATTCCGTACCTTGTGATATCGTTTAATAGGAACATTTAACGCTATGACACGAACAAAACTAATACACCAATACCTTTAAACAATTTGATATCCATAAAGGGTTCATCTTCTTCTCTTAGCAATGTCTAAGGGGAGACGTCAAAACTCGACCGCCCGTTGACTGCCGGTTACGGGCGGTTCCGCCCGGTTCTTTCAGGTCAAATGTTTTACTGGTATATGAATATTCGCGCATGCAACACTGAACAACCGCCGGTTGACTTAATGCTGTAATCTGACCAATTTACACTATCAATCTGTTACTTTGCGGTCATAATAGCTCTCTCTATAATCGTTCTATACAAAAAACACATTCATAGACCACAGGTGTTGCTTTACATAGACATCTCGATCATTTATTCCATTAGGGTCATAAAAAGAGAACTAAGTCGAAGCCAAGCAATTAACGTGTCTTATATGAAAGATAATTGTGTAAGCTTTACTTAGAAACTTCGAAAATTGAAGAAAAAATTGATTCTTGGTTTCAAAATGCTGAAAATTAGTGAAATTATGGAAATTTGGCTGAAAATCCAAGATGGCGGCCGTGAGGTGTAAATGGTCAGAAAGAGGTAAATAAGTCGAAGCCAAGCAATTAACATGTTTTATATGAAACATTATTGTATACTATTTACTTATAGACTTCAAAAATTGAAGAAAAAATAAGTCCTTGGTGAGAAAAGGTAAAAAGTTAAAAAATCCAAGATGGCGGCTATATGCAATAAATGATCGGGGAGTAAACCTGTGAGACTTTCGGTATTGATTTTAAAAAGTTAATTGAGCTATAAACAGATTGAAAAAGCCAACCCCAGCGAAAATCAATAGCTGTATTGTACTGAGACTTTTAAGTCTTAAAAGAGCCCATTACTTCAAGATGTTATTGCTCACGTGTGTGACGAAGCACTTTCAACCGGTCGTGTTCACCAGAGTGTTACTATTTGACCTCATTATGTGTGTATATTATAACAGACGACACGTTTTGTGAGAACCGAACGGAACCGGCCGTAACCGCCGGTTGCCGGGCGGTCGAGTTTTGACGTGATCCCTAATCTTTCGTCTGATGGTTTATCTGCAACGTGTATACTCAAGACATAACTTCCCTATCTAAAGGCGGTTAACGACTGCTGACTACATGAGGTACATTGCAATAACGATATTGTTTAAGGGGGGGGGGGGGGGGGGGGGACTCAAGGATGTTTTTGATGGAATTTGTTGAATTTATCGAGTGCTGTAATTTTTGATCAAATGCATATAAAAGTATACGTTTTTGGAAAGAATTTGGGTCAGAGAATCCATTTTATTTTTAGCGTCAATTTTGACCAATTTTCATTTTGTTGTTGAGAAAAACCCTTTTTGTTGGGGGGGGGGGGGGGGGGGGGGGGCAAGCTAACAAAATTATTTTCGAGTAAAAAATGCCTAAAATTGCTTGATTATACTATTAACATGATTAAGACACTAATTAAGTGCAGATTTTCTTATTTTTCTTCTAAGTTCACTTTTTCCGAAACAGCCCCTAGACAAAACGAAGTTAAACGATCAACTACCATGACTACGGGATTGAACAATACATCGGAAATTTCACTCGCACAGAGATGTGATATCATAAGAAATTACCAGGTAACGATTAATTGGTAACTATATATTCTTTAGGTGATAGTTTTTCATTATCCTTAATTCTTTTCCATTCCTTAAGAATATCGTATCGTTTCTTAATGTGTACATGTATTGTCCACTATGAGCGTGATTCTACTAGGCAACTTAGAAACAGCCAGATAACGCTTACTAAAGCTAAGTTTAACCAACGGCAAACACCTGCACAGACCAGGTATTT
Source organism: Ophiura sarsii (assembly GCA_035610835.1). Taxonomy (NCBI): domain Eukaryota; kingdom Metazoa; phylum Echinodermata; class Ophiuroidea; order Amphilepidida; family Ophiuridae; genus Ophiura; species Ophiura sarsii. Next base: position 22,066,944 of record CM069450.1, on the reverse strand, counting down.
AACGCTAACTTGCCCAGTAGGAACAGCCACCCGTTCCTTCTTAACGCTTCATTCTTGTGACCCGGAAGTAAACACATACACGCTGGATTCTACGCATTATGACTCTGCGTTAACAATGAATTACATGTTCGTTTATGGTGTCTTTGTTATTAACATGCAATATAAAATACAAAGAATTACGATGGCAGTCTTCTTCCGAGGGGGCGGGAATTTTAGTATAACAAAAGGTCAAATGTCTTGGCCCATCAATTATAACGCTTATAAACTTAACGGTAATTTTTCGCGAGCAGAAAAGTGGGGAGGGGGGGGGGGGGGGGGTGAGGGTAAAACATTGACGGTTATTGCCGCTAAGTTAACTAAGCGTTAACGTTCCAGTGCCCCAGTAAAAAACACGCTTTTATGACATGAAATAATTGATCTAGAGATACACAGATAGCTTTAAACCTTAACAATTTGATATCTTGAATTGGTTCATCACCAGGGTTCATCATCTCTTGGCAAAGTCTTACCTTTCATCTGATGATGTATCTATAACCTTGATAACATGCCTACCTCAGACATAACTTCCCTATCTTCAGGCGGTTGCTTCAGGTTTAACGACTGCTTACATAAGGTACGGTATATGTATACTGCAATAACAATATAGTAAGTCATCTATAATGTAACATCATGTTCCATAAAGGCCCTATACACCCGTCAGCTGTATACATGTATATTGATTTTTGATTTTTTTCCAGCACAAAATGACTAAGGTTGAACATAGTAGACAGCAATTCAAATACCAATGACCCCCCTCTCAAGGAAAAGGACAGACATCTTAGGCCGCATGCAAAAACAGTCCGCATGACTCATACGTATAAGAGACTTGTACGTAGGAATTATATGATAAAGTAATACTATTTTGCAGCATAATCATAAATAAAAGGTATCAATTCAATTTGTATTAGTACTTGCACTTTTATGGTGACGCAAAATACTACTGTCGCGATTATCGTATTAGTCTTACGTACAATTCATGTATACATATGAGGGGAAAAGTGCGCTTTAATTCACAGATACTGGTATACCAGTATCGCAATATTGTTATTCCAGTATCGTTCGATACTGGAACACCAAATTGTGTTCCAGTATCGAGCGATACTAGTACACATGGTGATTTGTCCCGGTATTGAACGATATTCGTACATGATTGTTTTCGAGTATCGCGCGATACTGGAATACTTATTTTGCACCAATATGGCAACTCGTTACTACAATAAATATGGGATATCCTACATTCTTAAACTATTTTGTCAGTGTTATTGCGCTTAATTCACTTTTGGGTGCCAAGACAGAATAAATATTATTGTGGTCCTGGGGACAAGTTGCGAACGGGATAAGATATGTGCCGTATACAATCATTCCCCAAGCTCTGAGAAGATCCATCACGGACGGACGCCACTAGAATCGAGGATTTAATCAACAGTTGATCAATAAAAACAACATAAGTAAGTCTTCACATAAATTGCGTGATTGCCTGAGACAAATACACAACAGTTGCCCAATTGAAACAATTAACGCAATATTTTAGCAACAAAATGAGTTTTGACCGAGGGTTTCTCCAACTTGTTACTAAATTGTTTTGCTCAACGTTGGGTAGTTTTTACTTTTAAACAACACCTAGATTTCTACATTATGTTGAATACAATGTAATCAACCATTTACCAACAGATGATTAAACGCAATTAAGCAACGTATTTTGCTCAATGTTTTAGCAGTGTATGGCTCATATATGTATGGGTGACTTGTACGTTAGACTTATACGTTAGCCACCGACGTATATGTCTTACGTACAAGTCGTATTACAGATGCGCCATACGTACTAGTTGTGCAGAACTTTGTCATGGTTGCAAACTGTTTTTGGAATTTAGCTGTACACAACTTTATAGGTATGTTTGAATGATGAAAGTCTTGATTGTATAACCCTAAATAGCGTTATTGTCAAGATCTCCACCGCTTGAACCATAACGAAACCTTAATGTATTTACTATTTATTTTTAATTTGGAAATGAGTAGATCATATCTCAATTTCTTTACCGTGAATTTATTACAATGCTGTGAAAACGAACAGCAAGTAGCACAATTCGTTCTTCCTATGAGTCAACATGAATAACCTGATGTCAACGTAACTGCGCAAACAGTGGCAGAGCTAAACGAATTTGTTTTAAAATACCGTCATCAATTGTATTCAATTGTGTAAGGACTGGCAAATTCAAATTCAAATTCAAATTTTAGTTCGAGTCCTTGAACATTTTGTACAGAAATGAACATTTGCTATGCCATCTTACTTGAGGGGTAAAAAGGCTTCATAGTTTACATTTTACACATGTCAGAGTTATTATTATACATATATTATCAGATGAAATAAGTACAACCAATTTCGAAATATTTAAAATGATCCATACTTTGTATATCATACTATACACTCACGTAATTTAGTAAATATGTTATAACATTCATAAGGTGTTCCGAACGGGTTCTTTTTTGCGTCTTTTTGTTTCAAGACTATGCTTGTTTTAAGACTCCTCACATTTGTATTAGACAGAACCTGTCCCCGCGCAAAATTAAACTTAATAATTGCGTGAATTGCTCCAGGGTAAAGAGTAATGATCAGGATAGTTGTACTGGCTTCGTAGGTGTTTCGGTTGATAGGTCGTCTTAATTTGCTATGCATCCGCCTTCCTCTTCGGGGCGCGAATTGTTCACAAAAAGACACATAGCGGCACGTTCAATACACACGTTGTTATTAATGCCGTCCATTGATAGTCAACGCGGTAACCAGGTAACGCTTCGTCAGTGTGGAGTGTTAATATTAATCGTTTGAAATTATCCTTGGACACACTGTAGGCTGGATGCCCCACCAAGTTTGAAACCAAAGGTTATGAAAATGCCATTACTGACCTGCTAGTTGGCTGACCAGGGTATGTGTGAGTTTGTGCACGAATACAAATATTCGTGTATTTATATTCGTTAAAAGTCGATTGGCACTATTATCGTATTCACGGTGTACCAGTTCCTGAATGTGCCAACTCCACAACGTAAAGTGTACGGCTAATGGTTCGATCCCGTTTTCGAAAATAATCAGAATAATTAGATAATTAGTTCCAGCTAGAGTATGACAATAAGAGGGTACACACAATTCGTGACTAACGGAAAGTGAGAAATATTGATTTTAAAACCAGTCTTTTTCGGTAGTTTTGAGCTATTTTGGCAAAAAAGAACGTTTTAACATTGTTTGCAATTATTCTTTGAAATGCATTCGATTATGACGGCTTCAAAGAGATTACCGACTGATATTATTACTTGCTGGTTCAACGCACAGAGAACGTAATAACGTTGGGATAATGATTGACAGAATATCAATTAGTTTACAATGAAGTTATATCAATTATTACCGCGCTCTGGTATTGTAGGTCGAATCAAATATGCGATTATTTGTATTCGTGCACACTGACTTTTAAATCTAGGGATAAATTTTGTCAAGTTCACTTCTAATTAACTTCAACAAAACTGATACTTCGTTTGAAATAACAAGCAGCCGTGACATTTCACAGTGTATTCCCAAAATGAATCAATCCCCTCAATCGGAATTAGTCAAGATTCAAAATTAACTCCGGTGTGTCAATGACATGGTGTTATTCGCCTACGCCAGAGTCGCCGCACCAAAACGAACACATCGGACGGTTTGGTATTTACACAATGTCAACACGAATGTTTTGCTTTATTACGATTAATGTAAGTAAATAGTAAGTGCTCCCCTAGTGAGTGCGTGCTGTTCTATAAGAAAACGTATAGGTGTTTATTGATGTTGTGCCGTGGCTTAGCGGATAAGACACACGTTAAGTAAACAGAGTATTCCTGCTTCAAATAGATGTGGCGCCAATGTAATATAGTAGCTTATAGTTAATGGGATGTGTGTGTGGGTTTATTAACAGTAGCTGGGTCATCCTTGAAAGTTACAAATAGCAAGTAAAGCTGAGTTCACTCAACGTTGGCTTCAAACAGAAACCCGCTCATCCGCCAAAATTGTACATTTATTCAGTAAATGCGGGCATAGGATTAACAGCATATTGTGTATCGTTTATGCCTTCGAAAATCTGAGAGGAACAAAAACTAACACAAGTAATTATTTCGAAATTCATAAATGTTCATCAACATATTACTATTTCTAGCGTTACTCGATCATAAGTAATTATAGAGAGTAACACAAAATGTCAATGTCAAAGAGTATATGCAATTGACCATGTCATGATGGGAGTCGCTCATATTCTTTCACATACAAATATATGCAGATATTATCCGTCAGAAATACTTCCTTTGGAGGCATCACATCTACAATGACATGGCCTTGCATACTCTCGCAGGATATTGACCGAAGGGAATCGGAAACTGCACAAAGTGCTCTGTAATGGAATGACGAAAAGAGACGTCTGCAAGTAATCGGATTTGGAAAGTTAACACCATCACCTTTAATAAAAGCTCAAAAGTGGAATATATGCGTAACGGGGATCATTTTGCTTGTGTAAGATGCTGCATGCAATTTGAATATTCAATACCTTCAGCCAACTGCAGGATTCAAATAAGACTTTCCATGCGGCATGCGTCTGCAGACGACATTCTAAAATTTCACAAATGCCTCAAAATGTCAACAATTATTGAATTTCATTTACCAGATTTGGAATCACCATGAGAAAGGCATTAAAATAAGTACAAACATGCCTAGTATTGGTTCAGTAATCCATCACCTTTAATACAAGCTCAATAGTGGAATGTATGCGTAACGGGGATCATTTTGCTTGTGTAATATGCTGCATCCAATTTGAATATTTTTCTTTTCAAACTGTCCTTTCCCCGACTGCACATTTCGTTCATCTAGCCATATCCAGTGACGTCAGAGCGTGATCCAGCGGTTAACCCATAGTTTACGCACAAGTGCCATGATTCGTTGTTGATTGCGTGGGCACCCCTTGATTGTTAAGCTTGTAAATAAAAAATGTTTTGCTTCAGACATTTTAGTACATTTAGAGATAGGCACAGCAACATAATTTGATCTCAAATGATTTAACGTAAGAACGCCTTCGATGCATTTTCAGACACGTTAGGCAAAGAATGAAATTCATTTTATAGGATAACCAAATAATTGAAAGGCGAGGAACTGGCAACATGAATAAAGACGAAGAAAGTATAACTTGAGGCATGCTTTTAATCCTTTACTGACTACCAGTGGCACGCCCTCTACCCTTTGTCTGATAGCTACCTCTTGTCATCAACGCTGAAGTGCGCAACTGTTTCGATGCAAACGTAAAATCACGCAATATACAGACGAAGTCCTTCGGATCAAGAGTATGGCTTCACATAATACTTTCCTCACTAGAAATATTGTTCTCATGCATATACTAACATTTAAGTTGGCATAATATTGGATCTTGTAACGGTGTGGAATAATATATTTGTGCATGTTCACACACAAATATTCTAAGATTCGAATTTATATCTCAAATTATTACTAATCAATCACTACAGCATTATATATGATAATTTAAAAACAATGCCATACGGTGTTTTGTAGTTGGTTTCATGACGTAACACCGTAGCATTATGGGCCATGTGTTAATGTGAATTTTAATAGTGTGTTTTGTGTTGACCATGATATAGCTGGATGTAATCCTACCCGCAATATAATGAAGCGGTAATGAAGCGCGTGGAATCATAACACACGATGGACAAAGTTTCCTTACTCTTCTTACCAAATTGAATGTTGTTGAAAATGGAAACTAATGCTATGAGTCCGATTTTCCATTACCGTTAATTGGATACAGTTTCCCAGATGGATTGACACAGGGAAGAGTAGACGGGTTGTTTTTTGTCGTGAGGATGAATCAATGCAACCACTTGTAGATTCGGATACTATGACGCTACCTTTCCGCGTGCGCATGGCCTGGTTTCATCGTGTTCATGGTTAGACGGCGTTATTTTATATTTAGAAGATTCGTTTGTAATGATAACCACCAATGGTCTTGAGTCCGTGTGCAGACTTTCCAACAACATACGAGGGGCATTCAATTAATACCTGCAAGTATTGAAAATTCTGAACTGTGACACTCTTCAGTGAAATAAACTTATGATACTTGAACTGTAAGTCTGACTCTTTTCTCACAGAAAATTTCGAAGACGTAGGTCATTGTTATCATAACATTTTAGCACTGTGAATACCGTGATCTCAAGGCACTGGTTAGGGAATTCAATGTTACAACGGCGGGAAATTTGAAAGACAAGTTTATGGCATGCATTAAGAAACATGCGTTAACGGTTTTAATAATTGGCGATTGATTCATAATGCTGATTCTTGTCAATTTTCAGTGGCCAGAGACTATGATGTTTATAGTACTGAAATAACATTATAAAAATGTCCCACATGTTTGAAATGTTCCGTGAGAAAATGGTAAGACTTACAGTTTAAGTATCATAAGTTTATTTTACTGACACATGTCACGGTTCAGAGATTTTCAATGGTTGCAGGTATTTATTGAATGCCCCTCGTATTACGCCTGTCCATATGCAGCCTCCCTTCCCCTCCTTACATTTGCCATGCGCCCCATAGAACACGTTTATTAAAATATGTCCACTTCCCCCTAAACCCATCCCATTGCCGTGTGTAGTTTGGATTTTTATTCATTTTCAATTTAACCAGAAAAGGTATTTCGACAGTAACGATTTGTTTAGCCCAGTCTAAAACAAATCGAGTTTACCACCTGCAGTTGCCAGTTTTTATGCTCCTGCATCGCTCACGTCGCGCCCATTTCTCTCTTGCCATTCCATTTATTTGGCTGTTCCCATTTTCTGTCGCGCCATCACGTTGTGCCATTCCATTTATTTGGCTGTTCCCATTTTCTGTCGCGCCATCACGTTGTGTCATTGGCGGAGTGATATGTTCATTTTATTTTTCGCGGTGTTTATTTTCCAGCCAATCAGCTCACAGTGGCCGCTGTCTATTCCTTGGTCATTGTTCCCCTGTTAATTCTTGACGGGCTGATTGGTCCCCTTTTTTCAATATATGTCTCCAATCTTCAATCTTGGAAGGTCATCGTTTCTTCCAGTGAAGACTGATTAATTTAAATTTTCCCACCCACCTCTCCCTCGAGGATATTGTTAATTTTGTCATAGATTGTGTAATGGGATTGCATTGTAACATTAATCGGTGTATGGGCATGGGTTTCTCTCAAAGTATGACATGTCAAGCAAATTCTAACATAAATTCAGAGTTGTGTGTTTAGTTAATGTTATTTAAAATATACGTTCAAAAGTTGTGTCCTGTGTATGGAATCGAAACATTTATATTTGAATTTTGATGCTCTTTCTCCTAGTATAGGTCACCGTTTGTGCTCATGACAGGAGATGTTTGCGGTATGTTATTCAGTCGCGCGTTGAGTATAAAATTACAATAATGACAAGAATTGTCAAAAAGTATACTGATTCTCATTATAATTCGCCTCAAGGCCATGCCGGTTGCGGAGGTGCGTAAGCCAAAGTTTGTCCGTAGGCCATGCCGCGAGTCATTTTTTCGTTGAATATTAATTAAAACTAGAGCGGTTCTCGGCTTTGGCGGTTCTCGGCTTTGGCGGTTCTCGGCTTTGGCGGTTCTCGGGGTTTATGGTTTTAGATTTTGAACAAAACCTGACATGGTCCTGTTAGTGAATAGATTTGGTTGGTGTCAGAGTATTAATGAATGATATTGTAATGTAATGCAGCATTGTGGCGTATGGTAGGTGCTGTAGCTGATGTCATGTGTTGAAGCGTATGAGAAGTTTCAAAAAATAAAAATGCTGCAAGACTTGCGAATCCTCCTGGCTGGGAGATCAACTAATGATTTGACCTCTGGATGACCTTTGACCTCAGATGGCCTCTAATTATTTTTGACAAGTTCCCCGGTGTTCATTGCACGATCTAACCCCTTGTTGACCTTGGATTACCTCTAATGACCGTTAACCTCCGATGACCTCTTATTCATTTTAGACATGTTCCCCCGGTGTTCATGTTTCTTTTCTCCAAGTTTGACGTCAATCGGGCAACTTTTACGATTTGACCTCTGGATGACCTTTGATTTTTTTACATGTTCCCCCGGTGTTCATTGCACAATTTAGCCCCATGTTGACCTCTGACCTTGGATGACCTCTAATGACCGTTGAGCTCGGATGACCTCTAATTTTATTTTAGACATGTTCCCCCGGTGTTCATGTTTCTTGTCTTAAAATTTAAAGTCAATCTGGAAACTTTTACCATTTGACCCCTGGATGACCTTTGACCCAACAAAATGTTCACCGGGATTCATGTTTCTTTTCTCCAAGTTTGACGTCAATCGGCCAATTTTTACGATTTGACCTCTG
>CM069450.1:21800709-22058421 GCA_035610835.1 Ophiura sarsii | reverse complement strand
AATTTTGACATTTTTGAAAACATTTGTGAATTTTTGGAATGTCGTCTGCAGACGCCTGCCGCGTGGAAAGTTTTAAGATTGAAGCAAAAATTCGATCGGTTCATAAACCTCAAGTTAAAAGCTCTAAAGCACTAACTTCCGACTGAGAATATTATTTGTTGCTGGATGCAGGTATCCCCAGCTTTAGCCGCGCTTATGAATACTAATTAGCGCTAATTGCTAATAACCGTTGAACGCTCATGAACCTTAGCGTTTGCTGCAATTGCATAATAAACACAACGCATAGGATTGCCATCAGTGCTGGTGTATCCTTGGTGTAAGACAGCACGGAATTAACCTAGCCCAAAATCTTCTATCGACGGATTAAAGGATTATACAGTTTTATTCCGTAATGGGGTATACACTATTCTCACTTAAGAATGTCTTACACCAAGAATATACCCATCTGATGTGTCACCACCTTTTGTTGCCTTGATAAAAACGCACATAGTGGTTATGCTGATTATTGATGGTTTGGATCATTATCTCGTCCAATAAACACCAATTTTTAGTGATAAGCCTCAGGCTTGCCCTAAATGTCAATCAAAATCGCGCAACAAGCTAGTCTCGCACCATCCTCATAACTGGAGGTGGTGGAGTCCGTTGAAAGTATTTTATACATATTGGAAACAGTTGTACAAATGTGTATCAATTTCAGCATCAAATATGGCCTCAATATCTTACCAAAATCAGGATGACCAGAGGTGTCGTATTTTTCAGTATCTCCTGAACACTACGGAGGATAATCACCCAATACTCAAAAACAAAAACACTTATAATTTCAATTTGTTAATACTGTTGCCTTACCTTCGCAAACTTCTGCATGTACGTTCGTTAACCACATACTAAATAACATTGCAATGTATATCATTTTTAACCTGGTTGTTCTGTAATTAACCCGAGTCTCCATATTGGTGGCTAAGAACGAGAGCGTGAGGACTGAACCTTTCATCAGCGAGTTCTTTTTGTTTCTATTTCTGTATCCATCGACTGAATCATTGCCAATATCAAACAAGCACCGAAACAAATAGAAGCACAATAGCTTTCCTTTGATATCAAACCGAAAACAAAAATAACTGATCGTTCTTTATTTCGTTCCCTCAGAAAAAGTTACACTGTCAATTACTGTTATTTCCGCCATTCTGCGAGAAGCCAGCGGTATTCACCTGTCACTGTATGCTATAACGGATGTTTGTGATGTTACAGGGCTCCAATCAGGCATGGCGTTGTGTTTTACTTGTTAGTGCAAATGAAAGTTCAAACTTGTTTTCAAATTCAAATTAAAGAGCAACAACAAATTATAATAATAATAATAATAATAATAATAATAGCTATTTATATAGCGCCTTACATCAAAAAGATCACAAAGCGCTTTACAGAGCAATATAAAGCGAGAGCATAAACAAATACAAGGCGCAAATAATAAACAAATATGGCCTACAAAATACACTATAATAATACAGTGTTACAGCGAATATACACAAATCAAGATACAATAGTTATAGTATGTAAAACAAGAATGCTGCACATAATAGACATAACTATATTGTCTGGTTAAAAGGATGAGTTTTTACAGACGATTTAAAAATTGTAACAGTCCTAGAGTTACGGATATGTAAAGGAAGATTGTTCCAGAGTGTTGGTCCTGCAACACAAAAAGCCCTATCTCCGTATGTTGCAGTGGTACTTTTTGGAACTACGAGGAGTTTACGGCTACCAGAACGAAGATTTGCAGACGGACAATATGGGGTGAGAAGCTCATTGATGTAGTTGGGTGCAGAGTTGTTGAGAGCTTTGTATACAGTTAGAAGAATTTTAAAAATGATGCGTTTTTTAATAGGTAGCCAGTGAAGGTCTTTGAGGATCTGGGTCATATGTGTGCGTTTGTTAACACCAGTGACAAGTCTCGCGGCCGAATTTTGAACTCTTTGCAGTTTGTTAATGAGTTTGTCAGGGAGTCCATAGAGTAGACTATTGCAGTAGTCTAGCCGTGATGTTAGAAACGCATGGACTAGCCTCTCAGCTGATCCACGGTCAAGATACTTTCGGACCTGTCCGATGGCACGTAAAGCATATGTGGCATTCTGGCATACCCTGTTGACATGAGACGTCATTGTTAGGTGACGGTCAAAGACGACTCCAAGGTTGCGTACTTTTTCTGAGGGGGTATGCCACAGAAAATTATCCCTTTCTTGATGTTATTATTCCTCCTATATTCCTTCTATATCTATATTATTATTTACCCTATATCTATATGCAGCGATGGAAATACCCACATGACTTTCCACCCGGGGTTGACTAGGAACTACACACTGTGTGGATTTAGAATATTTCTAACCATAGACGGTTACCGTCTATGTTCTAACCCAACTTTTACAAAATGAAATAAATCAGTTGAAAAAAGTGGTCCGACTGGGAATCGAACCATGGACCTCTGCATTGTAAAGCATGTAAGTCAACCACTAGACTAGCGAGGGGTGAACTGGCCAAGACATGATTTTAATCGCTCTTATTATTACGGAATAAAGCGATACAACTGTTATGATCAGTACCTACAATATTATTAATAGAGCTGCGACACACATGATCGTCATCCCCGGGTGGAAAGTCATGTGGGTATTTCCATGACTGCATCATCCCTATATTATTCCTCCTATATCAGTGACAGAGGGAAAGATGTTTTCCAAGTACTCGCCAACCGATTACTCACTTCAGACAGCCTAGCTGCCAGCATTAAAAAATATGCTCAGAAAAAATCTTAACGGATTTTTTTTGTTAGAGCAATTCCAACCGTGTGGAATCATAAATATGTATGACACTGCATAGGATGTGGGGTGTTGGGAAATTCTATATCTTAATTTAGTGTGAAATTTTGCCCCAAAACTGTCATTTTAATCCATTTTTCACCACAATATTGTTTTTCAGGATATTTCTATTTTTAAACATGTTATTTCATCATGACTGGTGCCAAATGAAAGATGAGGATGTAAGCTTTAATATGATACAAATATAATGCGAGTATAAATCACGAATATCAGAATTGTGATTGAAAACGCATCAATTTTTAGCAATTCAAATTTCGAAATAGTTATTTAATTAGGTATTAATTTAAGATTCAAAATAAAACAGCATCTGTCCCATATGTTCTGAAAAACTGCTCATATAACATTTAAATAATATAGAGGAAAAACAACAACAAAATGCATCGATAATCCAAATTGTATTTTATAGCAATTATACAGCCGTCGCTGTAAACTTATATATATTGATTTTTAATCTTTTATTTTAGAACAAATGACTTAAGTTGAACATTGGTAAACAGCAATTTCAAGGGTAGTTTATGAAAAAACGTGCAAATAAAGGTACTGTTCCTGTTGACAATTTATAATGGTAATAATAAAAGGGACTGTTCAGGAATACAGCTACAAGACGACCAAAGTCAGCCAAGTAACTATAAACACTGCAACATGCAGACGCAAATACACATTGAGCAAATCATGATTAGGGGATAAGGCGAGCCAGGATAAAATAGTGAAATATTACGGTACAAAGTATTATATAGTGATGGCACTTTTGGGTTTATTGGTTGATAAGATGGAGTGCTATAGTAAAATAGATTTATTCCGTAAACATGTAGGCCTAAACTCTAATTAATTGGTAGAAATCGGTGTTTCATCTTGATAGTTAAACCATAAGATTAGAGTAATATAGGATCAAATGAGCATGGAATGTTATTCACGTTTTACAGATAAATCTTATAAAGGGTTCAACAAAAGAAAGTATACCACTTTGTTTATGTCATTTTGAGTAACTTTCAATTTTGTTTTGACCAAACAGGCTAGATAGGCATTTAGATGAATCTTTGATACACCTATCAGTTGTAAGCACTATACAACCCCCGGGAGTGGTGCGTCACTTTACCGAGGTGCGTCAACTTCTCATGTACCATGACGCACCCCGTGTCAAAAAAACGACGGACCATTGCCATCCAAATACGCACCCTCAGTCAATTTTTGGACGCACCATTGATGGATTCTGACGGACCATGATGACGCACCCCGTCGTCAGATATCGTTGACTAAACTGGATAAAACACGATGACTACTAGAAATGAAACTACTTTTGATTCACGGGGGATCTGCCCTTATTCGATGTTGTCAACCCTGGCCCTCGAATAATTATATAGACCCCGGACCGGAACCGGGATGGAGGGAACCAAGAGGAGAACTTTTATATGCGCAATAATGTCTGACTGGTCTAAAATTCATAAAATATTTTACTACCTCTGTGTTGTTAGATTGTTCTGCGCTTGTGCGGAAGAGCGCAATGCTGATCCCCTATCTTATACGTGACACTACTCTAAAAATGAAAGGTTCTCGGTCTACTGTCGGTTCCTTGGGTTTTTTTCTCGTTGGCCAAACTCTTGTATTGCAATTGGCGATGATCGAGTGATTTCAGGCATTTTAGAACATGCGGTATAAAATATCGGAGTGATGTTGGCGGTATTAAAGTAGAGCCTGGTTGGCGGTATCAAGGAGTTATGTGGTATAGTAGGCCTATAGCGTATATTTAAATGTCGTATTTTGTTGTTTGTAAACAGATGTACACTGTAACGCACCCATGTAAAGTGACGGACTTTGACGCACCCTCCGTCATTTTTTTGACGGACCAAAGGCTGCCACTGTCAACAATTATTGGTAAACGACGCACCCACGACGCACCTCTCCCGGGGGTCGTATAGTGCGTCTTACAACTGATAGGTGTATAATTTGATACCAAATGTGCCCCCTAACAACAAAGATAAACCATGATTAGCACCATTTAAAGAAAAATATCCCATTTTCAAAAGTCGCATTTCCAATACACAGCACGAGAAGAAAGGACCAATTGGGGTCTCTCGGGGTGTGTGTATTAGCCAGGATTGACGGGTATATCGATCGCACAGTCAAATGCGTTTGGTCTAACGACATTGTGTGTGTTAACAATTGGTCCTTTTTTCTCGTGCTGTGTATTGGAAATGCGACTTTTGAAAATGGGATATTTTTCTCTAAATGGTGCTAATCATGGTTTATCTTTGTTGTTAGGGGGCAAATTTGGTATCAAGGTATGCCTAAAAGATTCATCTAAATGCCTATCCAGCCTGTTTGGTCAAAAAAAAACTGAATGTTACTCAAAATGACATAAACAAGGTGGTATACTTTCTTTTGTTGAACCCTTTAGCAAAAGGCGATACTATGGTTCATGGAGCGGATAAGACCTCCAATCATCAGCCGCCGACCATTTGGTCAGTTCGGGCCATATATTAAATAAAGTAAACATGTAATATTCACTGATTGAGCATTGTAGGCTTATATAAATATAGGGCATGCTTCGTTCTTAAAAAACACGCACTTATGAATTACTCGAGATACAGTTTATTCCGTATGTGTGTTCGGTAGTTATTAAATGCCTATATAGTAAATAAGGCCTACATGAAATAAATAAAAAGGAATAAACCCAAAACTTGATAGAATTGCAATGATGTTTTAGATGTAATTCATAAGATTAAAATAAAGCCAAAGCTACTTCCATATTAAAATGGCGATATCGAATAAAAGTAAAGATACCTTAAACAAAAAACACTTGAAAACAATAGTGGCTCATTTACCATTCATAAGTTCCGTAAGAATATTTATCAATTCCAAGATATCATCCAATTGCGCACTTGAGCGGTTTAAATCCGACACCTTAACAATTTCGGCTCCATCAATTGACGGAGTCGGGGCAGTCGGTACCCCTTTGATGTTGCCGTTTTCGACCGTGGGCTTTCTATTGCCATCTTTACAATTTTGCATTAAAACCTATCATTGAATGTACAATGGTGGATTTGATCTTACGTTCATATAAATTGCATATTGTACTAATATTTTACAATAGTAGTTTCATTACATTTCATTTCATTTCATTATCTAAATGAAACCTTTCTTGTTAAGTCTACACCTGCAGTGATTGTGAAAGTGCAATAATCAAAAACAATCTAATACTAGTATTCTGATTTAAACATGAAACAACAGAACATAGTGTACATTACTGGGATAAAAAGTTGGCAGTATCAGTCGATATTGGTGTGATTTTACTGTTTTTCAGAATCGGTCGATCCTGGAACACGAAATTGTGTTTTCAGTATCGATATACTAGAACATTTGAAAGTTACAGTATCGGGCGATACTGGTACCAGTAATACTAATAGTTGTCCCAGTATTGAACGATACTGGTATAATTATGTACCAGTATCGCCCGATACGGGAACAATTTATATGTGCCAGTATCGGCCGACTCTGGAACATTGACTTTGTAGCAGTATTGACGATACTGGACGATACTAGTGTTAGTACAGAATCTGGATCCACGATCAACTAAGGCAGTAAACAATACGTCGGACATTTGACATTTGACTCGTACACAGATGTTTAAACAGGCTCTCGTGTCAAAATGGACCTCGAAAAGTCCAGTTTTCTTTCAAAAATTTGAAATTAAGAAAAAACAAGAACATTTGAGAGTAGATAGAAAGAAGAAAAAATGTGAAAGAAAGTAATCATCCTAGTTTTGCCCCCAACCCCCCAGAAATAAACATTGATGTGTGTAAGTGGGGGGGGGGGGGGGGGGGGGGGGGCGATCAATGCATGCCCCATCTCAGTGTATGAATTAAAATATTAAAAGTTAAATGATTACGTGAAAGGAATAAATTGACTGAATCAAGTAATTAATTTTTTTTTTAAGTTTGTAAAAGAAACGGGATGATTTGAGCTTGATTATAATTTTATCCACCGATTTACCACCATTTTTGCATCCCAGCCTGAGGACTGAAAATTAGGTGATGAAATTAATACTTCCCAATTCAGCGGTATTTACTGAAAAATGTGACGAATAACTTTCCTTGATATTCAGATATGTTATAAATAAGCGTTTATGGCATAAGATTGCAAGTTTTCACAAAAATTGACTGGTGAAGTTTTGAAATAGAGCGGTTTAATAGGCCGACATTTGTGTGTAAAGCCTATGGGGAGCTAATTAGTTGCGTGCTCCCTTCAGTCTGTAACTTTCGACGAATAGGGAAAGTGAGTGTTTTGAGACTTGGTGAAATAAGGTGGGAATTCATCTTGGAAATCGAATACTATTTTTTTCTAACCAAATCTATGTTAAAATAACCCATTGCATTATACAGGCGTAATTGTATTTCACACATTGCCACATTTGAGTAATAAGCTTATTTCTGTTTATTCTAAAATCTCGAGTCCGACTCACTCCCGAGCCCAGCAAAATAGGCCTACTCGAGGTTGCTCATGTTCTCTGATCTAAGTGGGTTCAAATCAGAAATCTTGTCCCAAGTTCAATATCTTTCAACGCTGAGGATTTATTTTATTAATTTAAACACGCAGTACGGCTTGAATTAGGCAAAGTAAAAATTAAAACATGTTTAGCGTTGTGACTTTTTTTTCAAAAAAGGAAGGAAGAGGCCCTTTTTTCCTTCTTCTTTTTTCCCCCCACTTTTAGTACAAATTGGCCTGGAAAGCGATAAACTTTGCGAACATGAAAAAGTTATGACTGAAATTAAGAGAGAAAAAAAATTGAAGCGGACCCCAAGCAAAAAGGAAGCGGGAGGGGACGCTAAACAGGGTTTTTTTTGTGGCCTTAGTCTAGTGTACATAGACACATTTGCAACACAATGCTGAGCGACGTAGTCCTCGATCCTGTTGACCGCTGCGCTGACATGGTGCTGGCATCACACATGCAGTAACCCCCACATACAAATGGTCTGCGACAAGCCTGGGCAATTCCATGGTTCCGCTGACCCGACCCCCAAAAATATTCCCATGGCCCTTTTCTATGCGCCCTCCCTGTTTTTCGCTCGATCAGCAATGCAATGCGTCCTATAGTCACACGTCTATAGTCTATTTTGTCTTCCTCGATACAGTGATTTCACTGCATCATCCTTACTGATCGCACTGAATAACCCCCTCCCCCGCTGACGTACACCCCACACACGTATCAAAATGAGCAATGCATACACGTGCGTATACGAGTGCGTACACATACCCATGCGGAAAAAAGCATGCGTAAATGCTGCACTTAGTTATAGAGTTGTACGTACTGTTCACGTGATTGAATTGAATTAAATTGATTTGATTTGATTGATTGATTTGATATGGATTGGATTGGAATTTATTGGATTTGAATTTGATTTTGAATTTTATTGAATTGATTTTGAATTTAATTGAATTGAAATGATGAATTGGATTTGATTTGAATTGAATTGAATTGAATTTGAATTATTTGAATTGAATTCAAATTGGATTGAATTGCATTGAATTGAATTGAATTTGAATTTATTTGAATTGAATTCAAATTGGATTGAATTGAATTGCATTAAATTGAATTGAATTTGAATTTATTTGAATTGAATTCAAATTGGATTGAATTGAATTGCATTAAATTGAATTGAATTTGAATTTATTTGAATTGAATTCAAATTGGATTGAATTGAATTGCATTAAATTGAATTGAATTTGAATTTATTTGAATTGAATTCAAATTGGATTGAATTGAATTGCATTAAATTGAATTGAATTTGAATTTATTTGAATTGAATTCAAATTGGATTGAATTGAATTGCATTAAATTGAATTGCATTAAATTGAATTGAATTTGAATTTATTTGAATTGAATTCAAATTGGATTGAATTGAATTGCATTAAATTGAATTGAATTGCATTAAATTGAATTGAATTGCATTAAATTGAATTGAATTTGAATTTATTTGAATTGAATTCAAATTGGATTGAATTGAATTGCATTAAATTGAATTGAATTTGAATTTATTTGAATTGAATTCAAATTGGATTGAATTGAATTGCATTAAATTGAAAATGAATTAAAATTAAAAATTAAATTATTATATTTAACAGTCTCTGCCTGTAAGAGTGTACCATTTTGGGGGGTGTTGTGATTTATGGGTCCTCAGATCAACTTTATAAAAAAATCAGTGATACATTACCATACCATTATACCATAGCCAAATTTTAAAATTCCTAACATTTTTTGTTCGGTCGTTAAAAATCACTGAAATTTCAGGAAAAAAACCCAGTAAAACGATTACTACGTTCCCTATAAGTTTATCTATGCGCGCTACGTACATCCCAACGAATGGAAAACATATTTTAAAACCTCCAGTTAGGTACATAACAAAAGTGAAACAAAATCGTTGGGATCTCGTTGGCGTGTCATATTACGCTGACCTTGAACCATTGACAAACAGCGCTCTTATGCAGTTTCAAGACCTTATAATTCGATGCGCCAACAAGATCCCATTCAATAAACAAGTGCATATGAAAGAACTCGGAGCCTTTAACAAATTCAAAAGGAAACATTGTTGGGATCTCGTTGGCGCATGGAGATAATCAAGGTCAAAGGTCAAATGTTACTATTTTGAGCCATTTTTACACCTCCGTACATCTGTGCGCCATCTTTAAAACACCTTGGAAATGATTTCCAGTTGCAAAGATGTGTTACCTTAAATCAAAAATGAAGATTCCAGCTTGGGATCTTTAAGATTTTTTTTAAAAACGATTTTTAAAAATCCCATTATGTTTTTGAATTATTTGCTTAGTTTGGCCACCATTCAATAGATACCACTAGAAAAAACTTTGGGATTTTGATGGCGCTTAATTCTAAATTAGCGCAAAATTGAGGTGTCATCAGCTTTATTCTCAAGCCTTTTTGAGCCATTTCAGACTAAGTCCCAGGATATCAGATTACTTTGGTGAATTTTGACATGTCATATAGGACATTGTTTTCTATGCATTTCAGACTATTCTGAACACATCTATGTTAGTCTGTAATGTCGATTTCAAAATATGTAAGTCATGTCTTCCGAATTCGACAGGGTTGTTGAATTCTGAAGACATAATATGCAATTTATGAAACATCATGCAACAGATTAATGTTGATGGGTTGAGAATGGTTTAAAATGCATGAAAATCATTGTCCTATATGACATGTCAAAATTCACCAAAGGAATCTGATATTCTGATAATCTGATAAATGGCCCAAAAAGGCTCGAGAATAAAGCTGATGACACCTCAACTTTACGATCATGTAGAAATAACCGCCATCAAAATCCCAAAGTTTTTTCTAGTGGTATCTATTAAATGGTGGCCAAACTAAGCAAATAAATCAAAAAGTTGATGGGATCTTGTTGGCGCACTGATTTACAAGAACTTGGACAATGCACAAAGGGCTATTACTGACTCGCATGCAGTGCAAGTTGCTCTTAAGCAAATTTGTAAAAAATCATTAAAAAAAAAATCTCTGAGATCCCAAACCAGATTCTTCATTTTTTATTCAAGGTAAACCATCTTTGCAAGTAGATGTCATTTCCAAGGTGTTTTAAAGATGGCGCACAGATTTACGGAGGTGCGAAAATGGCTCAAAATGGTAAAACTTGACCTTTGACCTGGATTTTCTCCGTGCGCCAACGAGATCCCAACAATTTTTACTTTTGAATATGTTAAAGGCTCTGAGTTCTTCCATATGAACTTGTTTATGTAATGGGATCTCGTTGGCGCGTCAAACTATAAGGGCTTGAAAACTGCTTAGGACGCTGTTCGTCACGGATTCAAGGTCAGCGTAATGTGACGCGCCAACGAGATCCCAATGATTTTGTTTCACTTTTGTTGTGTACCCAACTGGAGGTTTCAAAATATGTTTTCCTTTCGTTGGGATGTGCATGGTGCGCATAGTTATACTTATAGGGAACGTAGTAATCATTTTACTGGGATTTGTTCCTAAAATTTCGGTGATTTTTTACGACCGAACCATAACTTTTAGGAATTTTAAAATTTGGCAGTACTATAATGTTATGATAATGTATCACTAGTTTTTTTAAAAAGTTGATCTGAGGACCCATGAATCACCACATGGTACGCCCTTAGAGGCAGAGACTGTTAATTAAATTAGTTTCAGCTTTTCGAGTTCCAGTCAGTCCAGCTGAATGGTTTTACATTGCAAAAGTATCAAATGAAACAAGTCTGGTCGGTACAGCAATTGCTGCAAATTCGTCTCTAAAAGGTGCATTTGAAATGCAATGAGCACAATTCAAAAGATAGGGACAGGTAATAGCTATATATAGCCAGCTTGCCTGCTATAGTTCATTCAACATAATATGAAACATGACCATCTATGATTGATATATAATTATTTTGCAATGTGAATTAGCTAGTCATCATAATCTCGTCCATGCAACACTGAAAAACTGAATAGACTTTGAGTTCTATAGTTTATTCGCAATAAAATAGCGCTTGATCTTTGAGATTTTACATCATTCTTTTGCAGTAATATGTTCCTTCTCACAATGAACAGGCTATAGACTATAGCTAGCTGTTATATAATACAGGACTACCTGGTATTGTATACAAATCTATTTTTAAAGAGGTCAAACACACACAACAGGACTTGAGGTTGCCTATATATATAGGATAATAGCCCAATTGTGTCATCAGTTTGAATTAGAGCTTTATTTATTGTCATAGACAATAGTTGGGCTACAAATAACTCTTGTTGTTGGGTGATAACATGTATATCATGGAAACACTGCTGAACAAATAAGCATGCGCAGCCTGGCTGCCTTACTTAAAACAGACAGCTATGTAACACTGGTGTGGTATTAGCTAGATCATTCACCATGTTCTATGTGCCTACAACATTACTCTAAATGTTGTCCCATGCTTCGCACGCGGAACACGAATGACGCAGTGGATCGATGCGCTCTTTAACATGCTCTGATCGGATTGTGAAAATTGGGTGTATAAAGGGAATATGCTGTCATGTTCAAATTACCCTTCAATCCAAAAGAGGATAACTGGTAGCACACTATGCTGACAAGCTGGGCACTCTGCCTGCCAGTGCTACATGTAGTGCCTACAATTTGATGCAGCCATGATGAAATGTTACGCAAAACCTTCGGTATGGAGCTTGCGTCGCAACATGAAACAGCGCTTGGACCACAAATCCGTGTCTGGACTGGGAAACTATGCGGACCCATGTTGCATGCTTTGCGCTTACTTTGAAAAGATTGTGTGTGTGCAACTGTGCATTGCATTGCTGTGTATGGTGTTTTTTGTAAATTGGGCTTAAAATATACCAAGGCAATCCTCTTATTGGGCGACTTTTGACTACTTATCTGGCAATACCTAAAATGATTATCATTCTATTAAGCTGACTGAAGAGATGCTTAGAGCTGACTGGCTGGCTGGAAAATGGACTTATTCAATGTCCATTTTGAAGAAATATCCTGTTTTTATATCATTAGAAATAAATAAATAATTGGGTAACGGTTTATTGAGAGGTATTATATCCTTTAGGTGATTTTCATTATCCTTAATTCCTTTCAGTTCCTTAAGAATAACGTTTCGTTTCTTAATGTGAATTGTATACTATGAGAGTGTTTCTACTTACAGTTAAGTTGCCCAGTAGAAACTGCGAGATAACGCTAATTAACGCTAAGTTTTCCAACGGCAAAAACCTGCACAAGCCAGGTAATTAACGGTAACTTGCACAGTAGAAACAGCCACTCGTTAAATCTTAACGCTAAGTTCTTGTGACTCGGAAGTATACACGTACACGCTGGATTTTACACATTGTGACTTGTGTTTCATATTCGTTTTTTCAGCTGAGGCGGCATGGTTAGTGTAACAAAAGGTCAAATGTCGTGGCCCATCGATTAGAACGCTTATAAACTTAGCGGTAACTTTTCGCGAGTAGAAACGTGGGTGGGGGGGGGGGGGTAAAAAGTTAACGGTAACTTCAGCTAATTTAACTTAGCGTTAAGTTTCCAATGCCCCTGTAGAAACACGCTTTGTGACATAAAACAATCGATCTAGAGATACACAGATACCTTAAAACCATATTAACAATTTAATATCTTGAATTGGTTGATCATATCTTGGCAAAGTCTTACCTTTCGTCTGATGACTATAACATGTATACCTCAGACAAAAGTTTCCTATCTTAAGGCGGCTGCTTCCGGTTTCACGACTGGTTACATAAGGTACATATATATTACAATAACAAAGTTATCTATTATGTAACGTCATGTTTCATAAGTAGGCCCTATACACCCGTCAGCTGTATAATACATGGCACATGAAATTTGCTAGTATCGCTCGATAAGTATTATTATTCCAGTATCGTTCGATACTGGAAAACCAAATTGTGTTGCAGTATCGAGCGATATTAATAGTTGTGTATGTACCAGAATCGGTATCGATACTGTCACACATATACCGGTATTGAGCGATATTCGTACATGATTGTGTACGAGTATCGCGCGATACTGGAACACTGATTTTGCACCAATATCAAACGATACTTGGTGTTCCAGTATCGAAAGATACTAGTATAGAGTCCTGAATCTGGAACCTAAAATACACTGTTTCCGTATGAGCCATACGGACTTGTTTTGCACTGCGGTCTCATAAGAAACTCAACGAGGCATGAGACAATACTCGCGTAACTGTGAATATGTATGATGATAGGGTAAATGCAATGTTTGTTCTCTATCTTTAGGAAAGGTTACAGACGTGCCAGTTCAACTAATACATCAATTTATGTTGTTTAAACTGCTTTATTTAGGTCAATTCCGTCGGACCAATTCAAGAAATTAATTTAATCAGGGTATAGAGTTACCCGAAAACAAATTATTGGTTCATCGATTCAAAGGTTTTTTTTATTTATGTATCTAATCATCAATATTGAAGAAAAAAAACGTGGAATGTAATTTCAAAGCTTCACAAAAGTGAAGAATGCGCCGTATAGATATAGACTGGTATCAAAAGCTGTAATAGTATTCTATAAAATGCAAAAAGATTACTTCTACGAAGAGTAACTCCGCGAAACCCAAACACGAGCACTTTATGCGGTAGTTGTTTTGCTGTTCCATTTTGGACTAAAAGTGTAACGGGCATGTATGATTTACATTTACACAATGCTTGTAGTGAATTTAATCATTTTACTAAAATCACTATCATTATCACAACTTTATATTATACAATTAAACGTTAAGAGTCGCATACTATATAAAAGTACCGATTAGAGTTAGAGTAGCAAAATAGATAAGGTATTGTATCAAATAAATCGATACAAGTTATAATTTGGGCAATATGTTCCACTGCCATAACCCTAACCCTACCATATACCACAACATACTACGACTGCGCAAGTTGTTACTACTCAGCGTGGACGTTTTTCGATGAAAACATGGACCCAGCCCATATACTTGGCGCAGTATACTGTGCCAAGTAGCCTTCACCTGTGATGTAGTAGGGAATCGCAAGCCGCGGGTGCTGGAGGTTCGTGGTTCAAATCCTGGGGGAATCGGGGAGATATTTTGGTTAATTTTCCAAGTTGAAAAAAGCAATATGAAAAAATGGGTTAACACTTATACCCTACTGATGCCATAACAGTGTCTTTTTAGGCTGTTGGTCTGCTGTCATTGTTGACGAATGAGACCACTTGTGGGATTTACATGAAAACAGTGTTTTGGGGAATGATCACTAGTGGCCTGCCTAATCCTGCAGGAATTGGAAAATTTATGACCGGCCAATAGCTAAATCGCAGGTATAAAAGAGATTACAAACATTACGAATAGACAACAACGACTCAGAATGACAGCCAAGCCCTATAAGGGACAGGGAAGTACGGTACATTGTAACCAAGCACTAGATAGGACAACAAACAGTGGTTTATGACACACAAACACAAGAAAGGACTACATGTACACCGGGCATGTACATTACAACCAAGTACCAGAGAAGACCGACAATGAACGCTGAATGACAGCCAAGCATTAAAAAGAACAGGAAAGGACATTACATTACATCCACGAACTTGGAAGAACAGGACAATGCGCTGAATGATAACCAGGTCCTTAACTATAATGTGTGACTTTTAAATAGAACACCTGTACCCGGTTTACATAGGGCAAGGGCAGGACCCTTAGCCTCACTACTTCATAACAGCGGGCAGATCTCATTACATTTTGTCACATGATAATATTTATAGACTTGCAATATTTCACCAATGTAATCGAGTATCAACAAAAGCAAACAGTTACCAAAATAATATTGAATACCCAAAAAGAATTTTGCCGACTGAGCAACCATTGTTAATAAAAGGTTGCAGACAGCATATTGAGTCACTGCTTCTCAAAATAATAACGCACTTGTATTTCAATATGTCCTTTGCAGTTATTCCATATATTGGCTACGAACTTTCCGTCTGTTATCTTAGCCCAGTTTATTGCTCTAGTTTGAAACTAACAGGATACTCTGACCATCAGATTTTGACGGATATGTTATTATTTTTATGTCGTGATCGTCAATGTTTATCTCCGTTCATCTGTCCAGAGCATTGGAAGTTAAAACAACAGTTCACCATAGCGTGATCATACGTTACTGCTTCTGTTTTTCTTCCGACAATTTCTTCAGTAATGTTTCAATACGGTCAATGTATTAATCAGCTTAAAACTATATTGGGTGGAATAAAATCAGATGAAACAAAACGAGATTACAATAATTAAATCTAATTATAACGAGGGTAAAACCATCCAATGGAAGAGTGCTCAACCCTTAAGGGGAGCCTTAGTAAAGAAAAAGTTCTGATTAACACAGCAATGGATATATTCTTCACTTGACATAATTCTTGACATATATTAATCACTTTCTGTATACCTGTATTATAATATATACCATTGTGTGACACTACCATTATGCATCTTGTTTCTGAGGAGTGAGGGTCTGTTCTCAGGCCCCCACGAAACCGTACTATGTAAAAGCAAATGTTAAATTCTCGATTACAATAACGATCCATTTAGGTGATTGAGAAAGAGTAGCGAAAAGTGTAATTTTCACCCCCTCCCCCCCCCCCCCCACAACTTGCCACTCGACAAAAATAGTCCGTATGGTTCATGTTCGTAAGACTTGTACGATAGTCACCAGAGTATCATATTGCATCACTTTACGTACAAGTAACTAATACGCACAAACCATACGTACTAGTTTTGCAGCGCGGTCTAATAAAACACATTAACAGATTAATCTAAAATTACTCGGACAAACTGGCGTGAATTTAGAAACAACACACACAAAACCACCTTTTTGAACGACCCCAATAACAACTTATGCCTGATATGGGTAGGACAAGTGACAAGTCTAGCGCTCGCAGAATTATTAACCTTCGTCTGCTGTTAAGGGCCACGCCTGAGATATTTACCTATGTGTGACAAACCGATGTTGTATACAAAGTGTGCTGTATGAATTTGTGATCACATGCAAAATCAAACTACATGTATACTACGTAGTAAATGATAACTGATATCTGTTTTACTTTTCTTATGATGCAATCAAAGCGGGAATCAAAGCCAGTGGGAGATTTTTTTGGACGACGGACACGGAAAATTACACTAACGATGAATATATGTTTTTAAGGTTTTTTCTCAGTATTGTATGATTAGATATAACAGTCCGATTTAATTACTGAAAATAGAAAACAATGGATGATTTCTGAATATAATACTGTATTATCACGTATAGATTCGATGGTTGGCAATATTAACCTTTGTAGGCTTGCAAATAGTATAAAATCAACTCAAATGTATTGCTACGCCTTTAGCATAATGGAATACTGCTATCCAGTCAAATGTTCGCTGCTACAAGTCAAGTCACAGTGATGCTTCGAATGATAAATCTTAACATGATAGTCATTTTATGAGTTTTACTTATATGTAACCTTTATCATAGCCAATCAGGTAATCAGTGGTAGAAAATTATCACTTAGATATACTTGTAATCCCTATATGATTTTTGCAGCGGTTGTGGGGTAGGGCTAAAACTAAAAGCTGTCATGGTCTGGTTCTGGCTAATTAGAGGGCATTTTTCTCAAAGAAAATTAGTGATTTTTTTATAGTCTGTTCAAGAAATATCTGTAATTTAGAATGGTTTTAATTGACCTAAAGGTACGTTTTGTCTCTTAGAATTGGCCAAATGAATAGCACTTAGGAGACATTTGACTAGTTCGTATCCATTTCCGTTGCACTAAATGGACTATTGGTTTTCACAGCATCTCCAGAAAAGTACAAAAAGTACTCAGACCGATTTACTATGAATTTGTAACTGAGATTCAAAGCTACAATTGTGTTATTTCGTACGACTGGCTTATATAATAGTAAAGTTATAGTAGGTAGAACTGGTTGAATGACCCTCGTAAGTATACGAACCTTGATGGGTTAAATGACACAAACATAACACATATATTGTGTACCAATGTCTTAATCTTCCCGAGTATAAAGTCAATCCTTAGTTTTAGGTATACTTATCAATCCTCGATTACGTGTGTGATTTTAGCATCCAAAAACTGTTAGAATGCTGCTTGCTTGCTTATTTGCTTAACTCTGGTGTGGTCCCCGATCTATACTGGCTCTCCGCACGTTTCGGCATTTCACTGCTGTCACTGCTCGTCATTAAAAGTCCGCATTGGGCTCATTTTTAAAACTAAAATCTGCTCTAGCAATACCATAACGTGATTTTTCTCGACATTTTATTATTTTTGTTTTACAAAATCTGAAACAGCAGTAGTTTTGATATCAAAATGAAGTTCAAAGTATGATTTCTATAACATAACAAATTATAAACTTGACATGTTGGGCTTGCTGATCCACCCAACCTATTATTAAAAGTTAAAGCTATTTATAGGAAGCTATGGAGTGAATGGAATATGAAATTATTGTGAACATGAAATATTTTCTAATACCATAACTCAAGATATATCCCACCAATTTTGCTCGTTCAAATAACAGACTGTGCTATTTTTATTAAATGTATTCATTTTTGTACTTTATATCACGAATATCAACAAAACTGCATTTCACAATGACCCCACTAGTGTGATGGCCTTCCAACAACAACAAAAAAACCTAGTAAAATCCTGCGTAGTCGGAAGGTCCGAACGGCCAGAGCAGGTACCTAAAGCGCCGTAGGCACTAACAGCTGATGCAATAACTCAAAGAGTTGGGAGGGGGGGGGGGGGGAATCGAGATTTATAACGACGGCTGCCAGGCCGTGTCCGTGGTTAAGAAAGTTTGTAAATATACATGGAACGAAACTGTAATGGATGGTCCGGTGGCGCGGCAGCTAGACTATCGCAGGATACAATGTCCACGACCTCTATTACGACCCGATGGAGCTATAACTGTGTCTCTAGAGTCCATTGTGACGTAGCCGGGATTAATCTAAGACCAAACAGTTGTCTTGACAATCGAGATACAATTATGTCGGGGACAGAGGCAAATCATTAACTCTCTCCGTCTAACCGATCGACATAGACGTTACAGAGCAAAGCCTGTAGGTAGTGTTTAGTCTCATCTTTTCTATAACAGTTCAACATATCGTTATAACAGGCCCGTTACATGCAGAGACAATTCATAGGACAACAACACTTTAATGCTAACTAAAGTTAATGAATTATAATAGAGAAGCTCATCCCAACTGAAAAGCGAAATAAACACATAACAAACCACGCCGTTAATGGTTTTGACATGCTCCGTAATACCTGCAGGCAATATATAGGACTACAACATTAAAACTGAAAATCGAAGCAGTTCTGTTAAGCAAGACAATCCAAAGTTAAGTTGGAAGGATGATAAACCATGTTTTAAGAAAGTATGGCCGCCTGTTCTGTACCAAACTCACCGGATTGTGTTTGCAAGAGTGCAATTGAACAATGCAATACGGTGGTTTAAGGACATATATTGCCTGAATATACGAGGGTCGTTCAATAAATAATGAAAGTGATCATGGTATGGGATGCATGAGTGATTCTATTGAGGGGTAATGTGATCAATACAAAGTATGAACCTTTGTCTTTCAAACAGTACAGTTTTGGATTTCTAAGTGTGAATTATGACGTCATAGCATTGTCTCAAAGTAAGTACACTTGGGACACTGCTAAATCAGTTATTTGGCGGTAAATTTGAATTGTTTGTATGAAACATGTGGTAAGAAGATTGCATAACATGACACCAGAAACAGGTAAATCCCAATTTCTTTCGCGTAAATATGATAAGAAAGACCATAACTTTAATCCCTGTGTAATTTGATATATGTAGTATAAGAGGAAAAAGTAAGGAGAGGCAATTGAATAAAAAGTGTACAAATATCAGTATTTCAAATAGCCAATTTCATTGAAAAATCCCCAGTAAGTGAATCACTAATATTGCGGAAAATCAAACAATTTAGGAAAAATCCTAGCAATTAACCAGTTTTGGAGATTCCATATAATAGCTAACTAAATATCTGAACTTATTCGCATGAAACCTGCAGAAAATATGCGCATGCGCAGACGGCAGATCATTTTGAACTGGGCCAAAAATTGCTAAAATCATGAAATTTACCAGATAAAAGCTTACTGTGCCTTCAAATTTTAATCAGAAATGATGAAAAATGCTTAAATCAATGTGTATAAATATTGTGATAGTCAAAATGAAGATATACATGAATGTATCAATCAAAGATGGCTGCCACAACCTCTCTTATTACTGTTATCTTTAGAGCTACTAGATATGTATTGTTAAAGTAATCGTCACATAATTTCAATGGTTTGAGGAAATTTTATGAACAGCTCCTCTTGAAATCCCCACTATTATTGCTTTACATCCCACAACAATTTACTAAATTATACTCCCTCCATTGTTCTTTATCCTTTGTTGTATTCTAAGGAATATTATTGCGGATTTTGCTAAATAAAAGCGTATTTGAGATGGTCCCTTCTTGTTTGTATTAAGGAATTCAGATCTAAAAAGAATGTCATACAAAGATAAGTGTGTGTTCTAACCATGTGCCAAGTGTTATCTGTTTTTATGCTTGCATTGCCGAGATATACGCAAATGTATCAATCAACCCATATTCAACATATTACATATCCAGCCAAATAATTGAAAGATTTCAGTCAGTGTCTGAAACCTATTGTGTTTATGTTAATGACGTTACATAACCGAAGGTATCTAACAATCCAAAAGTGTATTGATTGAAAGACATTATCTCTCAATAGAATCACTCATGCATCCCATACCATGATCACTTTCATTAGTTATTGAACGACCCTCGTATGTCAAATCATCATTATCAAGAATACAAATGAACACCTTAGCAGGTTTCAAATAACTTAATCCAAAGTCTGGCATAGTAAGTGATTAAGGCAATTCTGCAAAACGTGTACATATGGCTCATATGTATTGATAACTTGTACGTTATACTTATACGTATACTTATACCGACGTATATGTCTTACGTACAAGTCGTATTACATATGCGCCATACGTACTAGTTGTGCAGAACTTTGTCAAGGTTGCAAACTGTTTTTGGAATTTAGCTGTACACAACTTAGGTATATTTGAATGATGAAAGTTTTGGTTTTATAACCACAACTAGCGTTATTGTCAAGATCTCCGCCGCTTGCACCCTAACGACACCTCAATGTATTTACTATTTATTTTTACTTTGGAAATGAGTAGATCATATCTCAATTTCATTACCGTGAATTTATCACAATGCTGTTAAAACGAACAACAAGTAGCACAAGTCGTTCTTCCTACGAGTCAACATGAATAACCTGATGTCAACGTAACTGCGCAAACAGTGGCAGAGCTAAACGAATTTGTTTTAAAATACCGTCATCAATTATATTCAATTGTGTAAGGACTGATATATTCGAATTCAAATTCAAATTTTAGTTCGAGTCGTTGAACATTTTGTATAGAAATTAACTATTTACTATGCCATCTTACTTGAGGGGTTAAAAGGCTTCATAGTTTACATTTTACACGTGTCAGAGTAATTATTATACATAAATTATCAGATGAAATCAGTACAACCAATTTCTAATACTTAAAATGATCCATACTTTGTATAACATAGTATACACTCACGTAATTTAGTAAATAATGTTATAACATTTATAGTCTTCTAAACGGGTTCTTTCTTGCGTCTTTTTGTAACAAGACTACTTGTTTTATATGAGACTCCTCACTTTTGTATCAGACAGAACCTATCCCCGCGCAAGATTAAACTTAATAATTGCGTGAATTACTCCAATGTAAAGAGTAATGATCAGAATAATATGCACTGGTCTCGTTGGTATTTAAATTGTGCAACAAGATAGATCGTCTACATTTGCTATGCTTCCGCCTTCCCCCTTGGGCGCGAATTTCTCACGAAAAGACACAATCGCAGCACGTTCAATACACACGTTGTTATCAATTCCGTCCATCGTTCGATAATTAGCGCGGCAACAAAGTGAACACGTCGTACATTGCCCTAAGGGCAATGGTTCGATTTAAACTTAAATTCACCCTACACGCTTCATACCTTTATCCACCAAGTATCAAAAGATAATGGAAAGGCCGTTGCTGGCCTCCTAGTTGGCTGACCAGGGTATGTTTCAGTTTGTGCACCAATACAATTATTCGTGTATATTCGTTAAAGTCGATTGGCACTCTCATCGGATTCACGATGCACCAGTTCCTAAATGTGCCACAACGTGATGTACGTCTACAGATTCGATCCCGTTTTCGAAAATAACTAGAAACAGATATTTAGTTCCAGCTAAAATATGACACACAATTCGTGTTAGCAAGATATTAGTTTTTAAACAATTTGTCTGACGGAAAGTGAGAAATTGAGATTTTAAAACCAGTCTTTTTAGCTATTTTGTCCTAAAAGGACGTGTTAACATTATGTAAACGATCATGCTTTTAAACGCATTCGATTGTGACGGCTTCAAAAAGAGTATCGACTGTTACTTGTTGGTTCAACGCACAGAGAACGTTATGACGTTGGGATAATGATGTACAGAATATCAATCAGTTTACAATGGCGTTATATAAATTGTGGCCGCGCCCTGGTATTGTAGGTCGAATAAAATATACGATTATTTGTATTCGTGCCCACTGACTGTTAAATCTAGGGATTAATTTTGTCAAGTTCACTTCTAGTTAACTTTAACAAAACTGAGAATTCGTTTGAAAAAACAAGCCAACACTAATGGAATAGCTGATCCTTTGTTTGTGTTTTTCTTTATAATGTTCAAATCAGCCTTGACATTTCACAGTGTATTCCAAAAATGAATCAATCCCCTCAATCAAAATAAGTCACGATTCAAAATTATCTCCGGTGTGTCAATGACATGATGTTTTTTCGCCTACGCTAGAATCTTCGCCCTAAAATGAACACATCAGACGGTTTGGTATTAACATAATGTCAACATGAATGTTTTGCTTTATTACGATTAAGGTAAGTAAATAGTAAGTGCTTCCCTAGTGAGAGCGTGCTGTTTTATAAGAAAATGTATCGGTGATCCGTCTCTTGTTTATTTGATGTTGTGCTGTGGCTTAGCGGTTAAGACACATGTAAAGTAAACAGAATATCCTGCTATAAATGGAGGGGTGCCAGCGTAATACAGTTAATGGAGTGTGTGTGGCTTATTAGCAGTTGGTAAAGGCCCTGTCACACCATAACGTATCGCCTCAACGTATGCCAACGTATGCGAAATATCGAAAAATACGTTGGTGTACGTTGGCGTACGCTGATATAAGTTAGGGGTACGTTGGGGATACGTCGTTTACGTTAAGAGCACGCTGTGATACGCTGTGACAATTTGGACCACGAAAAAATATTGAGCATGCTCAAAATTTCTCGACGTACTCAACATGTGCTTGATACGTTCTGCATACGTTCCCGGTAAGTTTGTGGTACGTTAAATATACGTTGACATACGCTGACATACGTTAGTGGTACGTTACTCGTACGTTACTCGTAAGTTGGTATACGTTGATGAACGTAGGCTGGGGGAACGTACAGCCAACGTAGTGATAACGAGTTGATAACGTATATGTGCCGTATGTCTAACGTATGCCTGACGTATTTCCAACGAGTTTCGACGTATTCTCACGTATTCACCTCAAGCCGGGCGATCGTGTAAGGCCCTGTCACTTATCCATAGCGTATCCATAGCGTATTGAACGTATACATAGCGTATGACTAACGTATTGATAGCGTATTACTAACTTATAACATACTTATGACAGCGTATCACAGTGTATGCGAGCGTATGCGAGCGTATGACTAACGTATGCTTAACGTATACTTAACGTATTTATAGCGTATGTCTGCCGTGTTCGACGTATCGTCAGCGTATCCTCGACGTACAACGAACACGTGGCTTATTATGCCGCTGTAGCACGTATAAATACCGCGCCGATCTCACATTACATCATTCCCGCCGATGTCATCAAGCAGTTACCATGCCTTCCAAGAAGAAGCAAGCAACCAGGGGCCGAGGCCGAGGAGGAGGAAAAAGCAAGAAGGCCAAGACAGACCATGAAGAAGTGAGGATGAGATACTCAAGGGACCCATTTATATACTCAAACCCTCCATAAGTTCCCAAAACGCCGAATGCGCGCTAGCTGTACGGTAGCCCTGTCACACCATGGCGTATCGCCTGAACCGTATAACAACGTATGCGAAATATCGAAAAATACGTTGGCGTACGTTAGCGTACGTTGGTGTACGCTGATACAAGTTAGGGGTAAGTTTGGGATACGTCGTATACGTTAAGAGCACGCTGTGATACGTTGTGAAAATTTGGAACACGTCGAGCCCGCGAAAAATTATTGAGCATATTCAAAATTTCTCGACGTACTCAACGTGTGCTTAACTTACGTTCTGCATAAGTTCCCGATACGTTCGTGGTACGTTAGACATACGTTTACAAACGCTGACATACGTTAGACATACGCTGACATACGTTAGAGGTACGTTAATCGTCTTAAGTTGTAGGTTGGACATATAGATTTACCCTTCTAGATATTTTAATAGTAATCATCTAGGCTGCGTTTACTTGAACTGGCAACACTTGTCCCGCCGTGTACGAAACTCAATTTCTGCAACGGCATCAGTCACGTGTTCGTTGTACGCCGAGGATACGCTGAGGATACGTCGAGCACGGCAGACATACGCTACGAATACGTTGGTCATACGCTCGCCGATCGCATACGCTGTGATACGCTGTCATAAGTTTGTTATAAGTTAGTGATACGCTATCAATACGTTAGTCATACGCTATGTATGCGTTTAATACGCTATGGATACGTCCATTCCATCACCGATGTTGACGCAATTCGTTGGGAAGTTGGACGTTCTTGGACGTTCTCGGACTCTGACAATTTTCGAGCTATTTTTTGAATACGTCGGCATACGTTCAGGCCACGTTCAGCCCATACGCTATGGTGTGACAGGGCCTTAAGCCCGGAAAGTTACAAAGTAAAGCTTAGTACAATCATTAACGTTGGCATCAAATAGAAAACCGCTCATCCGCCCAGATATTCCATTTGCTTAACCGGGATCGATCAGTAAATGCGGGCAAAGGGTTTACAGAATTAACCACTCGATAATCGACCAGTTCTCATGCATGCGCATATATTGTGCATCGTTGAGCTATCAAAATAGGAAAAGGAAAAACATTTCAGAATTGCAACATTTTTATCAACATATCCAGTGGTTATCATATTCAGTAGTTCTCAATGATAAGGAATGATAGAGAGAAACACAAAATGTTAATATCGAAGAGTGTATGAAATTGACCGTTTCATGATGGGAGTCGCTCATTTCCTTCCACATAGAAATCTATGGAGATATTATCCTTCGGATGTATCACATTTCCAGAATGATCTTGCGAACACTCGCAGGAGATTGCCCCAAGGAAACAAAATGCTCTATATTGGAATGTCGAATAGAGGCAAATGCAAGTAATCGGATTTGGAAAGTTTACACCATGACATTAAATGAAAGCTCAAGAGTGTAATGTATGTGTAACAGGTATAGATGAGGTGACATTTGTTGACATTTAGGACGCCCTCTGTTGGTTTGAGACAAAACACACTGGGCAAGAGTTCCTATAGTTTACATAGGCCAGATCAGGTTTTCTAACTAGATTGTGGTGTCACAGCAAATTGTTATCAAAACTGTCTTTAAACTTGCTTAGGAATGCTATAAGCTATCGCATTTCACACAAAAAACTAAAACTAAATGAGTTTTACAATTCATTAGAAAGAAATTTCATGTTGTCTTCATTAACTTTACTGTATATTCTGCCTGGAGGGAAACAACAGAGGGTGTCCCATTTGTAAATACATGACATCATAGGTCACCTCATCTATAATTTTGTTGTGTAATAAATTATACTGCGTCCAATTTGAACGAAAAGTGCGAGATTTGGAACAAGGACAAGCACCATTTAAGCACATTCTAAGCACAGTGCAATGGAAAATAAATATCATCCAAGCACAATGCTTAGAATGTGCTTAAATTGTGCTTGTTCTTGTTCCAAATCTCGCACCTTTGGCCAAGTACATATAGAGCACAGTACTTAGAATGAGCTTGTTTTTTTCCCAGGACATGTTCCACCTATTCACGTCCCCAGAGTCGTCCACTCCCCCCCCCCCCCCCCCCCCACACACACCCTAAAAATGGCCATGCACGCGTGTATTAAAAAAATGTCCATTGTTATGGAAATATTTACGTATTTGTTCCACTCCAAGCATTCCGTTAGAGCATTCAAAGTAGTTACTGACGCATTATAAATGGAATTCAAAATGCTCCTATACTTTTTACTTTCCAAATTTATGTCATGTCAATCGCTGTGCTGCGGTAAACGCACCAAGCCATACATCGATATCCGTATCTGTTGTCAATGAGACCAAGTAATTTTGATTAATGGTGTGGTGTAAAACTTTTAACTGAATATTGGAATATTGCATCTACAACGTTTTAGCAGAAGAACCGTGGAAACAGTTAACTTATTCCTAGTTCATGATGTTCCACTCCAAGCATCCCGTAGAAGCATGCACATTTAGTTGCTGACTCATAGTTATCCAAAGTGCCCCTCCACCTCCCAGACTCAAGTAATTGTATGGGCTGTAAACACACAAAATTTCGCTTATTGCAATCAAGTCAACGTATTTGTTAATGACACTAACTCGACACTAATTAGACTAGTGTTTGGGTAAACTGTTAAGTCATGTCACAAGTCTTATGCATGTTTAGAGTCATAATCATGACATCTAATGAAAATTTGTATTTGTTAATGACTCCTACTCACTATTTAAAGACTAGTGTTGGGTAAACTGTTAAGTAATGTCACAAGTCTTTTAAGACTTGTTTAAACTCTAAACATGCTTAAAAGCATGTTTAGAGTCATAATCCTGACATCTAATGAAAAATAAAATTCATAGTATACCAAGTATGCAATCGAAAGATATTGCGCAATAAAAACTCAAACTATAGTTCTATGCATTTCGATTCAAATGTTAATATGTTGCCGTTCTGCTGTGAATCAAGCTATTATCGCAGAAAGTTGGGTTACCTCCAGGGAGTAACTTGGAACAGCCATAATTTACAAATTAAGTATCAGAAATCCAACCTGTGACATCACACCGGCCAACACACAATATAATGATGTAAATTCAGTAGTTTAGGCAAGTTTTTGTACATGTACGTAAAAGATAAACGATAGTCACTAAAGTAATATTTTGCACCACCATACATACAAGTACAAGCACCAACGTTATTTTAGCTGAGATATCAATGCAAATATTTCCATAACAATGTAAATATTTCCATAACAATGTCAACATTTCCATAACAATGTAAATATTTCCATAACAATGTAAATATTTCCATAACAATGTAAATATTTCCATAACAATGTAAATATTTCCATAACAATGTAAATATTTCCATAACAATGTAAATATTTCCATAACAATGTAAATATTTCCATAACAATGTAAATATGTCCATAACAATATAAATATTTCCATAACAATGTAAATATTTCCAAAACAATGTAAATATTTCCATAACAATACCTAAATATTTGCATTGGCCTCAGTTCAATTTGTTTGGGTGCTTGTACGTATGGAGATGCAAAATATTATCTTTCGTCCAAGTCACTTATACACATGAGCCATACGTAATGGTTTTGCAGTTTGTCCTTCATCATAAGGATATTTCTTCATAATTAAAAGAAGATGACTGGGTATTGTTTACTGAGAAGAAGAATAGAAACATAGAAACTCAATATATTAGCACCACGATCTTTTGTCTTGACTATTTTAATTATGCCATTGTAACGATTGGTTTAGTTAACAGCGAGCACATTAAAGTGCTTATAGTACTTAGTGCGACATGACTATAAAGTCAAGTCATGTCACACTAAGTACTTCTTCGTCTTGAAACGCTCATTAGTAAGAAACATTAGTTATGTCGTTTAAAACTTACAAGTGTATAAGCACTCCTAAAAGAGTACAAGCATTCTTGAAGCACGTCTAAGTGGTTCGTGGAATTTATCAACTATATCTTTAGTTTGGAATAACAGAATACGAGTACAGAAACCTTGTAAAATAAGCAGCATTTAAAAGTTCGTTAGTTATTTGAAATTTAAGTTACAATTCAACTCATCAATGTTCTAATAATAAAACTAGAAGTTGTAGAAGAAGGGATTTGTGCAGTATGTGGGAAACGCGTATATTTTATAGCACGAAATCATCTGTCTATTCACATCTAGCTTCAGTGGCGTCTTTCTCAGTCTTTGTATAGAGGCTTTCAGCGTTTCAAATTTTCAGGACATGAACCCTTGAACATCTATCATACAGCTAAAAGACAGTCAATGATCAAGTAAGATTGGAGTTCGGGAATACCTTTGCATGTGGAGGAGGAGTGTGTGTGGTACAAATCATGTTTGCAGTCGTTTTAATGTGTACAGGTCACGCTTGAAAAGGCTGATGTCCTGGAGATGTAAGGGAATTTTCTTATTTTAACGGTATTTTGTATATAAATATACGATAGATAAGGGTTCTTGTACATTTTACTGTAAAATAACGGGATAATAATGCTCTCTGTAGTGATTTTACAGGTCAACTACATTAAAAACACCAATGATAATAGATGTAAGATATATTATATAGTTTAATAACATGTTAATACAAGTTACAGATCGGTAATGATGTATGTAGCTCTGCTGCATCGCCCATAATTCCTATTATTTGCCCACCCCGTGTTTACATCACGGTTAACAACTGGCATTGAAATATAATTATTAACGGTTCCTGTAATTTTACATCACGGTTAACAACTGTCATTCAGAATGCCAGTGTTTTATCGTTTTTTTACTGAAATATAAATATTAACGGTACCTGTGATTAAACATCACGGTTGACAACCGGCATTCAGATTGCCAGTATTTTACCGTTTTTTTACTGACATTGTAGTTAACGGTACCTGTGATTTAACATTACGGTTGACAACTGGCATTCAGATTGCCGGTATTTTACCGTTTTTTTACTAAAACTTAATTATTAACAGTTCCTGAGATTTAACATTACGGTTGACAACTAGCGTCCTGATTGCCAGTATTTTACCGTGTTTTTTTTTCTTTTTAATATTCTGGGTCCAATCCAAATTGATGAATCTACTTCTTTGGTACTCTATGTTAACGATACATCAAGGCGGACAATATTTACTCGCACATTTGTGTTTTTATTACAAACTTCACGATCTTATAATACACTACTAAGTACCGGTGGAGTATGAGTCACAGGCTCCCTGGAGCAATAGTCCACCCTGTACAGAAAATGATAGGTTGATACAGGGCACTCATATCTCTACACGAAACGCTTGTTTCACGCTTCATTCCGACCATTGCTCCTTTGGCACCGGTAACGTTTGTACCTTTATGCTCAATTAACCTAAATTCCGAACCTTGTGACATAGTTTAATAGGTGAATTTAACGCTATGACACGAACGAAACTAATACACAGATACCCAATTTGATATCCATAATGGGTTCATCTCCTTCTCATAGCAATGTCTAACCTTTCGTCTGGTGATTTATCTATAACGTGTATACCCCAGACATAACTTCCTTATCTTAAGGCTGTATCAGGGTTAACGACTGCTGATTACATAAAGGTACATTGCAATAACGATATTGTTAAAATCATTTATCCTGTAACTTCATGTTCCATAAGTATGCAGCCGTCTGCTGTAAACATATACATTATATATATGATGAAAAATGATGAAAACAAGCAGTAAATTAAGAATTATTTATACATAGTAACTGGCAGTTTCATGCACACCACCCATAGCAAAAAAAAAGGGACGTTGCTGGGGGCTACCGGGTAGCCACCAGGTACTACTATGATTGTCTTAAACCATGAGGTAGCGGATGGCCACCGGGTGGCCATCGGGTGTCCATCCGATAAATTTTCACATGCAAATTAGTAGGTACCAGATAGCTATCGGGTAGCTACCGGGTGGTCACCTGGTAGCTTATATGCTAATTTATGCAAATTAGGTTCCTGGTAGCTACCAGGTGCCTTTGAAAGGGAACCAATAAGTAACTTTTAACCATGAGGCATCTGGGGGCTACCGGGTAGCCACCAGGTACCTCGAGGTAGCGGATGGCCATCGGGTACCATGAGGTATCGGATGGCCACCGGGTACCATGAGGTAGCGGATGGCCACCGGATGGCCACCGGTGGTCATCCGATAAATTTTCACATGCAAATTAGTAGGTACCAGATAGCTATCGGGTAGCTACCGGGTGGTCACCTGGTAGCTTATATGCTAATTTATGCAAATTAGGTTCCTGGTATTTTGGCCTATAACTGCGTAATGGAATACATCTTGCACCATAACATTTACGGCTTCCATCTAATGGTCACGTCACGTCACGTCAAGTGTGGCTAACCATGATATAGTATGTGTGCTACTCAATGGTGACATTTCATGTCACATTGTGCGTCTAAAATGAGAACCATTAGAGTTATGCAACTCAAATTTTGGAATGCGATTAGTTTAGTTTAGTTTATAGTTAATTTAGTTAGTTATTTTAAGTAATTAAATAGTAACTTATTATTTAATTCATTCATTTAAGTAACTGATTAAAATTAATTAATTTAATTGATTAATATTAATTCATTGTTAATTGATTGATTGATTGATTCACATTTAATTAAATAATCATTTATTTATTAATTTTATTAAGTTATTACAATTAATTATTAATTAATTATCAATTTGATTGATTAATTAATTATCAATTTGATTTATTAATTCTTTAATTTATCAATTCATTAATTTATTAATTCATTAATGTATTAATTCATTAATTTATTAATTCATTAATTTATTATTTCATTAATTTATTAATTCATTAATTTATTAATTTATTAATTCATTAATTTATTAATTCATTAATTTATTAATTCATTAATTTATTAATTCATTAATTTATTAATTCATTAATTTATTAATTTATTAATTTATTAATTCATTAATTTATTAATTCATTAATTTATTAATTCATTAATTTATTAATTCATTAATTTATTAATTCATTAATTTATTAATTCATTAATTTATTAATTCATTAATTTATTAATTCATTAATTTATTAATTTATTAATTTATTAATTCATTAATTTATTAATTCATTAATTTATTAATTCATTAATTTATTAATTCATTAATTTATTAATTCATTAATTTATTAATTCATTAATTTATTAATTCATTAATTTATTAATTCATTATTAATTTATTTGTAATTAATTAATTTATTAATTCATTAATTAATTAATTTATTAATTCATTAATTTATTAATTTATTAATTCATTAATGTATTAATTCATTAATTTATTAATTCATTAATTCATTAATGTATTAATTCATTAATTTATTAATTCATTATTTCATTAATTTATTAATTCATTAATTTATTAATTCATTAGTTTATTAATTCATCAATTTATTAATTCATTAATTTATTAATTCATTAATTTATTAATTTATGAATTCATTATTAATTTATTTGTAATTAATTAATTTATTAATTCATTATTTTATTAATTCATTAATTTATTAATTCATTAATTTATTAATTCATTAATTTATTTATTCATTAATTTATTAATTCATTAATTTATTAATTCATTAATTTATTAATTCATTAATTTATTAATTCATTAATTTATTAATTCATTAATTTATTAATTCATTAATTTATTAATTCATTAATTTAATAATTCATTAATTTATTAATTCATTAATTTATTAATTCATTAATTTATTAATTCATTAATTCATTAATTCATTAATGTATTAACTCATTAATGTATTAATTCATTAATGTATTATTTCATTAATTTATTAATTCATTAATTCATTAATTTATTAATTCATTAATTTATTAATTCATTAATTTATTAATTCATTAATTTATTAATTCATTAATTTATTAATTCATTAATTTATTAATTCATTAATTTATTAATTCATTAATTTATTAATTCATTAATTTATTAATTCATTAATTTATTAATTGATTAATTTATGAATTTATGAATTCATTATTAATTTATTTGTAATTTATTTATTTATTAATTCATTAATTTATTAATTAATTTATTTATTATTTCATTAATTTATTAATTCATTAATTTATTAATTCATTAATTTATTAATTCATTAATTTAATAATTCATTAATTTATTAATTCATTAATTTATTAATTCATTAATTTATTAATTCATTAATTTATTAATTCATCAATTTATTAATTCATTAATTTATTAATTCATTATTAATTTATTTGTAATTAATTAATTAGTTAATTGATTAATATTAATTCATTCATTATTAATTGATAGTTTACGTACTAACGTAGTAATTTCACATACATTCGTAATATTGTTATTTTTACCATGTACGTACATACATTTTTTTTTACCATGTCCCCTCTGGGTGTTCGTACTTACTTAACCACACGTACCAAATTCAACAAAAAATCTCCCAAACACTTATTTAGTGTTGTGTGCCATTAATCCCTTCTAGACTCTAAATACATCACCCAATACCAACACACCCCCACCCCTCACACCAGATTCATTCAAAACATCACCCAAACACTTATCCACATCACTTAAAGTGACGTGACCATTGGAGGTAAGCCAAATTTACATGGTCTATATAATGTAAGTGTATTAAGCTTACTTATAATGTAGCTTATTAAGCTTGCTATATTTTACACATT
This sequence comes from Ophiura sarsii, assembly GCA_035610835.1. Lineage (NCBI taxonomy): Eukaryota > Metazoa > Echinodermata > Ophiuroidea > Amphilepidida > Ophiuridae > Ophiura > Ophiura sarsii. Next base: position 22,026,142 of record CM069450.1, on the reverse strand, counting down.
TTAGTTATCTACAGTACAATTTCAAGGATATATATTCCACATAACTGTTCTTTAGACAATAGGGATTCACAATTCACATACAAATGTCAAATACCTTCAAAAGGAACCAAAATATCCATCATATATGCTCCACATCACAACTGCCATAATCATAGCTATAGTGCAGACAACAGCAAATTTGAAATAGCAGTTGGTCATCATGTGATCTTTTGCCTTGACCTTTTACCATTTGCTGCTGCCTTCCTGGGGACTCATTTTCAGAGACTAAGTTTGCTGGTGCCTTCCTGGGGACTCATTTTCAGAGACTAAGTTTGCTGGTGCCTTCCTGGGAGCTCATTATGTTTGCTGGTACCTTCCTGGGGACTTATTTTCAGAAAGTAAGTTTGCTGATGCCTTCCTGGGAGCTCATGATGTTTGCTGGTGCCTTTCTGGGGACTCGTTTGAGGCATCGGAAAGGTACCGGCTAGCCGGTGCTATCTGGTACCTTTCAAATAGATACCAGCAAGCTATCCGGTGACCATCGGATGACCACCGGGTGGTTACCCGGTAACCTTTTTTTTTGCTATGGGCAACCACACAGGGTGGTGGCAATCTTCAGACTGAAGTACATCTAATTATAAAAATAGTCAACAGTAATAATATGGTAATACAGCATATCCAAGTTATTGACATACATAAGTGGAATATCAATAATCCATAATAGGTGTAAAAGTCATTCTCCAGATAGGATAATCCATTATGAGTTGTATAGGTGAAAAGTAAATCACAAGATTAGGTATAGGTAATCCCTGGGGTAATCACTAATCAGTCATAAAGATGGATCATAATAATGAAAAATGAAAAACAATAGTCAATAGAAAACAGGATGTGTGAGCTGGTAGTCTGGTAAATATGGCCATCCAGGAAAAAACATTACGTTACGCCAAAAGCATTGAGTTTGTGTTTCCGTTTGTGTCTGCACATAGAGTATAGTTCCGAGCGTTTGTTTAGAGTACATATCCTGGGTGCAGTCATGATGTGAAACTTCTCCGCGATGCATAGGTTGCAGCGCTTTGAGGCCGGGTTGTATGGAGTCGCGTGTTGGATGATGGACCATTTGATGTGGAATGGGTCTTTTTTGCGTTTTAGATTCCAGATGAATTTGGATAGGCAGTCTTTTTCAGCTGGGGCGGCATTTTTAGTATAACAAAAGGTCAAATGTCGTGGCCCATCAATTAGAATGCTTATAAACTTCTTAGCGGTAACTTTTCGAGAGTAAAAACGAGGGAGGGGGTAAAAAGTTAACGGCACTTACCGCTAACTATACTTAGCGTTAACTTTCCAATGCCCCAGTAGAAACACGCTTTATGACATGAAACAATCGATATAGAGATACACAGATACCTTTAAACTATGTTAACAATTTGATATCTTGAATTGGTTTATCATCTGGCAAAGTCTTACCTTTCGTCTGATGATGTTAAACATGTCTACCTCAGACATAACTTCCCTATCTTAAGGCTGCTTCAGGTTTAACGACTGCTTACATAACGAACATATTATATTACAATAACAATAATATAGTAAGTCATCTATCATGTAACATCATGTTGTATAAGTACACCCCTACATCTTATACACCCGTCAGCTGTATGTATATTGATTTTTTGTTTCAGCACAAATGACTTACGTTGAACATAGTAGACAGCAATTCCAATACCAATGACCCCCTCTCAAGGAAATGACCCACATCTTTTAGGCCGCACCGCAAAAAAGGTCCGCATGGCTCATTGTATAAGAGACTTGTACGTAAGACTTATATGATAAAGTAATTATACTATTTTGCAGTTACATACGTAAGTGCCAATTATAAGATATACATTTTTGTATAGGGATCAATTCAGTTTTTATTGGTGCTCGCACTTTTATGATGACGCAAAATACTACTCTCGCAATTATCGTATTAGTTCTACGTACCATTCATTTATACATATGAGGGAAAAAGTGCACTTTAATTCCCAGTTACTGGTATACCAGTATCGCTTGATACTGGCACATGAGATATACTGGTGCACATGTACCAAGTGATTTGTCCCGCTATCTTTAGGAAAGGTTACAGACGGGCCAGTTCAACTGATACATTCATTCATTTTGTTTAAACTGCTTTATTTAGGTCAATTTCGTCGGAATTCAAGAAATTAATTTAATCTGGGTATAGATTTACCCAAAAATAAATGATTGGTTCATCGATTCAAAGGTTATTTATTTATGTATCTAATCATCAATATTGAGAAAACGTAGAATGTAATTTGAAAGCTTCACAAAAAGTGATACACCGTATAAGCTCTAATAGTATTCAATAAAATGCAAAGATTACCTCTATGAAGAGTAACTCCGCGAAACCCGAGCACGGGAGTTAGTTTACTTTATGCGGTGGTTGTTTTGCGGTTCCATTTTGGACTAAAAGTGTAACGTACATGTATGATTTACATTTACACAGTGCTTGTATTGACTTTAATCATGTTACTAAAACACTAGTATTATCACAACTTTATATTATACAATTAAACGTTGCGAGTCGCTTACTTTATTGGTACAATACATTGTATGAAGTCACAATGAAGCTATAAAGGGAAAAAGTACTGATTTGGAGTAATAGAGTAACAAAATAAATAAGGTATTGTCAAATAAATAGGATAAAAGTTATAATTTGGGCAATATGTTCCACTGCCTTAACACTTAGACCCGTCCTGATGCCATAACAGTGTCTTTTTTCAGTCTAATAGTCCGCTGTCATTGTTGACTAAGGAGACCACTTGCGGGATTTAAATGAAAACAGTGCTTTGGGGAATGACCACTGGCCTGCCTAATCCTATAGGAATAGGAGAATTTATGACCGGCTAATAACTAAATCGCAGGTATAAAAGTGATTACAAACAACACGAACAGACAACAACGACTCAGAATGACAGCCAAGCAATAAAAGGGACAGGTAAGAACGGTACATTGTATTAAGGACAGCAAACAGTGGTTTATGATACACAAACCCATAAAAAGGTCTACATGTAAATTACATCCACACACCAGAAAAGACATGAGGAACCGCTGAATGACAGCCAAGTATAGGAAGAACAGGAAAGGATATTAGATAACATCCACGCACTTGAGAGAACAGGACAATGCGCTGAATAACAACCAAGATCCTAACTATTTTTAAGACTTTTAAATAGAACACCTATACCCGGTGTGTACCCGGTGTGCAAAGGGCAAGGACAGGACCCTTAGACTCAATACTTCATTACATCGGGTGCCGGATAGAGCTTTCGTTACATTTTGTCACATCTTATTGGCCTGATAATATTTATAGACTTGCAGTATTACACCAATGTAATCAAGTATCAATAAAAGCATAACAGTTACCAAAATAATATTGAATACCCAAAAACAAATTCTGCCGACTGAGCAACCTTTGTTATTGAGAGGTTGCAGACAGCTTAGGGAACAGTTCCATTTGTACGCGATAAAAATTGCGAGAATGTTCCGGGCCCCGATGAGTTTTTTATCAGGCCCCGATGAGATTTTTATCGCGTACAGTTGCGAGTAGCAAAGGATTATTTATCGAGTAGCGTATTACCGCTTGTTTAAATATAACGAAAGATAAGTGGTCGGTATGTAAATAGATCTTCGGGTTATTTATTCTAGTTGTAAGGTACAAATTCAGCATTTCATGTTTTTAGAGATAATGTTATTGATTATGGATGTTTAACGTAAATTGTATTATCCTCGTGTATTTGCTAAACAATGTCCCGCTCTATTTGCTAAACATACCCCATGGTATGGCAGAGGCCTCGTATCGGGCCCCGATGTCTATTTTATCGGGGCCTGATGACTATTTTATCGCGTATCAACTTGAAAAACATCGGGTCCAAAACATATCAGGCCCCGATACAGTCGCGATAAATTTATCGCGTATAAATGGAACTGCTCCCTTAGTCTGCGTATTGAACCACTGCTTCCCAAAATAATAACACGCTTGTATTTCAATATGTCCATTGAAGTTATACCATGTATTGGCTATGAACTTTCAGTCTGTTATCTTAGCCCAGTTGTTTGCTCTAGTTTGAACCTTAGAGGATCCTCTGACCATCACGTTTTGACGGATATGTTATTATTATTTATGTCGTGATTGTCAATATTTATCTCCGTTCATCTGTCCAGAGCATTGAAAGTTAAAACAACATGTCACCATAGCGTGATCATACGCTACTGTTTCTGTTTTCCTTCCAACAATTTCTTCAGTTATATGTTTCAATACGGTCAATTGATTAATGAGCTTAATCTATATTGGGTGAACATCGTCGGCATCAATCGATATTTATGTCCATCATAACAACATAACAAAACACGATCAATTTATGCGATTGAGGAAGAGCAACGAAAAGTGCACCTCCCCCCCCCCCACCCTGCCACTAGGCAAATTAAGTCCGTATGGCTCATGTTAAGAGCCACGCCTTAGACATTTTCCCATGTGAGATGAACCGATGGTGTATACAAAGTATGAATCCCTCAATAACATTAATCGCATTTCGGGCTTTGCTGTGTAAATTTGTGATCTCATCCGAGATCAAATTACACGTAATTTATTTATTTTTAAATCTATAATATCCAAACTTTCTTCCGTTCCAAATTACGTTTTACTCAGTCATTTAACTCATATAAGTATACGAACCCAGATTGGTTAAATGACAAAAACATAACAAATCTATTGTGTGCCAATTGTATTAACCTCTTTCTGAGTACAACATCAATCCTTTGATTTTGTTTGTAAAATACTTAACATTTTGTGATGGCATGGTAATCTGTCCATGTTGGGAGTGTATTTACCGAAGAAGACAAGTAAAACTTTATGGAAACTTGATAGATATACTGATCAATCATCGACTACGTCTATGATTTCGGCACAGCGTCTTGTCAGACGTTCCAATAACTGTTAGAATGCCGTTTGCCGTAACGTAGCAGTTCAAAATATGGTTATAACAGGTCCCGTTACATGCAGAGACAATTCATAGGACTACAACACTTTAATTAATGCTAACTGAAGTTTAATGGTTATGACATGCTCCGTAATACAGACAGACAATATGTAGGACTACAACATTTTAAAACGGAAATTCAAAGAAAGAGTTCATATCGAATCATTTATGTTAAGCGAGCCAATCCAAAGTTAAGTTGGAAGGATGATAAGCCATGTATGGCTGCCCTTTCTCTACCAAACTCACCGGATTGTGTGTGCATGTGCAAGTCAACAATGCAAAACGGTGGTTCGAGGACATAAATTGCCTGAATATATGTCAAATCATCATTATCAAGAATACAAATGAACACCTCAGAAGGTTTCAAATAACTTAATCCAAAGACTGGCATAGTAAGTGATTAAGGCAACACAGCAAAACTAGTATGTGTGTATTGTAAGTGACCTGTACGTTTAATTACGCACTAAAAACACACACAGCTAATCAGCTAAGACTATTCTTCACAACTAGATACACCCTTTGTCCCGCACATTGCGGTTATCACTACAGACCCATTCATCTGTCTCGTTCAGATAGCACACAGTTATGACAGTAATCACACACAAATCAATGATTCCTGTACCTAGTGCAACTTTTCTGTTGCTATGCGCGGTCATTGAATGAGATATCAAACTGCGGAGAAGATATTTGTTCATTTAATGTATATCACGGATTTTTGGTAGCGATTATATATTTTGAATTAGCTAACCTCAAAGCACCTGGTCAGGGACTGTATGTGCTAGGTGTACATCAATTATCAGATCATATCAGTACAAAAGAAATTCAAATAATTCATACTTTGCATAACATTTTGTATAATACATTCACGTACATGTAGTTCAGTAATAAATTCAGTAAATAATGTTATAACATCTATATAGTCTTCTGAACGGGTTCGTCTTTTGCGTCTTTTTGTATCTAGACTACTATATGAGATTCCTCACATTTGTATCAGACAGAACCTGTCCCGGCGCAAGATTAAACTTAATAATTGCGTGAACTGCTCCAGGGTAAAGAATGATGAAGTGGATAGTTTGTACTGCCCTCTTAGGTGTTTAAGTTGTGCAACAAGATAAATCGTCTACATTTGCTATGCATCCGCCTTCCCCCTTGGGCGCGAATTTCTCACAAAAAGACACATAGCAGCACGTTCAATACACACGTTGTTATTAATTCCGTCCGTCGATAGTCTGCGCGTCGTGAACACGTCGTATATTGCCCTTAGGACAATGGATGGATTTAACCTGAAAATCACTCCCACACGCTTCATACCTTCATCATCGTGGAGTTAATATTAATTGGTTGAAATCATACTTGGACACACTGTTGGCTGGATACCCCACCAAGTTTATGAAAATGCCATTGCTGAACTGCTAGTTGGCTGACCAGGGTATGTTTGAGTTTGTGCACGAATACAAGTATTCGTGTATTTATATTTGTTAAGTCGATTGGCACTGTCATCGTATTCACGATGTACCAGTTCCTGAATGTGCCAACTCCACAACGTAAAGTGTACGGCTAATGGTTCGATCCCGTTTACGAAAATAAACAAAAACAGCCAAAATATGACACGAAGAGGGTACACAACATTTGTGACCAGCAAGATATTAGTCTATAAACAATTTGTCCGACGGACAGTATACAAATATTGAATGCCTGAGCGTGTAATAGTAAAAACTATATCACAAGGTCAAATTTGGATTTTTCCATTGCACGAGGCGAAGCCGAGTGTAATGGAATAATCCAAATTGGACCGAGTGATATAGTTTTACTATTGCACAAACAAAAGGCATTCAATATTTGTTTTATATCATGATATCACATCATTCTTGTCCAGCCATAATGATAGTAAAAACTATCACATGGTTGAAATTAGGCCTATCATGATATAATAAGAAATATTGATTTTAAAATCAGTCTTTTTAGGCTGTTTTTAGCTATTTTACCTAAGGATGTGCTAAGGGTGCTGTGCACCTTCGGTATAGCCTCCGTAAAACTGCCGTAACTTCTTCATTATTCATTTAATCTATATAAAAGTATACAGTTTCTTGAAGGAAAGGGTTCAATGAATCCAACTATAAACATGAAATTGACCATTTTGGTTATTATAAAAAACACGTTTTTTGACCCATTTTGGGTTCTGCAAAGATAACTCAAAATATATTGTGTCAAATTTTGTCATACTAGTTTTATTATATTCTTCATGCAATTCCCTAGGAATCTTTTTTTTTAAATATCAATTATTTTTTAATTATAGACCAAAAAGTGCTAAAAAACGAAAATCGTGAAAATCACCTTTTTTGGTAAAAACAACAACACTTTTTGGTCGATAATTCAAAAAAAAAAAAAAATTAAAAGATTAAAAAAAAGATTCCTAGGGAATTGTATGGGGAATATAATTAAACTAGTATGACAAAATTTGACATATATATTTTGAGTTATCTTTGCAGAACCTAAAATGCGTCAAAAAACGTGTTTTATATATTTTTTCCAAAATGGTCAATTTCATGATCATGGTTGGATTCATTAAACCCTTTCCTGCAAAAAAATGTATACTTTTATATAAATTAAATGAATAATGAAGGAGTTACGGCAGTTTTACGGAGGCTGTACCTGAAGGTGCCTGACAGCCCCCTAAAGTAAACGATCATGCTTTTAAACGCATTGGAGTGTGAAGGCTTCATAAAGAGTACCGACTGTGGGGAAGCTATTATTCTTGTTGGTTTAACACACAAATCGTAAAAATGTTGGGATAATAATTGACAGAAATTTAATCAGTTCATGATGACGTTATCTCAATCATGGATACGCTCTGGTATTGTAGGTCGAATCAAATATGCTATTATTTGTATTATTCGTGCACTGACTGTTAAATCTAGGGATAAATGGTGTCAAGTTCACTTCCAAATAACTTTAACAACATAGGTACTTCATTTAAAATAAAAAAGCCGAAACTCATGGGATAGCTGATCCTTTGTTTGTGTTTTTCTTTACATGTTTAAATCAGCCGTGACATTTCACAGAGTATTCCCCAAATTAATCTATTCCCTCAATCAAAATAAGTCACGATTCAAAATTAGCTCCGGTGTGTCAATGACATGATGTTATTCGCCTACGCCAGAGTCGCGCTAAAATGAACACGTATCGGACGGTGTGGTATTTACACAATGTCAACACGGATGTTTTGCTTTATTAAGATTAAGGTAAGTCAATAATAAGTGCTCCCCCAGTGAGTGTGTGTTGTTTCATAAGAAAACGTATATGTGATCTGTCTCTTGTTTATTGATGATGTGCCGTGGCTTAGCGGTTAAGACACATGGAAAGTAAACAGAATATCCCTGCTTAAAATAAATGTGGCGCCAATGCAATACAGTTAATGAGATGTGTGTGGGTTTATTAACCCATGAAGTTACAAATAGCAAGTAAAGCTGAGTAGACACAGAAACCCGCTTATCCGCCAATATTCCATTTTTCTGAGGAAGGTGCGATATTGACTTATTAGCGAGTTAGCGCCCTTTAGCTAATGACGCTATTAGCACTTAATTAGCGTTAGTGTCTATGGAAATTAGCGGTAATAGCATCGCTAGAGACAAATCGCGCTAATTACGCTATCGCCACCGAGTTATTAGCGTTGTTAAGTGTACTTTAGCGCGCTAAACGCTAATAGCGCCAATTGGCGTCCATTAGCGGGATGGACGCTAACGACAAAATCCAAGTGTAGTAGGTGTAGCGCACTATTAGCGTTATTAGCGTCCATTAGCGGGGTAGACGCTATCGACAAAACCCAAGTGTAGTACATTGTAGGTGTAGCGCGCTATTAGCGTTAAGAGTGATAATAGCGCTAATAAGCGTCCATTAGCGGTGGTATTGAAGCTAACGACAAAACCCAAGTGTAGTAGGTGTAGCGCGCTATTAGCGTTATTAGAGCTAACAGCTCTAATTAGCGTCCATAAGCGCGATGGACGCTAACGACAAAGCATTGTCTTATGTGAAGCGGGCAATTATCGTTATTAGCGCTAATTAGCGTCCATTAGCGGGATTGACGCTTGAACGACAGAACCTAAGTGTAGTAGGTGTAGCGCGCTATTAGCGCTAATTAGCGTCCATTAGCGGGATGGAAGCTAACGACAAAACCTAAGTGTAGTAGGTGTAGCGCGCTATTAGCGTTAGTAGCGCTAATTAAAAACAAAAGTGTCTCATGTGTAGCCCGCTATTGCGGCGTTAATAGCGCTAATTTGCGTTCATTAGCGCGATATGCGCTAACGATATAACTTAAGGGGACTCAAGAAGGTCACTTTTGAGTTTTTGTGAGTGCGGTAATTATTGAAGTATGACTCAAATGTATATATGTTTTTAAATCTAACACAAAAAAATTGGAGTAACAAATACACAAATCGTTTGATTATGATGTAAAGACACTAATTGTGTGTGATTTTCTCAAATAATCAACATATTTGGTCAACATTGACGCCCTGATGCCGAGTTTGGATTCTCTGATCCGTAATTCCTTTCCAAAAATGTATACTTTTATATAGATTTGATTAATAGTTCAATCATAGCAGCACTCACAAAATGCAAAAAATCAAGTCAAAATCTTTCTTGAGTCTCCCTTAAAGACATATGATGTGATCTTTTCCAGGGGGCGCCCTCTATCTATTCAAGATTGTTTTTAGAAAGTAGATTTTCTTGCAGATTTACATTGTGACAAATTGTCACATGTCTATAAAGGCCTGATAGTGCAGGAGGAGGACTGGCAGTTTTATTTTACAAACTATACACATGATAAAATCGGTTATAACTACACCGATCAAAACTGCACGCCAATATGTATGCTCAGCATTTTGTTTGTTTTAGGAGTACACTGTAAAAGTTAATTGATAACACTTTTTCTGCATTTTACACGTAAAAGTATAGGAGGCGTTCCTTACGATAACCACTGACTGCAACACGTATTGAAATATTTTTCTTTAAAAAGAAAAGCGGCCAACAAGTTTATGATAAAAGAGTCGACAATGAAATTCATTTCTTTGAATGATAAAGAATGTACTGTCGGGCCGAAAGGGCCCGTACTGAGACTGCGTGCTCTAGTATCGAAACTGTCTCGTAAAGATGGGCTAGGCTCAGGTCAGTCAGTGATTGACAGATAAAGATAAGAGAGAGGAAAATAGGGTTAACTTCCTTAAACCTGTTTGCCTTCCGACTCAGAGTACGGGGTCGTCTATAATAATATAAAAAGTTTTTTAACTTTACAAACTTCATTAAACGGTGTCCTAGCACTTGGTATCATCATGATAGTCAACAACAAACATGTCCAACATGTCCATCACCGTCTGATGAACTCGAAAAGGGTGAACGGATCCAGATGTCGAAAATGTTCAAGATTTGATGAATTACATCTCAACAATTGCTCCGCTTTGGGCGGTTACGCACAATCGGAGTCTCCTGGACCTCGGACCGCTTTTAAAGAACGACCCATCATTGAGCATCTTTGGCATCTTTGACCGTGTTGACCGCTCTTTTATCATATTTTGTTGGAGTATTAATATGATTTTGATTAGTGTGTCTTAACTTTACAAATCACTGACTGACCTGAGCCTAGCCCATATTTACGAGACAGTTTTGATACTATAGCACGCAGTCTCAGTACGGGCCCTTTCGAAAAATTTCTAGATTTGATTAAATATCTTTTCAACAATTGATCCGCTCTGGGCGGTTACGCACAACCGGGGTCCCCTCACCTCTGATCGCTTTTAAAGAATTATTGGGCATCTTTGGGCATCTTTGGGCTTCTTTGACCGCTCTTTTATCATACTTTCGTTGGACGCTTATTTTTGACAGAAACATTTAAACCATTATTATACCTATAATGATTTCGTGATCTTAAAGCGACACAAAGTGGATTTGATTTTTTGTTTTTTAAAATTAGGCCTAATTTACTTCAGAATTCTAGATGAACATTGAAAATTGCTTTACTTCAGAATGTACATTAAAAATTGCCATTATCAACTAGAAAAGGGTGAACGGATGCGGATATCGGAAATTTTCTAGATTTGATGAAATCACTTTCAAACAATTGCTCCATTCTGGGTGGTTACGCACAACCGGGGTCCCCTGAACCTCGGGCCGCTTTTAAAGAACGATCCATCATTGAGCATATTTGGCATCTTTGACCATGTTGACCGCTCTTTTATCATAATTTTGGTGGCGTATTAGTATGATTTTGATCAGTGTGTCTTCTGGAACCCTGCGGGGCTCTATATAATAATGCTCCACTCTGGGCAGTAACGCACAACGGGATCCCCTCACCTCTGATCGCTTTTAAAGAATTATTGGGCATCTTTGAGCATCTTTGTCTGCACTTTTATACCTTTGTTGGCCGCTTATTTTTGACAGAAACATTTAAACCATTATACATATATTGATTATTTCATCTTAAAGAGACACAAAGTGGTGCTGATTTTTAATTTTTTTAAATTAGGCCTTATTTACTTCAGAATTCAAGATGAACATTTCGGCTTTGGCTCGTAAGTTGATTAAACAAACGAAACAGTATCCGACTGTAATGGCAGTTTCAGTGTTGTGGTAAAAGTTTTGTCTCAAAGTGTTATAACATAGGATCTCAACAATTAGAATAATTAAGGAGACATGGCAGGTTTCACGAAATAATTAAAGCGAACCAAATAATTGAATCTCAACAATAAGATTTCTAAAATAATTTTGGATCTCAAAGCAAATGAACGCTATTAGCGTCAATTAGCGCAAAGACTAGCGTTAGCGCTTGCTAGCGCTATAGCGCTAATAGCGCGGACATCAGAGGCTTTCAAAAAACAAATCAAAAATCAATTTCACCGTGAAGATTTCGATTGGCGTTATTAACACTAATTAGGACGATTAGCGCGTTAGCGCTAATGAAGTGATATTTACGGTTATATCGCGCTAACGCTAATGAAGTGATATTATCGCTAATAGCGCGCTAACGCTATTGAAGTTATATTAGCGATATTTTAGCGTTAATTAGCATGATAATGCTATTGAAGGTATATAAGCGATATTAACGTTAATTGGCGCGAGGAATAGCGTTAGCACTAATTAGCGTTAATTAGCGCGCTAACGCTATTGAAGTTATATTAGCGATATTAACCTTAATTAGCGCGTGGAATAGCGTCAGCGCTAATTAGCGTTTGACGTAAGCAGCAGCGCTAACGCGCTAACCAGCCAATCCCGCACTTTCTACATTTTTCTTAACCGAGATCGATTAGTAAGTGCGGGCATTGGGTGGTTAATCGAGGTTTAACCACTCGATAATCGACCAGTTATCATGCACGCGCACTGTGGATCGTTGAGCTATCAACATATATAAAATGAAACAAATGAATACAAGTAATTTCAAAATTCCAAAATGTTCATCAACGTATTCAGTGGCTATCATATTAAGTGGTTCTCAATGATAAGGAATGATTGGGGGAAACACAAAATGTCAATGTCGAAGTGTGTGTGAAATTGACCTTGTCATGATGGTAGCCTCGCTCATACCCTTTCACATAGAAATCTATGGAGATATTATCCGTCAGAAATACTAACTTCGGAGGTATATCACATCTACAATGAAATGACCTTGCGAACACTCGCAGGAGAATGCCTCAAGGGAATCGGAAACTGCACAAAGTGCTCTGTAATGGAGTGGCGAATAGAGACGACTGCAAATAATCGGATTTGGAAAGTTAACACCATCCCCGTTAAAAGTGGAATGTTTGTGTTTGCTTGAGTAAGATGCTGCTCCTAATTTCAATATTCCATACCTTCAGCCAAATCCAGGATACGATTAAGAGAATTAAGCAGGGTTCAGCGTATCCTATACATTAGGGTAAGAGTCTAAACATATAAGACAACTCATAACTTTTGAAATGAAAGCAAACGACCAATTCATATGTAAGGATCAAAGAGGGCTTGTATTAAAAACGAGTGCGTGAAATTTTCCAACAAATACGTTGGACACCTTGTGAGAAACAAGCGATTATGCGTCAGTATATTATAAACCATTTCCCCTCAACTTGGCTAGAAATCAAATCTTCGTTGCATCAATGTAACTGTAACTTGAATAAGTATTGTCATATTGAGGTCTCTGTTTAAGGACAGCATTACAAGTATTGATAAACACTTATAACATATATAACATTTAGCTAACCAAAACTATTAATTGGATTGATATACATGTATAGGGTTTGCTTTTGTATTTTGAGTTCTTTTTAATACAGGATACACTTCCAGCCCAATGGCAAAATTCGTCACAATGGCAAGTTTTCCTACAAATTGGGGGAAACGGTTTCTGATTTCCTGTATCATAACAAGTTAGCACTGGAGTTGTATGAAATTAATTAATCACATAAATGCATACACTACTTTGCAATGAAGGATCAAGCCGAGGTTCAGATTTGTTACAAAATTAATGGCTCGTCAATTTTCAATCTCAATTTGTTGGGACAGGCTGTAGTCTAAATGTTTGCGTCAACTATAGACATACACCACGGATGCGAATATATCAATACGAATAACCCTGACTCGTAACTTTACTTGTTTGTAATTCTCATTTTCTATTTATTTATTTGTATGTAATTTTACCTGTGAGCATACTGTCTGACGGTATAAAACATTAATTTGTTGCCTTTGTATTGAATAGCGGCGCCGTGGCTTAGCGGTTAAAGCGCCTGTCTTCTAGTAAACAGGAGATCCCCGGTTTAATTCCACGGTGCCTATTTTTGTACTTAGTGTAAAGGTGTTTCTTTTATTTTCTTTGCTCGTCATAGGAAGCAACATAGGTATGAACAAGATAACATAGAGTTTTCAAAAATGTTCGCAAATCAGTTTATTTCGTCGTGTACACTTAAATATCAAAACTGTTTTACTCGCCAAATCATCAGGCTATAGTGTACAATTTATTTTTCGCGAGCCTCCAAAGATTAAAAATAATAATAATAATGAAAACTTATAAATAAGACGATATGTGGTACAAGCATTGCAGATAATAATATTAATGATATTAATAAATGGGGCTTGTATATACATATCCTCATGGCGCTGCACAGAAAAATAGTAAAACATCAAATAGGACCTATGCTGAAATATAAACAATCAATATAACTAATACATAATGTATGATACGAAAATACAAACTAATTTCTAGACTTAAATCTAGAACTAGACTTAAATAAATGATATTCACATATCAGTGCATTTTATTTTCATTCCGCCCAGGCGGGTAGGCAGTTGGCAAATACAAATATTTCCTTTGAGAAACCCCTTACTATCAGGTTAATTATCTGATTAGACCAGGGAAGATTGAACTCTCAGGCTGACATCCAACGCAAACAAGACTCGCGGGTAATCGGGCACAAACCGATTACATAAATTGTATTCGCCTGAGATGGTAAGAAGATTTGGACAATGCAATACGTGTTGAAAGCATGTTTGGCTATTTCTAAAGTGATGTAAACTTAAGTGACTTAAGGACTGTCCTTTCCCCGACTATACTTCGTTCATCCATAGTTCAGTCAGTTCCTACTGGGCGAAACCTGTTTGCAACAGCAAATGAATTCAGAAGAGCGTCGCGCGAAAGATGCTGGCATGGCGCAATATGGCGCGCCATGTCGCACTGTCATTGTATGCATGTCGCTTGCGTATGACAAAATCGCGCTTATAAATACGCTTAGATTACTTTGCGCGCGGATAGATAAAAGCCGAATATTTCTCGACAATTTGGAACTGATTGAACTATAGTCATGTGCAGTGACGTCAGTGCGAGATCTAGTGGTTAGCCCATCATTGACGCATAAATACCATTATTGATTTCATAGGAACCCATTGATCGGACATTTTAAATTTCAGGATAGACAGAGTAAAAGAATTTACCTCAAATAATTACATAAGAACGCCTTCGATGCATATACAAATAGGCTAGACAACGAATGGAGTTCCTGTTTATAGGATAACTCAATATTTAGTTATGTCTTATGGCATGCTTATAATCCTTTCCTGACTACCCGATCTTTTCCTGACTACCAGAGGCACGCCCTCTACCGTTTGTTTGCTGAAGTGCGCTACTGTACCTGTTCGATGCAGACATACAATCGGGCAGTAAACAGTCTGCTCCGGAACAAAAGCGCGTTCGGCTTGAGGGCGTGCTTTTTAATGACGCACTGCCGTCAATTTTTACATATGTGATGCATCAAGTGACGGGAGCTCGTCTTCCGCTGGGTGAGGAATAAAATTGATATGTCAATATAGGGCCGGCTTGGAAACGGGACTGCGTTGCGAAGGGATTGAGAAAAATTCTATTTTTCCATTTCCAACCGTAAAACAAATCTCTGCGATAATGTTAGAAAATTCATCACTATATAATACTTCAAGACTTATATTTAATGTAAAAATTATCACAACAATCCTTTAAAATGGTGTAAACTCGCCTAGAAAATGATTGTCTCATCGTGGAATATAGGCTCAAAAAGGTGTAATTTCAACATGTATTGCGAGATGTTGGGGTCAAAGGTGAGATAAAATATTCGGACTTACTGCCGCGAGAAATTCTGGTAGCTAGGCTGCCCTCAATTTGTTAAGATATTCATTTTTATGCAAATATTTAGGGTTGAAATCGAAAATGCAATGATTGCCAAATTGACGGGTACACGTTACCTAGGTGACGCACACCAGTCAATTTGTAGTGCCCTCGTGTGAAACGGGCTCTCGTTCCGGATCTGACTGGTAAACAGACGAAGCCCGGATCAAGATTGTGGCTTCACATATTACTGTCCGCACTAGCAATATTGTTCTCATGCATATACAAATATTTAAGTTGGTATACTATTGGATCTTTAATCAGTGTGGAATAATACATTAATGCACACACACACAAATAAAATAAAAATTCGAATTTATATCTCAAAGTATAACTTATCAATCACTACAGCATTCTATATAATAATTTTAAAAAAAATACCATACGGTGTTTTATAGTTGGTTTTATGACGTAATGTAGCCACCCTAACGCAGAGCATTATGGGCCATGTGTAAATGTGTATTATAATAGTGTGTTTTGTGTTGACCATTGACCAGACTATTTTAAATATATCAATTATGGAAACGCTTCTGCCTATTTTGGTCGATAGTTTAAATCACAATTAAACAATATTACTGCGTGCTTTTGAATAAACCAAACTGTTTCCGTGACAACCGATTACTTATCTTACAACGATCATGTGTCGAGTTGATTTATACATCCCATCACATTGGATGTAATTCTACCCACAATCTAATGAAGTGGTAATGAAGCGCGTGGAATCATGACACACACAATGGATGAAGTTTCCTTACTCGTTTACCGAATTGAATGTTGTTGAAAAGTGAAACCAAGGATAATCTACCCGTTAATTGAATACAGTTTACCGGGTTGATTGACACAAGAAGAGTAGAAGGGTTGTTGTAGTATTGAGCAGAAATTAATATTATACAACAACTTGTAGATTCGGATACTACGTACTACGTAGTCAACTTCGTATACCGTGATTCATTTCACTGTCACACTATCGACAAACAACCGCTGATACTTCGCCACGCCAAATCTTCTCCTATCCGAGAACCGCCCCAAAAACAGTCTACTGACTTTAAAACGACCACAGAACTGCGCTTTAAGCACACTTGGTAACAATTTGTTCATTACGCATTCATCCGAAATGTTGGACTAGCACTCGTGTAGCAGTATACTATTGTTATCGTGTTCCTCCTTGTCACGATCCCCTAGTCTCAGCCCCCCCCCCCCCCCCCCCCCCACCCCTAACCTCCCTCCCTAAAATTTGAGTATAGAGTATTATAAATAAGTCCACGTCCCCCTATACTGAACCCATCAAATTGCAGTGTGTGGTATGTTTTCTTGATCTTTTTCAACTTGACCAGAAAGATATTTCGTCAGTGTTTACTCTCGGGTGTTTGGGCCTTTGTACCTGTCTTATTTCAAGTTATTTCATCATTTTGAAGGGTGATAATAAAAATAAAAATCAATTAGGTAACAGATGGTGAAAAAACAACACTTATTTATGCAGATTAATTTGATCCTATTGAGAAAAGTACAAGGCCATTTGTATTTTTCATATCGTGAAAGAGAAAAAAATGATAGCCGAAGAGCTTGTGATTTACAAATAAAAAATCCCTCCCAATAACTTATATCCAAGGGGTATCTTTGTTATAATACTATATTATCTAAACTAGCAAACTAAATATGTTTACTTATTGCTCTCAATTAAAATCTCCAACGCAAAAGGCAATCAACCATGTTTAATATGATGAATTGATTGATATCAGGTGTTTCTCTAATCGAAATGAAGTACATAAACGTATAATTGCATTACAGATGTTGTTATCCTCAAAAAGCAATGAACCTTCACATCTTTGATAATATAATTTTTCTTCCTTACCGTCATCAATTCAGAAATGGATATATAATTATAACAAAAACGAGTCAAGGACGTTTGTTGCTAACTCATAAGTTGACGTCAATAATAGCAACTACATTACCTGCGCTTTAAATATACTTATCCATTTGAACTTGAACCTTGATTTTTTTAATGACGTTCATATTATGATATCACGTATTAAGCCTGTGTAAAATTTCACGCTGGATTAAATGCAAGCTGCCTCAAATCTAATCATCGACCGTTTCCTTTAGACAATATTCAGCTCGACTTTGTAAAATTTTACCTGCATTGACCTGTAATTAATATGTTTGCAACTGTAATTGCCTCTACGATAAGACTTGAGAACATCTAGTGCATTATCATCATCAGCAAATCCGTTTCTGAGGTCATGTTTAGTTTTATTGGGATGAAAAAAAGAAGAAACAAAATCGGTATTGCAGTACATACTTTTCAAGGTGGGGACTATTTGCAAAATTCTCTAGCTACTGGCAGGTCCTCGATACAATAATATGCTTTCGGTTGCCTTATTTCTGATATGACCTGTAAGTGTTGCGTACATTAAAAAAGGTGAGTTCGTAGCTCTTCTGGTCATTCCTACTTCAATACAATGACCTACTGCGGTTAACGAAAGACACATATAGCCGGAATATTACGTAACAGCCTGCTCTTGGAATTTGGTGAACGAGTAGACAAAGTAATATCCAATGTTCTAGTACCAGAGAGTATTTGGTCTCCGATTCCATTCTTATTAAGTTATTATGGATTATAAGTATTACATTTCCATCCCCTTTCGGTTGCGTTCGATCGCACAATCGCACATCGAACCCATCGTTAAGTTTTAAAAAAAAGTGTATCTCAACTATCTCTGCATTTCGCATTGATACCGTACGGCATAATACAATATTTTAGAAAAACAACCCGGTGAATGCCCGAAGGAAAACTCTTGCTTTCCTAAAGTAAAACTGAGTACCATCTTAGTCTGCATTTCACATTGATACGCGTGCATGTGATACACTTATTCAGGGAAAGGCCCTGCCGTGTACGAAACTCAAATTTTATCTACATTTAGTTTTCTTAAAGGTTCATGTAAGTGTTTGTCATTTTTTTTTGACTCAGTGCATCATCATGAATAGGGGCAGTAAAATCTAAATCTCGTATACGATGACTTCAGTAACATTGTTACCAAACAGCCAATGTAATGTTATCAACTAAAGGATCGTCATACCACGTAGTTCATGTCAATGCGAAAATGAATCCAAAAGAGAACACCAGTCAGAGACTGGTACTTCACGTGTGGACTTGATTAAAAAACAGTCCAGAAGTAAAAAGAGAAATTGTAACTTGATAAGAGCTAGATGTTGTAAACAACCAAGAGACGTTATAAATCCATTTTCCAAATTGGATGTAGCTAGGTGTAATCCTAACCATAAATTAATGAACGCTGTAATGTAGCACTTGAAATCAGACACGGTCGGACAAGGTTTCCTTACTCGACTTACCAAACGCCGAATTGGATGTTGTTGAAAAGTAAAACCGAAACTGTAGCATGTGTAGGGGCCATCATAAGGCTTTTGCAGATGTTTTAGTGTTTTAACATGATTGGCACTTACAAACCCCTCAAGTTATGTCTGATCTGCAAACAGTCTTGGTCATTGACTATATCTGCCAGCTATATGAAAACATACTTGTTCAAGTTCTTTGTCCTGAAATCAATGTCTGCTAGTTGCCGCAAGATAGTCATCATAACCATGGACTGTGGATATGACATACGAAACGCTGACGGCCTCAATGTCCGATTGCAGAATGTACGTAGTTGAATTCTTCCGAAATCTTTACTCTTTATAAACGAGAGGCTACATCAACCACAAAGAGCAGAATGCAATGGCATTTATTGAAAGGAATGCTTTCAAAACATGTTGGCGTAACTGATTTCAGTGAGAGTTACCATGAATGTTGACAAGTTTCTTCCAATGGTTGTGTGTAGAGTCGTAGCGTATCCATAGCGTATTGAAAGTATACATAGCGTATGACTAACGTTGATAGCGTATCACTAACTTAAGGCCCTGTCACACCATAACGTATCGCCTCAACGTATGCCAACGTATGCGAAATATCGAAAAATACGTTGGTGTACGTTGATGTACGCTGATATAAGTTAGGGGTACGTTGGGGATACGTCGTTTACGTTAAGAGCACGCTGTGATACGCTGTGACAATTTGGACCACGAAAAAATATCGAGCATGCTCAAAATTTCTCGACGTACTCAACGCGTGCTTAATACGTTCTGCATAAGTTCCCGGTAAGTTTGTGGTACGTTAAATATACGTTAACATACGCTGACATACGTTAGTGGTATGTTACTCGTACGTTACTCGTAAGTTGGTATACGTTGATGAACGTAGGCTGGGGGAAACGTACAGCCAACGTAGTGATAACGAGTTGATAACGTATATGTGCCGTATGTCTAACGTATACCTGACGTATTTCCAACGAGTTTCGACGTATTCTCACGTATTCGCCTTATGCCGGGCGATCGTGTAAGGCCCTGTCACGTATCCATAGCGTATCCATAGCGTATTGAACGTATACATTGCGTATGACTAACGTATTGATAGCGTATCACTAACTTATAACATACTTATGACAGCGTATCACAGCGTATGCGCGCGTATGACTAACGTATGCTTAACGTATACTTAACGTAGCGTAGCGTATTCGTAGCATATGATGATGGGTTGATGTGTTCAGCACGACAGACCATGAAGAAGTGAGGATGAGATACTCAAGGGACCCATTTATATACTCAAACCCTCCATAAGTTCCCAAAACGCTGAATGCGCGCTAGCTGTACGGTAGCCCTGTCACACCATGGCGTATTGCCTGAACGTATAACAACGTATGCGAAATATCGAAAAATACGTTGGCCTACGTTGGCGTACGTTGGTGTACGCTGATACAAGTTAGGGGTAAGTTTTGGATACGTCGTATACGTTAAGAGCACGCTGTGATACGTTGTGAAAATTTGGAACACGTCGAGCCCGCGAAAAATTATTGAGCATGTTCAAAATTTCTAGACGTACTCAACGTGTGCTTAACTTACGTTCTGCATAAGTTCCCGATAGGTTCGTGGTACGTTAGACATACGTTTACAAACGCTGACATACGTTAGACATACGCTGACATACGTTAGAGGTACGTTAATCGTCTTAAGTTATAGGTTGGACATATAGATTTACCCTTCTAGATATTTTAATAGTTATCATCTAGGCTGCGTTTACTTGAACTGGCAACACTTATCCCGCCGTGTACGAAACTCAATTTCTGCAACGGCATAAGTCACGTGTTCGTTGTACGCCGAGGATACGCTGAGGATACGTCGAGCACGGCAGACATACGCTACGAATACGTTGGTCATACGCTCGCCGATCGCATACGCTGTGATACGCTGTCATAAGTTTGTTATAAGTTAGTGATACGCTATCAATACGTTAGTCATACGCTATGTATGCGTTTAATACGCTATGGATACGTCCATCCCATCACCGATGTTGACGCAATTCGTTGGGAAGTTGGACGTTCTTGGACGTTCTCGGACTCTGACAATTTTCGAGCTATTTTTTTAATACGTCGGCATACGTTCAGGCCATGTTAAGGCCATACGCTATGGTGTGACAGGGCCTTTATAATAAACTTATGACAGCGTATCACAGCGTATGCGAGTGTATGACCAACGTATGCTTAACGTTTTCGTAGAGTATGTCTGCCGTTTACGACGTATCCTCGGCGTACAACGAACACGTGACTTATGCCGTTGCAGAAATTGAGTTTCGTACACGGCGGAACAAGTGTTACCAGTTCAAGTAAACGCAGCGTAGATAATAACTATTAAAATATCTAGAAGGATAAATTTATAGGTCCAACCTTTAACTTACGAGTAACGTACCTCTAACGTATGTCAGCGTATGTCAACGTATGTCTAACGTATGTCAGCGTTTGTAAACGTATGTCTAACGTACCACGAATCTATCGGGAACTTATGCAAAACGTATTAAGCACACGTTGAGTACGTCGAGAAATTTTGAACATGCTCAATATTTTTCGCGGGCTCGGCGTGTTCCAATATTTTACAGCGTATCACAGCGTGCTCTTAACGTAAACGACGTATCCCCAACTTACCCCTAACTTATATCAGCGTACACCAACGCACACCAACGTATTTTTCGATATTTCTCATACGTTGGCATACGTTCAGGCGATACGCCATGGTGTGACAGGGCCTTTAGAATGACGGACATTATGCACAACCCCGTAATTTGTTGGTCATTTGTTTGCTTTGCTTCATCTACATTTTTCTCTGATTCCTTATTTATTTATTGTTTGTAAAATATCACTTTTGATGTGATTTAGTTATGTTCTACATCTTTATCAAAGCAGTAAACGAAATGTATTGCAATGGGATATATTAAATGGTTTCTTTCTCTGCTCTGTCTATAAGCAACCGCATAGTATCGTTGAATGGGATATATTAAATGGTTTCTTTCTCTGCTCTTTCTATAAGCAACCGCATAGTACCGCTGAAGAAATTCCGACGTTGTGGTTTACAAGGACCTTGTGAATATGGATCTTACATGTTATAAAACTTGCAATCTGTTAAATTAAAACAAATATGATGTGTTAGCGTTACAATTTTCTTAAAGGCAAAGGTCCACTCTGGCTAGTTCACCCAGGTTGAACTGGCTAACAAATGTTCATTTGGTGACAAATTAAATAAAGTTATGATGGAGAAATCTCAACCTTGATATATTCCCAAAGGATCTGGCTGGTAAGTGTGGACCTAAGGGTTTAAAGTCAACATGAATAGTGGCATTGTCGGCATGCCGATAAACTAAGCGGCGGGATTCGTGTCTAGAACGAAATACGACCTACAAAATAATTGGTACACACGTTGTCGTGCGTCAGGTGTTTTAAAAGACATCATAATAACAATGTACATATATTTATAAATATTAGTAAATATTTAAACTAAAATGCCATAATATATATGCCAAGTTTGCTATCAATCTGCATTAATTCAGTCATTTTGCACGTGTAAGATTGTAATATATTTCTCCACGAATTTTATTTATATATAGAGAGTATACGTAAACAATCAATTCCTCAGCCAGAACATGTATTAGACATGCATAACTGTAGCTACGTTCACACTGCGGTTACTCGCCGAAGTAAGTTACGCTGATAGTAATATAAATTCCACGAATATTTTCGTTACTCTGGCCGTATGTCCACACTAACGCTACTCCATCGATACACCATATACGATCACTCACTCTGCAGGAGTAAAAACTGAATAGGCAGCACCGCTGACGTTGATCTTGCATTCAAACCGAACCAAATCTTAAGGTGGTACAACATTAAATAAATGTCCCATTGGATTACCCGTAAAAGAGGCACAGATTAGCCTCCTCATTTATCTTCCCTTAGTACCCATTTTTGGAATCGGGAAATACTTGCATTTAAAGGTCATGCTTTGAATTTTAATCAAATCGTCTACAAAAGTTCCGTCTCCCAATTTTTCCAAATCTGAGATTTTACGATATGATTATTTGAACAGCGCCATCCCTATTTTCAGCCCGAACGCTCGTCTCGCGTTCTGACCGCCTCCGAGCAATGTTCATCCACGTTATAAATTTTCTGTCAAATTCAAAAACCTAATTTTGCTAAATCCTGAGCAAAGTAAACGGGACTATCTTTCATGTTATTTATATCATGATACCCTCACGCTAAACTGATTCTTAAAGGACCCCAAATGATCACAAAATCGGGTTTTTTGGGTGTGTTTTTTTGGAACTTGCTACCATTACACAAAACGAGTGACGTTAGTGTTGTGTGCCCTTAAATCTTAAAAATCAGTCGGTATCTCTGTAAGTTTCATGTGAATAAGTTCAGATAATTAGTTAACTATCCTATGGAGTCTCCCATGGTTAGGATTACACCTAGCTACATCTAATTTGGAAAATGGATTGCCCTGCGCAAATGGATATGAACTCAAGTTAGAGCCAATTGTTTGACCCCTCCTACTTTGCATGTATCGACCATGGGGAGCGCATGGTGTACATGTATATCTAGGCTCCAGCACGCGGTATCATAAACTCAAAACCGGCCCCATGGGGAATTGTCCGAACAGTTTCAATTAATTCGAATACCTAAAGCAGACGACATAGATAACCCTTACGGGGCTTGCCCTTAAGCTGTATGATTTCTATGGCAGACGATACAAACAGCGCTACCAACAATGGGACACCAGCTTCAGATCGGTAAGTTGAGTGGCACTGCCCTAATTGTTGTTACGCAAAACCCGGGTTTTGTCCAGTAATAGTGTTAACTCAAAACCCGGGTTTTTCGCACCCCGGGTTCTGGACGCTATACCGGTTTAAAAGTGAGAATCCACTCTTGGTTGTTTACCACATCCAGCTCTTTAACTCTGGACTGTTTTTTCTTAAATAATTGTGTGACATGCGCGCGTATCAATGTGAAATGCAGCAGAGTCAAATGTTACTCAGTTTTACTTAAGAAAGCTAGAGTTTTCCATTACCGGGTCGTTTTTCTAAAAAAATGTATGTACATGCCGTAAGGTATCAATGTTAAATGCAGAGAGAGTTGAGAATCATTTTGTTGTTATTTAACGTTACTAAAGATGTGTTCAATGTGTGATTGTGCAATCATAATAACGCAACCGAAAAGGGATGGAAATATTTGGAGGCCAAACACGCTCTAGTACTAGCACATTATCTATTACTTTATTGTATACTCGTTCACCATATCCAAAGCGTAGGCTGTAGTGGTACGTAATATTCCGTCTATTATATGTGTCCTTCGTTAACTGCAGCTAGTCATTGTATTGAATGTGGAATGACCGGATGAGCAATGCATTCACGCATATCTTACAGGCCATATCATAAAACAAGGCAAACGAAAGCAATTTATTGTATCGAGGAGCTGTACATGTAGCATGAACTTTTTGCAAAGAGTCCCCACCTTGACAACTATGTACTTCAATACCCAATTTTCAATTTTTATCTCCATGAAGCTGATCATGACGGTACCTCATAAATAGATTGTATGATAATGCACTTTATGCTCTCGCGTCTTAGCAATTACATTTGTAGACATATCATTTTTAAATATTTATTACAGGTCTTTGCAGGTTAAATTTTACAAAGTCGAGCTGAATAATTGTCTAAAGGAAACGGTCGATGATTAGATTTGTGACAGCTTGCATTTATTCCAGCGTGAATTTTTACAAAAAAACCTACGTGAACTCATGATATGAACGTCATTAGAAAAGAAATCAAGGTTCACGTTCAAATGGATAAGTAAATTCTAAGCGCAGTAAATGCCCTGCTATTATTGACGTCAAATCAATAATCGATTAAAAGGTGGCGACAAACGTCCTTGTCTCGTGTTTGTTATAATTTCATATCCATTGCTGATTTGATGACGTTTAGGAAGTTACTAGATATAAATAAAATCAGAGATATCAAGGTTCAATGCTTTAGGATAATAACAACCTCTGTAAATGCAAATAATACGTTTATGTACTTCATTGTGACATGAGAAATACCTAATATCAATCAATCAATCATATTAAACATGGTTGATTGCCTGTTGAATTGGAGATTTTAATTGTGAGCAAACAAGTAAACATATTTATTTTGCGTGTTTAGATAGATTGTTTACCTTTGGATATCAGGTATTTGGGAGTGATCTTTAATCTTTTATTATAATTTGTAAATCACAAGCTTTCCTGCTATAAATTGTGTTCTCTTTCATGATATGACAAATAAAAATGGCCTTGAACCTTTCTCGATGAGATCAAATTAATCTGCATAAATTAGTGCTGTTTTTTCCATCTGTTACCTAATTAAAGTTTATTTTATTACCACCCTTGAAATTGATTAATTAATTTGTAAAATAAGACAGGTACAAAAGCCCCAAACACCCAAGAGTAGTAACACTGACGAAATACCTTATCTGGTCCAATTGAAAAAGAACAAGAAAACAAACTACACAAGGCAATGATGGATGGGTTTGGGGCAGCAGTTCTTAACCTTCCTGGCCCCACGGCCCCATCATACATTCTTGGTCAGTATCCGTGACACAATAAATTGTTTGTGAAACAAAACAGCCCGATTTATTTAAACTGAAAAAGCTTGGGAAATGTTGCATATTTCAACGTTTATTTTTGATTTTCTAAGACTTTTTAGAGCTTAATATTAGATCCCCCACAAGCTATTGTATGACCCTTTATGACCACCCGTAAAACCCAATACGACGCCCATGGGGTAACGATGTTCTATACGGGGCTCTTGACAAATTTTAGGGAGCGACTATGGCCCGGGGGGGGGGGGGGGCGGTACTCACTATAGTGGTATACGTATGTGCCTGCCTTTTCTCGACATTTGGTATATCAATGGGTGCTTATCAGAAAGTTTTTGAATGCCCCTTAATATTTTGATGGTATATATAATTGTGTACTTTGTCAGATAAGTTTATTGATTCCCCTTCTAAAAAAATACATGTATAATAAGGGGTATATTGATCGGGACATTTCACCAAGTTTGGTTTACCGATCGGGTGTTAATTTTGCAGTATGCAGGTGTAATGAAAGTCGGAATTTCAAAGTCTGGGATGCACATCAACGTATGATTTTGGTTGAAGAACCCCCCCCCCCCCCCCCCCCCCCCCCCCCCCCCGGGGGGACTAGGGGGTCGTGAATAGGGAACACGTCCGTCGCTTCCGTTGCATAAGTGCAGGCGTAATATGTTGTTGGAAAAGTCTTCTTATGTGCAATTGGCGGTTATAATTACACATGAATCTTCTAAATCTAAAACAACGCCGTCTAAACATGAAACCTAGCCATGTGCATTGTGTGAAAGGTAGCATCATAGTAAATACAAGTTGTTGCATTAATTCCCGCATTAATTCCTCCTCACGACCAGAACAACCCGTCTACTCTACCCTGTGTCAATCTACCCCGGTAAACTGTATCCAATTAACGGTAATGGAAAATCGGACACATAGCATTGGTTTCACTTTTCAACAACATTCAATTCGATATAAGACGAGTAAAGAAACTTTGTCCATCGCGTGTGTCATGATTCACTGCGATTCGTTACCGTTCCATTAGATTGTGAGTAGGATTACTTCCAGCTTTATCCAATGTGATCGGATGTGTCAATCAATTCGACATGATCGTTGTACGTTACGTCATCGGTTGTCACGGAAACGGTTGGGTTTATTCAAAGCCGAGGGGGGGGGGGGGGGGGGGGGGGTACTCACCTATATTGGCCATACGGGTATGTGCGGGGACAAAAAAACCTTTTCACGACCTGTCGCCGCTCACTAAGCATCTCATTTCACTGATAAGTCGTTCCATTAAGCTATACAATCCAAACTCTAGCGCCGAGCTGCCCCCAAATACACCCAAATGTTGGTAAGTTTAGCCTACACTCTTAGAAGGTCAGGATCAAATATGAGACGAAAAGGATCAATTTTGATCCAGAAGCGGTATCACATATGAGCTTACCCTTTCCGGATCAAAGTGATCCGACAAGCAGGATCAAAAAGTTTGATCCGAAATGGGATCAAATATTTCTGTCAAATGATACTGAAACGGATCAAAATAATGATCCTTAATCGGATGTACCTGTAGCTTATGATCCTACTCCAGGATCAAACTGAATCAAAGAAAAAGTTAAAACATAGGGGGTCATCGGGTCACAGATTGTAAAAACAAGCATGCATGCAAGGGTCTTTCGGTGACACCGGGCCAAAAAAAGGGGGGTATTTTTGATGGAGCCTGGTGTGAAACCTAATATTGATTGAGTGCCCCCACCCCCGGGTGCACACTGCAGACTATATATCGAGTGCAGTAAGCTTACTACATCGTGTAGGCCTAGTACATCGCAGTGATCGTGATATTTTGTGAGGAGCATTTTGACCGAAAATCGTACTGATGGCACTGGTCAGGTACAAGAAATTTGTTCACAAGAATAGAGCATGTTCAAACATAAAAAATAAAACTACTTTACCGACAAAATCATGTAACATTTTACAGATTAGACTGGATAACTTACCGCGGTATTTCACCCTTGTTTCAACTGTGGCGACCGAATTCAAAAGATCGTCTGCTTGTCGTCTATCGGTTTGCGAAAGAGTGACGTCAGTCACTCATTGACCAATGAACTGTTTCATCGAATTGATCCGGAAATCAGATCAAAGTTGATCAAGGT
Organism: Ophiura sarsii; assembly: GCA_035610835.1. Taxonomy (NCBI): domain Eukaryota; kingdom Metazoa; phylum Echinodermata; class Ophiuroidea; order Amphilepidida; family Ophiuridae; genus Ophiura; species Ophiura sarsii. The sequence continues at coordinate 21,998,337 of CM069450.1, read as the reverse complement.
GAATTTGATCCGTTTGTTGATATGCTATCTGGAAACGGATCAAAACGATCCGAAAACGGATCAAAACGATCCGAAAATGATCCTTAAAGGATCAAAACAAAGTGAGCCGGAAATCTACTCATGTATTTGATCCTGACCTTCTAAGAGTGTAAAATGTTTTTAACTTGGTCCGTTCGCCAAGACCCCTAATTAAGGATGTGTCAGTTCGGTAAGCCCCTGTTTTGAGAATGCCCAGTCACACACCCTACCCTTTTCAAATTCGGGTACATTACGTCATGAAACCAACTATACAACACCGTATCGCATTGTTTTTAAATTATCATATATAATATTCGGTAGGTATAAAAGACAGAATGCTGAAACAACAGAAACGACAGAAATTACAAAACAGCTGCAAACCATGAAAAATGAGAGGAGGAGTATCAATTTGGGTAGTTCAGCACTAGTGTAAATAGCTACAACCGAGTATCCAATTCGCAATACACCCAAACTTAACATAGTGTTATTGTGAAGGTCATATTATGGAGTCAATTTATAGGCCCTACAGGGCATACGGTACCTTTTTATTACCGTCTATTGTGAGACTGAACCTTTGATTTGTTACCGCAAAAAGGTCAGATGAAATGCAGATGATCGTAAATTATGAGTGACCACCTTCTGTAGTAGTCTGGTAAAGCCAAATAAAAAATAGTACTTTCTCGGGCCCCTGGCGTATCCTTTCAGGAATTCTGTAATGTTCGTTTTTCAAACTACTCAACTTGTTTGTTAAAATATTTAACAATCTGACATCTTAAGTCAAAATTATCATTTAAATTTAAAGGTTAAATGTTACCAACCCCCCAGAATTATGAATTAAAACATTTTTGAAAGGACTTATATTCCTCAAGTTAGGGACGCACCATTAAATTCTCAGAGGGGGAGGGGACATGGACGGTAGATGCATACCATTACAACACGGGGTTCCGTAACGGGTCGAAATGGGGGGGGGGGGGGGGTAATTGCGTGTGCGGCCTACCGCCTGGGCTGACTAAAAATAAAATAGACCGACGGTGTGATCATAATGTATTAAGTCTAGTTCTTTACAAACCAGGCTACTCCCCGGAAATTAGTTTGCATTATCGTATCATACATTTTAGTATGTATTAGATATATTGATTGAATATATTTCATCATAGGTTCTATTGTTGGTTTTTAATCAATGTCTGTAGTTTTTAATATCTCCTGTGTAGCGCCGTGGGGCTGTGTTATAGTCCCATGTTCTTTCATTGTTATTATTATCTGCAATGCTTGTACCACGTATCGTCTTATTTGGAAGACTCGCGATGCATATTTTTTTTCGCGGTTACCGCGTATAAGAAGCAAAAGTAAACAAATTAAAAGCCATACATTATTGTTTATGCACCTTTAGGTGCTCTTGACTAACACCTGTCCATTGCCTATGGTTTCTAAGGAATTAGTAACCCTTGGCCTCCATAACCAAGTGTTTACTGACAGGGTAATTGGGCGTCAACTGATGACTATTGGCAGCACGATTTGGAACCACGTTGTAAACTTTACACTTTTACCGAAATGTATAGGATACGCTGAACCGTGCTAATTTTCTTAATAGAATCCTGGATTTGGCTGAAGGTATGGAATATTGAAATAGGATGCACCATCTTACACATGCAAAATTACACTTATACTCCACTTTTGAGCTTTAAAGGTGATGGTGTTAACTCTCCAAAAATCCGATTACTTGCAGTCGTCTCTATTCGCCATTTCATTACAGAGCACTTTGTGCAGGTATCGATTCCCTTAGGGCATTCTCCTGCGAGTGTTCGCAAGGTCATGATAGAAAAGGGGGCAGATTTTGTCCCCTTTCAATCCCACAATGCAACAGAAAAGGATAATCAATGGATTTTTACTGATTCACGATAAACCTAATGGGGATGTGATACCTCCGAAGGAAGTATTTCTGACATAATAATATCTCTATAGATTTCTATGTGAAATTATAAAAGCGACTCTCATCATGACAAGGTCAGTTTAATACACTCTTTGACATTGACATTTTGTGTTACTCGCTATCATTCCTAATGATCGAGTACCACTGGAAATAGTAACTGAAGATGTTGATGAACATTATTTGAATTTTGAGATAATTCTTTTTCTTTTTTTTTGTTCCTTTCAGATTTTTCGATGGTACTACGATGCACAATATGCGCATGCATGAGAACTGGTCGATTATCGAGTGGTTAATTCTGTTAATCCTATGCCCGCATTACTGGTCGATCCCGGCATCCCGGTTAAGCAAATGGAATACCAGGGCGGATAAGCGGGTTTCTGTTTGATGCCAACGTCGAGTGTCCTCAGCTTTTACTTGCTATTTGTAACTTTCAGGGTTAACCTAGTCTTAAGAAAACCACACACAGCCCATTAACGGTATTACATTGGCGCCACCTTTATTTGAAGCAGGGATATTATGTTTACTTTACATGTGTCTTAACCGCTAAGTCACGGCACAACATCAATAAACAAGAGACATATTTCCTATACAACAGCACGGACTCACTAGGGGAGCACTTACTATTTACTTACCTTAATCGTAATTTAGCAAAACATTCATGTTGACATTTTGTAAATACCAAACCGTCCGATGTGTTCATTTTAGCGCGACTCTGGCGTAGGCGAATAGCATCATGTCATTGACACACCGGCGTTAATTTTTAATCGTGACTTATTTTGATTGAGGGGATTGATTCATTTTGGGAATACACTGTGAAATGTCACGGCTGATTTGAACATGTAAAGAAAAACACAAAGGATCAGCTATTACATGAGTTTTGACTTGTTTTTTTCAAACGAAGTATCAGTTTTCGAGGTGAACTTGACAAAACTGATCGCTATATTTAACAGTCAGTGTGCACAAATACAAATAATCGCATATTTGATTCGACCTACAATACCAGAGCGCGGCCATAATTGATATAACGCCATTGTTCTATCAATAATTATCCCAACTTTATTATGTTCTCTGTGCGTAAAAACCTACAATTAACAATAGCAGTCGGTTATCTCTTTGATGCCGTCACTATCTAATGCGTTTCAAAGCATGATCGCTAACATAATGTTAACACGTTCTTTTTGGCCAAAATAGCTAAAAACTACCGAACAATTTTTGTGTACCCTCTTAGTGTCATATTTTAGCTGGAACTAAATATCTTTTTCTGTTTATTTTCTAAAACGGGATCGAACCATTAGCCGTACACTTTACGTTGTGGAGTTGGCACATTCAGGAACTGGTACACCGTGAATACGATGACAGTGCCAATCGACCTAAACACTTTCCACGCGGCTATTAGTTTTACCATGTTCAAAACAGATTTTCTGAAACCTTTCCCATCAAAACCTATCTCAATAATTACTGAACCAATACTAGGAATGTGTGTACTTATGTTATTGCATTTCTCATGGTGATTCCAAAAATGGTAATGACATTAAAGGTGTATGTTCCGATCACTTGTTTAGGGCTATGATTTTTTTCTTCTCATCAAGATATTTTGATAACAGAAGAATCCCCATATTTTTCTCATTAGGTCTGTAAAAATCTTCGGGGCCAGAAATGTTTTATTTAGAAATTATAGGCTAAAATGTGATGAATTACTGACAAAGGTGGTGAACCACCAGTCCAGTTTGTTTCCAGCAACTCAAACTTTGGAATGCGACACTTTTGCGAAAGAATGACCTTTCATTTAAAATATAAAACATCAAGTTGAAAATCGGGCCAGAAATCAGAACATCTTCCTTTAATTATTTTTATTACACTTAACATTTTGGTGATATTTTTGGAATGTCGTCTGCAGACGCTTGCCGCGTGGGGAGTGTTAACGAATATAAATACACGAATACTTTTATTCGTGCACCAACTCAAACATAACCTGGTCAGCCAACTAGCAGGTCAGCATTGGCATCTTCATAACCTTTGGCTTAATTAATATTAACTCCACACTTATGTAGCTTGTGGGAGTGATCTTAAGGTTAAATCGATCCATTGCCCTAAGGGTAATATACGAAGTGTTCACTTTGTTGCCGCGCAGACTATCGACGGACGGAATTGATAACAACGTGTGTATTGAACGTGCTGCTATGTATCTTTTTGTGAGAAATTCGCGCCCAAGGGGGAAGGCGGATGCATAGCAAATGTAGACGATCTATCTTGTTGCACAACTTAAACACCTACGAGGCCAGTACAAACTATCCAGATCATTACTCTTTACCCTGGAGCAGTTCACGCAATTATTAAGTTTAATCTTGCGCGGGGACAGGTTCTGTCTGATACAAATGTGATGAATCTCACATAGTAGTCTAGATAATATAACTAACGACGGTATTTTAAAACAAATACGTTTAGCTCTGCCACTGTTTGCGTAGTTCCGTTAACATCAGGTAATACATGTTGATTCGTAGGGAAAACGACTTGCATTACTAGTTGTTCGTTTTAACAGCATTGAAATTAATTCACGACTGCGTTACTAAAGTCGGATTGTTGTTCGGGTGTTGTTCGTTCTTGACTATAGTTGTTCTCACATTATCTTTCGACACTGACAAAGTCTACGTCTTTTACCCACGAAAACTATAACAATATATTTTATCTTTGTATTCTAACATTTTGAACATCACACACGAGGATTGATAAGTAGAAGTGAGGAGACAGTATTCATCCAAACTGGTGCCTGGATTCCAAAGCATGGCAAATGAAAACATTCTCAAGCAAGAAACTGGATTGGACACCTGTAACAGCAGTGAATTAGACCGAAACGTGTAGAGATGAGCCATCATAGATCGCGAACAACACCCGAGTTAAGCAAGTAAGCAAGCAAGCAGCATTCTAACATTTTCTGGAACGTCTCACAAGATGCTGTGCTAAATTCACACGCGTATAGTCGTAACCACCGACGCAGTGGGGCGTGATGTTGAGTGAATAAGCTCCTGTTTATTCACGAGTTTTTCAGTTCTCACGTTTGAGTACCAACCAATCAGAGCCGTGAGGTCGAGATTACGTAGTGCGCACCACGGATGACCTTGCACCATTTTAGGGTGAGGTTGAGCTCGCGTACCTTACGCGAGCTCAACCTCATGTGACATGCGTCCATTATTGTAATCGTGTTTTGTTTTGTTTTGTTGCTATGATGGAACATAAAATATCGAAAGATGCCGACGATGTTTATCTAATTTCATTCCACCCAATATAGTTTTAAGCTGATTAATACATCGACCGTATTGAAACATTACTGTAGAAATTGAAAACAGAAACAGTAGCGTATGAACACGCCATGGTGAAATGTTGTTTTAACATCCAATGCTCTGGACAGATAAACAGATATAAACATTGACAATCACAACATTAAAATGATAACATATCCGTCAAAATCTGATGGTCAGAGCATCCTGTGAGCTTCAAACTAGAGCAATAAACTAGGCTAAGATAACAGACGTACTGTTCATAACCAATATGCAATAACTCCAAAGGACATATTGAAATACAAGCGTGTTATTATTTTGGGAAGCAGTGGTTCAATACGCATACTTAGCTGTCTGCAATCTCTCAATAACAAAGGTTGCTCAGTCGTCAGGAAAAAAAGAATTTGGGTATCCAATATTATTTTGGTAACTGTTTTGCTTTTGTTGATACTTGATTACATTAATGAAATCTGAGACTAGTATATCAGGACTATAAGATGTGACATAACGAGATCTGTACCCGATGTCATGAAGTAGTGAGGCTAAAGGGTCATATCCTTGCCCTGTGTAATCCTGGTACAGGAGTTCTATTTAAAAGTCACACATTATAGTTACGAACTTGGTTGTCATTCAGCGTATTGTCCTGTTCTTTCAAGTGCGTGGATGTCATCTAATGTCCTTTCCAGTTTTTGCTTGGCTGTCATTCAGCATTCTTCGTGTCTTTTCTGGAGCTTGGAGGTAATGTAGTACCTGTATTTATAAACCATGTTTGCTGTCCTGCCTAGTGCTTTGGCTTTGTTACATTGTACCATTATAGCGCTTGACTGTCATTTTTGAGTCGTTAGTGTCTGTTCGTTTTGTTTGTAAACACTTTTATACCTGCGATTTAGCTATTGGCCGGTCATAAATATTCCAATATCCAGATTAGGTAGGCCAGTGGTTATGCCCCAAAGCACTGTCTTGATGTATATCCCACAAGTGGTCTCACAAGTCAACAATGACAATAGACTAACAACCTGAAAAAGGCACTTTTATGGCCTCAATAGGGTCTTAGTTTTAAAGCAGTGGAACATATTGCCCAAATCATACCTTTCAGTCTATTTATTTGATAGGTAGGTTTATTTTATACATGTTACTCCCGAGCTCGTGTTTGGATTTCGCGGCGTTACTCTTCAGGCAATCTTTGTATTTTATAGTATACTATTAGAGCTTTTAATACCAGTCTATATCTTTACGGCGCATGCTTCACGTTCGTGAAACTTTCAACATGTCCAAATTACATTCCACGTTTGTTCTTTTAATATTGATGATTAGATACATAAAATAAATAACCTTTGAATCGATGAACCAATCATTTGTTTTCGGGTAACCCTGTACCCAGATTAAATTAATTTCTTGAATTGGTCCGACAAAATTGACCTATATAAAGCAGTTTAAACAAAATGAATTGATGTATTAGTTGAACTGGCACGTCTGTAACCTTTCCTAAAGATAGAGAACAAAATTTTTATTTACCCTGTCATCATACATATCCACAGTTACGCGAGTATTGTCTCATGCCTCTTTGAGTTTCTTATGAGGCCGTAGTGCAAAACAAGTCCATATGGCTCATAGGGAAACAGTGTACTTTAGGTCCCAGATGCAGGACTCTATACTAGTATCGTCCGATACTGGGACACCCAGTATCGTTTGACATTGATGCACAATCTGTGTTCCAGTACACTGTAAATCCGGTGCTAAGAAATGTTATACATACAAAGAGCTAAACGTGATTTATTCCTAAGCACACGTATTTATGCTCTAAACATTATATGCTTAGATATCAGAAGCTACCGGATATCAGTTTTTAAATCCAAAACATTAAATGTTTAAAACCGTAAACATATACTAGAGCTAAGCGCTTGCTAAACACGTTTAGGCATAAACGTTCGAAGCCATTAAACAATACATTAATTGCGATAAACATCTTGGCTAAACATGTTTAGAAGCTTTTAGAGTGTTTGCGTTTCACGTGTTTATCGATTTTCACTTCCTGAACACGTGACAATAAACGGCACGTTTCATTGGTCCAAAATATTTGAAAACATATGGATTTCATGTATTTAAAATGTACAATTTTATATTGTCATTTACAACGACTAACTGCAAGCGTGCGTTTTCCATGTCCTGGGCTCCAAGGCATCGAAAACGTAGATAATAAGTATTATTAAAATTAATAATCACTATTATTATTGTTCAATATTATACTGAATTTGGATTGTTCGAACATGCTGTGTAGAAGCGGGATACGTAGATTGGTGTCCGTTAAGCGTTCTCAACTCATAACATAAGAGTTTGATATATTAGTCCCTCATGACAGATAATGGCCGACCTTTGGTATTATGGTTTCACGTTTAATTGATGGACAGTTTGCCATTTGAAGTACGGGCCTTATTTGGTATGTGTATTATTTCATTTGCCTTTGAATAAACATTTTCTGCAGAAATCTGCACAATGGACCGATCGAATTTCAAGTCAGCTATCTACTTACATTACCAAAGCACGAATATAGCAAGTGGCTAACTCGTTTAAGTTCACATCGCTCGCTTTAATAGATCTATTGGGTAAATTATTCACGGTCTCAACTCTTAATCTCTACGGTCTCCCTCAAAAGACTTTGATTATAAATAATTACAGTTGGAAGTGTGTTGTTCCATATGGTTGCCCTACTTAAATAGGTTACAATTAAAACGACTGTGCTTTACCGGCGCACTTGAATTGGAATCATTTTGTAAATTACAACCAAGTGTCTTTATCAGTTCATTAACGCATTTTGAAAATCATATATAACTGACAATACTACATATTTGATATGTTATGTACGATGATATTCTAAATGTTCAGTGTTTATATTTCCAATTTCAATCACTAGATCATAGAGTACGTTTTCCAGGTCTTGGGCTCACAGGCATTGGCAATGTAAATATCAAGTTGTTATCTTTAAAATAACCCCGTAAATTTAAATTGATTTGTGTGCTAATCAATTTATGTAGACGCGATGAGTCAAGAGAGATGAGTCTTATTTTGTTACTCTGTTATTTTAGTTGACTTTATTAATAGTAACATTTACAGCCGAACTATAATTCAATGTTTCAAGTTGGCTGTCTAGTTTCATAATCAAAGCTCGAGTAAACCTAATGCCTACTCTAAAGTACACGTCAGCTGCCAAAACATCTATTTGATTGCCAACAGAATTGTTAACGCTTAGGACTCAGTCGTCTAATAGAATGTGAAGCAAGTACGTTAATAGATGGAAAATATTGATAATGCAAAAAGGAGTCGTTAGTAATTCATAGGATCGCAACAATTAACCTCATATGCAAGAAGAACACACTCCTTTCATTTAAACGTAATAACCATACGGTACAGCTGCAATAAATCAGCGGCATTATTATTACGTATTCAGCTACGATAATAGATTCCATCCGTAATAGTTAACTTGACACCTGAAATTGATTTGATATTAAGGGCATACTCCCAGGGGATAATGTATACATGTAGATTCGATACAGAGCTGTGAAGGTGTTACATTATGATTGGGTGCTCATTTGATTTGACTAACGATGCATTCAGACTAAACATTTTAATTTGCGGGAAACAAAATTATCATGAAAGATGGCAACGCTGAATTCATATCTGCTTATGAATATATATTTCTCACCATTTTATAACATTTTGCTGTTCATTTCATAATATTATTATAACTTTTAACGTAATATGGCCATGAAACACAGATAGAAACCCATTTATAGATAACGCATTGAAACAATGTGTCTGGAATATGCTAATTACATGCTAAGTTGACCGTCAGATAATTTGTTGAATGCAAGATATATTTCATGAGTACATTTTATTTATTTTCAAATATTGACCTATAAAAGGTACATTTAAAATGTAAATAACCAAATAACTTTCAGTTCAAACCAAAATTTAAGAAATTTGTATAGTTCGCTTGTATCTTATATATAATACCGTATATTAGAATATTCGAGAAAATCTGGGCAGATTCTAATAATCGGGGAAATTGTCTACATTTTCCTCTGTCACGTCCTTTATGATAGAACTCCATACTTAATTCATTAAATTATCTAAGGGTGGTGTTACTTCCAGGACACTATCAACATGATACAATTCTAGGTGAAATTATGAGAACCAGAAATACATAATTGTTTCCATACCAAATGTTATTCAAAACCCTCTATGCACTCAACACTCAAGAATAAAGAGGATAGACCAATATGTTATATAACTGGTCGACCCCGCTATCTGTTTGTAAATGTCATTTGGTCAGGCGATTACATTGCAAATCTCTACCGTATTAGATTTCTCGCGAAACGATTGCGCTTACAGTAACCTCTTTTTAGGTTTCTATGACAAAGAATTGTTCGCTTGAACTTTAAAAATGTGTCCTTCTTACGTACGCACTAAGACACAAATACTATATCGTTACGTTTCGATTTGGTTTTCGTGACGTGATTGCATCTCATATTCATATCAGCTTTATCGATATGCGAGCAATTATTATTCCCTTTAAAGTCGGTCAACTGATAGCTTATTGCAATATATTGACTGCTAACGCAACCAAAAACGGCCCCTACAGACCAATTCTTTTTAGAAATCGATGAAAAAAAATACACGTGAAAATGAATACCGAATCTGAGTTGTTGTTTTTTGCTTTTCAAAACAAGGCAAAATGTGTACCTTTTTTTAAAATGATGACAGATTTTTTTGGATTTTTACAGTATAATAAGAAATAAAAAGAAGAAAAAAGAAACCCAACTTGAGAGGTCCGTTTTCCCGTTCAACAGGGTTTCTTTCTTTTTTCGTCGCCTAACCACTCGCTCATTCTTATTTTTTCGATTAACCTATCTTGAATATATCATATATCGCGTTTAAATAACACACGAGTACTGCGGTAGAGCGTTTGTACAAGTAGCCTACGTCATGAATATCAATAAAATAAAAAGGCCAAATGTCATTGTAAATAAGGAAACATATGCATTTGAACATTTTTTTTCTCCATATCGTCAGCCTGTTTCGGTTGGGGATATACCTTTAAGTGGAATGTGGCTTGTTATAGGCCTAATACGAGTTAATATGACCCATTTTAAACATTTTACATAATTATTACAATCTGCCTCACTCACAATGCTGACATAGGCAGAATTGCAATTGTGCATTTATCAACACTTATGATTTGTCAATTACTAAGATATTAATACAGCATGTGCATAATGTAATGAAGTCATGATTTATGCAAAAAAACTCAATTTCGCTGAAAAGTGAGTTAGGCAATTATCGAAGCAGGCTGACGATATGACATCAGTAATACTCCAAAGAGAGGGCAGCCATGATGTTGATGATATGCTAACTATCTAGGTTTTGAAGTTTGTAAATTATTACATAACGCATTACAATTATTCCTCCTTAGCGTCTAATTGTATTTCCCCAAAGCATCCGATAGAAGGGCGAATAGGAGCATTGTATGAAACGTGATGTACTGGCTCCAAATAGGACTAAAATAGTGATCTACAAAGGATTGTTCCTCTCAATAAAGATTCACAACACATCTTTTACGAATATCTACATACACCACATATCAGATAAGACGGTATACAAGGTGTACAATTTCTTGAAATACAATTGTGTAAGGGCTTGACAGTTTCAGTAAGATTCGTAATCAATCTATTTGATATGATCCCTATTCAAAATACAGAGTGTATCGTAAGGCTGCACCTCTCAGACGTTACAATTAGTGAAACATAAAAAAGGTCTGTTTGTCATGAAATTAATTGCTTCGTGTGCATAAAAGCTTCTCCGGGGTTCTTACTCACAACATTTAGATAAACACAGATTTCATTTTATACAATCATGTTGACCTGTAAGCTATCTCGTCTGTTGTTCATTAAACATGATCCCTGTTTTGAACTGAAATCTACGTACGGACAATTGGTACAGATCAAACAATTACGCACTAATACATTAGAAATAAATTGAAAAGTGCTGTGGTGACATCGATTGTTGATATTACTTTCACCCCTCTCTACGTGATATTTCTACGCAAGTGTCATAGTAAACGCCAAAAGACGATGGCGGACAGGTAAAGTGTCAGTCGCCTCATTCAGACACAATTAGTTTACAATATATTTCAAACGTGACAGATCAGTAACAATCCTCAATATATTTCATACACGGAGTTGATTCTCCAACTCGAAATGTATATTTAGTTCATTTTAGATACCGTGATTGAACAAATTATATTAAAAATATACAAACAATATTCCAGCCTAAATATAATACTTGCAATTTGATGGGGAAAATGTTTCCTAGACTTACTCTGCCAAATTCAATACAAATTCTTATCCGTTCCGATATGACATGACGGAATTGAAAATCGGTGTGAAAACTCACGCCAAACTTCAAACTATCGCTCATAAAATAATGTAAGCTGAACAATTCCCTCACACCATTCAAATATTGCTTTGACTTAACTTTGCATTGGAAATTAAGATAGGACACAGCAAAGTACATGCATATCATTTATATTATGGTGAGCCAAAGGTTGATGGAGGACCATAGTAAAATGAAATGATTTGAATACACAATCAAGGAACATGATGTTATTTTTCATCTCCGCTTAAAGGGACTGCAATTCACCACATCCTCCGGGATGGGATAACCAATACTATCAATCATGTCTAAGGAGGTTCTGGCCCTGCTCACCGTAATTACTATATTGAAAGTCCAATTTGTCGTGATGAACTGTCATGCCTTAGACTGGTTCTTAACCCCAATCTAATAACGTCTATAACTTAATTCCATAATATCGGCCTGCCATCAATGTTGATGTTTTGTATACATGTATTTAGTAAATAACAGACAAGACGAAAGTACCGTTTTACCCAATAGACACAGTTTAACAATCTGTAGTTAACTCACTGATATCAAACGAAATTAAAGTCTTAGACGTACGTCAAAACAACCTATATTGCCGAGTGAAAACCGAGACTTCCGTCAATACCCAGACAAGTGGTAGCTCAACAAGTGTGCGCTATTTCTTCTCAATCCTGTCTGAGATACGGCTTAGCATGTATTAATAATGTTATAGGGGACATGTCATATAGTCTAAGAAAGATCCGTTTGGAAATCCTATTTGATTAGACGCTCTTTGACCGTGTTTGAACAGGTCTCCTGGTCATCGCGTTGGAAAGAATACGTGTGTGTTACGAAAACTTGTACACCAAGACACCGGTCTTAATATTCCAGCATAGAAGTACATTCCTTATAAAAAGTAACTTAGCATGTAATACATACGCTCATGGCTTTACATATATAGTTCCAACTTAAAAATATTGAATTACAAAGAACGCTACTCCGAAAAGAACGAAGCAAAGTGCAATTTTCATTTTCGCACTTTGGTTTTGAACACACATGATGGTGCTGACAGGTATGTGTATGGGCTGCACTTTGTCCATTGAAGCATCCCGATCCTCATCTTACCTTCGACTTGTGAGTTGCCGCTACTTGTTAATCAATAGTCTGCCTATTGCCCCACGGAAGCTCGTGTAGACGAACCGCAAGCTAAAATGAAAAATGGACTTTGTTTTTGTTTTTGACACATAACTGTGTTAAAACTCAGTCAATCTTCATGTGTGATATCTCAAATTAAAGAAAAGAAATTTCGTTACATATTTAACTTAATTTTATTACAAAAGAACTGTAGTCTTGAAGTTACATATTTTTACCTGGTAAGTTACTTATTTTGAGAACTATATTTGCCGCGCATTTAGGTGGACTAAATACCCCGAAGCGTGATAATACTCGATAAGCCCAAAATCTATGTGTTGCGCCAAATGAATTAATAAGGACCAGTAAGAGCTGCTAGTATAAAGAGAGCAGACTGTTTTACATGATAGAACTATCATGAAGATTAGCATATGAGTTTGTCGCCCCGAGAAACAAGGGCTCGAAACTAGTTGATAGATTCGGGTCGATACACCGTATGGATGTGGCTGGTCAAAGAGTCACAAAGACTGTAAAACACTGCAACACTAATCGTGCGTAAAATTGTTATTAGCGAATGCAATGGGGGAATTTTTAGGAACAAAATCATTAAACTTCATCTATAATAACTCAATATTATATCATTTTTGATAGTGATGATTGCTAGTCAATCCACTCTACAATATGTCGTAAGCTACGTTAACAATGTTGGACGCATGCCCGTCGGAACCTGACAATGATAAGCAGATGAGCGCAATATGTTAGGAGAACCGATGGGCACCGATGGGTGATATGATGGCAGTGTATGTGATGTACCTTAGGCGTCAGCCGATAATCACCTCACAAATTATATACAAAATAAGCGCATATTACAGTAGCTCGTTCGTTAAATGGTATCACCAGTTTGTTTTCAAATCAAAAGATGACCTAACCCGAGCCTTAAATGTTCACTCCAACAATGGAACATCTAACACATGCTTGACCTGAGCCTTAGTGTTCATTCCCACTGAGTACATAACAATTGAAAATCAATTGCTAAGTGTTGAAGTGACATCTGTGATGATGTTTACTGTCATTCACTTGTACGTGACTTTATCAGATCAAAATCACTACGGCGTGTTCCAGATATAATGTTATCACAACCGAGCTTTTTTTTCTCTAAATAAATCATTATTGATTGTTATGTTTGATCCAGCGAACAAGGGCAAAGTCTTATAGTTAGTATACTGTTTTCACCAGCCTTAAAGAAAAGGATGGACAGTTCTATACCATTCAGCAACAAATTATTTTTAGACAGATCCTGAGATTACGATTGAAGTACAAAACGGCATATCCAGGCATCATTTGTCTATCGTCAATCCATGTCTGTCGGCAATTGAGAAAAGAAGCGTGAAAAGGGAAAAGGCAATTTTCAAAATGATATTGGCTTTTATTTACTCCGATAAAATTACTTGGAATGTATGTTAATCTCGTACTGCTAATCTCGTATCTCGTATTATCGGCTCCTCGTTTTCTTCAAGATCCGTATATATTTGGATTATGCTAAAAATAAACGAGTGCATATATGGATAAGAGAAAATTGTTCTAAATAACAAAAGAGTACATTAGCTAGCATAAATAGCCTCTCAGCATTTGGTCATTAAATTATTCCGTTGCTTTGTCATTACGGTTCCGTGCCCTGTATAAAGTCCAACTTTCTTGACCACGTCTTTGATGACATATCCAGGGTTATAAATTATCCCCTCCTACACCATTTATCTGATTTATTTTACACCAACTGTGTCTTGCCAGCATGCGTGCTACCATTTCCACCCCGCTATCCTAAGCATAGCTCAAGGCTCTTTAGTGTTGGTGTAACTAGAAGCTCTATATACTACTTTTGAAAATGTTCTTGTGATAACAAATTCCAACTTTTAATTTCAATTTGTCATAAAAACTAGTGCTATATCATATTTTATAAAATCAAATGTTCAAATTTCGAAAAAAAATCACATTATATTATCCAAAGAGCAGATTTTAGTTTTAAAACTAGCCCAAATCGGGCGGAAAATCACCACGTGTGGAAAGTCATGTGGCAATACTGCAGCCCCTCAGGCTTGTTTCTAGTTCCACCGCTGCCACACTCAAGGTCCCCCAGCATGGGTGGAACTTACTAATACTAGCGTCATGGCCAGTTCAACCTATCAAACTTGGGCTCAAACCTTACAGGCAACTGGAATGTAATGTGGCTCAAATTTTGCTTTAGAATAACAAATCTTTTGAGTTTAATTCCTCAAAAAGCATTGTCCAGCGCCAAAGTACTCGTGTGATCATATTACTCGTCTAGTACTTGGCGGGAATTGTCCACGGGAATTGAACAAAGCCCGGCAAGAATATGCAATCTTCTAAAGGATATAATTCCCAAACTGCAACAACAGTCGCAAAAGCATATCCATAGTTAATATAACTATTGGTCTTTCTTATTGAAGTAATGCCAGGGGTGTGCCACTGAGCTTGCCGATCGGGTCCACTTTTAAATTGAAGTTAGTCAGCATAGAATTGATGGCGCTATACTGATAAGGCGTGATTGTAGCAGACGATGGTAGACGCGAACGGTCGTTAATGCTAGATTTGCTATAATATAAGGGCACTGATTGGCATTCAATGTCATGTCCTTACCCCAACGATGGCCGTAGTTTGAATACCTTCAGTGGCGTAACTAGGGTCTCGAATTTGGGTGGGGGTGGGGGTCATCAGGGGACAGGCATGTGGTCAGGGGGGGAGAATAACCGACATAGATTTTTCCTTTCATTAGGGGAAGGGGCATGGGGGGGGGGGGGCAACCCTTCCGGCTTTTTCACAATATTGAAAGCCAGTCGTCATTCAGAAGGAACATGTCGTTAAGAACATATTGGTTATCTCAGTTTCAGTATTAGTTTGCGGTATTGTTGTACACTCTTAAAATGCCTAGCTATTTTTGACTAGATTCCTAGTAAAAAAAGAACTCACGCGGTTTTCTAGTAACAAATTACCTCAAATTTGCAATAATTATTTTGAGGTAATTTTTGACTAGAAAATCTAGTGAGATCTTATTTTACTTCGTATCTAGTCCAAACGACTAAGCATTTTTAAGATTGTATGTTTTTTTTGTGAATAAACTGAAACTGAAAACTAATCAGCTTGCAAAGTCATCTTTCTCCGTCCGCTGATACAGCAATAAGTCTATAATTGTGCTCTATAGATGTTCAGCGTTATCTTCAAAATCATGGGATTCGGTATCTCTCGATATTTTGTTGTTGATTTTAAATAATGAAAGGAGGCTATATTCAAGATGATGAAGTGTCCATTATTTGATACGTGATGTTTTAAAACAATTTCGCTAGTCCGTGTTCTGTGCGACATTCAAGAACACCCAAGGGCTTTTTAAAAATCGCCATCGTAAAGACATACGCATTTTTCTACAATTGAACTCCGTACTAGGTTCCCTGAAATATGTGTAGACACTCGTTTAATAAATATGTGTGCCTCTTTCTTAATCCCGTAACGTCCAAACACACGTCATCATATAGATTCATCATCACGCATCCGTCATTTAAATATCTGAGTACCTTAGTTCTTTGACACTATATCCACTATAAGAAGAGACCATTATTAAGATGCCATTAATGGGGTATCTAAGGGTAGTGATCCACCAAAATGCCCAAACAAGAACATTGTGTTAAACCGGACAGTGACGGCCAATAGAAAGGCTGCCATGTTCTTCGGTATAAGGGGTCCCAAATATACCTAACGTTTTGTGGCCCCTCGTATTTAATGACCGAGAGTTTTATGAGCCTTCCACCTATCTGATGCTATGCCTGATGGTGATCAGAACCGAAATCCTATTATTAGTGATTTTCTAAGCCCTTTTGGCAACCCATCTACGAAATCTTGATATTTGGATCCAAAAGTGCGACACATGTCAATGCGTGGCCATGGGTATCTTCTCCGCAAAAGCCATTGTAATTTGTTAACTATATCTATTTTGTCAAAAAAATCATTGGGCGGCGAAGCGAGGTTATCTAACCGCCTTCAGTCAGATGCCAAAGCCAGTGAGTCTATTGTATACGACGCGATTTTGTTTTCCCTTGAAAAGAGGATGTCGATCTTGTGCAATTCAATATGCCAAAATGTCAGCCTTATACAATGCCAACATTAATGCATTTAAATGTGGATCAACGCCATGTGACTAGGGAGATTTTCACTAAGGGGAGCAATACAATATTAATCCATTATTTTGATATGCTAAAGTCATGTTTGCAGGGACGTTTCTGCTTGAAAATGCCATTTTCTGAAGAAAATGTTTTTGTCATTACTGAAAAAAATTAAGTATATTTCCCGTGGCCCTGACCCCTGTCTCATTAAAAGCTTTAAATTAATAACCTTTTACGATCATCAATTTATTGCTCTTTACATTGAATCCAAACCTAGCTTGCAGCGACACCGTTTTCACATTTAAAATACAATTTAAAACTGGGTTCAATTTGGCTAAAATGTCGTCGAATACTCAATAGTTCACCACTAGTTCATTATATAGAGAACACATAGACACGTCAATGAGTAGTTATGGCCGAGCGGTTACGACTATGGACTAGTAATCTATAATGGATTCTCCCCTCCTCGGTTCGAATCCTGCTGAATACCTTTTGTTAGAAAAAACGGTTTAGTCTCTGTGTGTTGGAAAATGGCGTATATTTTTTACTGACCCCTGTCCAAAAATGTATTACAAATAAACATATTTTTGATAAAGTTTAATACGCTAGGAACATTTCTTGTGCACAAAGTTTTTGCTGCGACGTCTAAAAATCAACAAAATTATGATGTTTACAATCGCATTGAAAATGCATCTTTATCGACTCAACAAAAGTAACGAAAATCATGTTTTTTATTACATCGAAAATAATAACCTAAATAATTAGGACTTCCTCTTCAAAATGAGCCTAAGATGATTAAAATTGATGGAGGCAATCCGTCACAATCGCGAGTTGTAAATTACCCGATTTCTATTTGTTTTCTTGAAATCTCGCTTTACTGGCGGGCCGGGGCGAACAAAATAGACGGTATTTTCATGCCTTGACTTCTGACTGCCTTGAGTAAACTCTATCGATCCACACGGCAGTGTTTGTGTATTACAGACGGATTATAATTGTGAGCGAAATCACGTTACATCGAAAGCTGCAATTGACCAACAACTAAACCACTCCCATACCAATTGTGTTTCAAGACACACCAAGCAGCGGTAAAAATGGGGGACGGAAATATCACAATTCACAATTTAAAAAAACCAAGTCATCTCCTTTATAGATTCGTCTCAGTTTGTATAATACAAATCTTGTTCTTTTCGGTTAAGCTTTAGAATTGAAACCAAGCAGTGGTTGCACATGTAGAGTATTCTAGTGAATAGAACCCTTACGTTTGAACTCTAATATTTAGGCAGAGATGTAAACCATTGACTGTAGGTTCCATGTAGAGTCAATGAGTAAACAGATAATTAGTATGTATATACGAGTTAGCAAATGTATTGTTCAATAGTGTATGCTATTTACAATATAATGTAAAAAACAAACAAATCTGCTATTTTTGTCAGGGTAATTTTCAACGCTAAACTTATTTTATAATCGAAAAAGAGACCCCTAGATATCCATCTCCTAATGATTGCATGCCCTATAAGGTAAGGTAATGATTAGACGTGTTTGTCACTAAAAACTAAGATAGGTACATTTCAGAAAAAAGGACTTCCATTGGTAAACAATTGAACTATTTCCTGTCTGTCATTAGAACCAGCACACCGTTAAATACGAGCATATTAGCCCGTCCTCAATGTTGATCGCCCCTCTAACACCCCATATTCTGTAACAAAACGATTGCATCGCTCGATACAGATTGAGCACCCACGGGAAAATGCGAATACAGTTTAACAGACATGGCGAAATTGTCACGATTTACCCTAAGACCCCAGTCCAGGTCTGTGTCATACCCTAAAGACAAATACAATTTATACACGTACGTACACAGACGAACATCAAAACAACCTACATTCAGATGAATTCTCAGAAAAAAATGTGTAGAGTGAAAAACGAGATGTCCATCAAATACCCTAGACAAGTGGTAGCTTGACAATACCTGTTTAGTTGGCGCTTTTAATCTCCAAGGTGTCTGAGGTACGGTTTAGAATACAAATGATATATCTCTAGTCACGGTAGTAGGACGTGTCATGTCCCATATGATTGATCCGCCTGGAAGGCCTCTGGCATTCCATAAGTTAACCTTTGCCCATGTTCGATTATATTTAGATGCATTTATAGGAAGTGAATACGTGTGAAACTCTCACAGAAGGAAGGACTGCAAAACCAGTGCGTATGGCTCATACGTAAAAGTGTCTCGTACGTAAATCTTATACGATAGTCGCCAAATTAATATTGTGCACCCCATACTTAAAGGTAGATGACCCGATCACATTTTCGTAACACAGAATTATTTCAAACATACGGAGATTTTCATATCATATGAAAGCTCGTATTTTTCTCATCATCATACTGAAATTTGACGGCCTAAATCGGTATAATTACGGAGAAATCAATGAAATAACGTCGAATTACCAAGAATGGTGGTATACCACCGATATAGTTTGTGTACAACCTATGGGTACAGTTCACAGCATCTTGTGCGTCTAAAATAAGAACCATTAGAGCTATGCAACTCAAACTTTGGAACACGACTTTTTTAAGGATGACCTTTCATGTAGAATACAAAACTTCAAGTTGAAAATCGGAAATGTGATCGGGTCATCTACCTTTAACATTACCAATGATGATTGAACCGATATCAAGACAGATATTTCCATAACAAAAAAGAAATATTAGCATTGGTTTCAGTTTAATTGCTATGGATGCTTTTTACGTATTGTAATGCAACATAATTATAACTTTGGCGACTATCGTTTAAATCACACGTACAAGACACTTAATTAAAAAAAATTATAATTAATTTAAATTAAATTAATTAGAGCTTATTTCCAAAAGGCGCTTACTCCACTTTTTTTTTAAATGAGTTAGGTGCAGAATATGAAAGAGAGTTACGAAATACAACTTTTAACCTTTGGTCTACATCTGTAGCATGTTCGGGTTCAAAGTTATGACCCTCGGCAATTTCCGAAAATTTGCGAACATTTCCGGAAATTCCCGGAAATTTGAATATAATTCACTATTTTAAGGCCAAAATTGTAGAAATATGTGGGTTTTTTTATGGTGGTAGAACATTGATATGAATCTCCTTAATAAAATTCAATGAAAAAAACGTAAGATTATTGGGATTTTTGTTTTGAAAATTGCACACGAACAAAATTGTTGTTATTTCAAAATATGTGAAAAATTGTCAAAAATTACAGTTTTCTCACGAAATAACAAAATATCATAATTCAAAAAGTTTAAGAGGTATTTGAATGCGGTTTTCTGTTTTCAATGTTATTTGACAATGTCTTTTAGGTGCACTTTATTTCTAAGTAAAGATTTTATGGAAAAGTGGTTTCTGAAAATTGGTCGAGACATTTTTGTTCCAAAGGGCGCTTACTCCACTCTTTTCCGAAAATAAAGAAAGACATAGGAAATACAGTGGAAATAATAAAATGAATTCAAACACGTTTTTAAGCTTCCACGTGTGGTATGTTTCATTGGGTAGAAAATAAACTTAATCAAAGAAGTGCAACATCCTCATATTAAAAAACGTTGATTTTCTCCTATTTCATTTTTATGGAGTAAGCTCCTTTTGGAAATAAACTCTTCTTATGTGCAATACTAAAGTGCTAAACAAAAGAAAGTCATACACTTTGTTTATGTCCTATACAGTGACTTTAAATTATGTTTGGACCAAAAATGCTAGATAGATATTTGGATGAATCTTTTTAACAAAATTTGGTACCAGATTTGCCACAAAACAACAAAGATTAGCCATGATTAGCACCAGTTAATGAAAGTTATTGAAGGTTACCAAGTACATATAGGTACATATTTCTCCCGTATTGATCACTGCACATTTCTAAGTGCTAATTCAAATTCAAACTGTCATGCTTGGGTAGTGTATATTGTGCGATCGATATCCCCAGCGGCTATCAAGGCCATGCAATGCATACACATCATTTTCTCTCCGCGCGCGTAGTGGGTTGAAAATGCGAATTTTGTGGCAAGTTTGGTACCAAGTTGTGCCTAAAAGTTTCATCCAAATGTCTATATAGCCTGTTTGGACAAAATATAATTAGAAGTCACTCTATAGGACATAAATAAAGTGTATGTCTTTCTTTTGTTAAGCACTTTAGTTTTGCGGTGCGGCATGAACGCGTTATGTTCATACCAATACAAAAAATTATAATTATCCTTCGTGAACTTTCATCTTACAAATTAAAAAATTCTATTGTGCGTCACCACCCTGAGACTTTTCGTGCATGCATACGGTTTTTTTAAATGTGGATAATTTGTAGCTTAAACGATCCAGTGTAGGTTAATACTTATAATTTATTCTATGAAGTAATGTAATGAATAACCTATAACATTAAATTAGATAAGGGCATCAGACAAAACCCGTTGGAGACACCGCCAATCGGCCAAGTCGTGTTTTCCCACTTAACCACGTATTGATCTCCGTGGAACACCCACGGGAGAATACAGTTTACCAGAATGGCGAAATTATCACGATTCACCCTAATACCTTAGTCCATGTCTGTGTCATACCCAGATTTTGACTTGATTAAATTAAGTAACCGCTTAACTCAAAATGCAGCAATTTGGCCTGATTTGGCAATATGTTTCCAGATTCGGAAACATATTACAGGTTGCCATATCTGGACATTTGCCCCGACTGGTACCGAATAGACAAATACAATATATACACGTTCACAGACGAACATCAAAAGAACCTATATTCAGATGGATTCTCAGAGAAAAAAAATATGTAGAGTGAAAAACGAGATGTTCATCAATACTCTAGACAAGTGGTAGCTTAACAATACATGTTTATTCTCCAAGCTGTATGAGATACGGTTTAGTATATAAATGATATATATTTACTTGTAGATGCATTTATAGGAAGTGACTACGCGTGTAACTATCATATAAATACGTTTCCACCTTTCTCGTGTACATGATAATTGTTTGAGGATATTTGACCTACACGTATGCGGTAATGGACATCAACCTCGTACGGGTTCTTTACTGTGAATGTTGCTCAATGACCGGTCATATCTAGGTCATGTCATGTTGATCGAGGGTATATGCCAGTTGCGTAGTCGTTGTCACATGTCGTGGGGGAGGGTATTTGTCCCCGGTGAACATCAGTTCGATCCGATGGCGTAGCCAGGTCGAGTAAGAAAATGAAAATTACAAGGGGGGGGGGGGGGGGGGGGGGGGGGGACGTTAGAGACGTTGCGTCCACATACCGGCGTGGAAAACTGAAATTTTCCAACTAATTTGCCTGTCTTCCTTTCTCCTTTCTGTTCCTTTCCTTCTTTCCAATTTCCCCGGTCAAAAATCATCCCCCCTGGCTACGCTAGTGGTATAGGCGCTGTTTTCCGGACTGTGTTCTTTGTACGCTGGGTTTTGGACTCCCTCCGGCCCCTCAACCTCTACCAAAGGGTGAGAGATGGGAAGAGGCTTTTAAGCCTCATCGGGTCTTTGTTGGTCTTATAGTGCTGATAAATTGTGGGATGGAGGTTGGAGGATTGAGCCTGGGATGCGGGGTCAGGGGCGTCGCGGGATAGAATTTCGCTGGAGACCCTGTCTAGGTCCTAGGAGGAGTGTTGCCCGACATCCCTTTGGGTCTCCCTTGCCTCAGCGGCTCGATGTATGTCCTTCTGTAGGAGTTTGTCAAATTTTTCCAATATCAGCTAGAATCTTTTCATCTTTTGTCCAGTAGCAGGTTTTTCCGAAACACTAGCTCACTATACTCATTGCTTGTCAAAATAGTATGATAACACGAAGAGGAGAGGTTACAGATTTACTCTTTCTTGTGCTCGAGGTTGATGTAATATATAAATGTGTCAAATTTGTTACAGACATACCACTTGAATCCAGAAATCTATGAATAAAACAATATATTTTATTTATTTTGGCCAACGGAAGACCTTTTCGAATCGTGTCCAGCGTCATCTGGTTAGTCTTTTGGTGATTCGCTAATGGATGGAAATATATACGCAGCAGGTAAATTTGCTTGCACGCTCAATACGACATTTTTAGTAAGCACTGCAATCCAGTCCGTATTGCCAATACGTATAAGTGCATTTACGTAAAAACTCACAGGATAAGTCATCAAAGTAATATTTTGCAGAACCATACATACAAGCAACCTTGAAAATTGCAATTACACTAAATATGTCTATTATAGTATGGAAATATTTGTATTGGTTTGGTTCAATTTTCATTGTTGCTCTGCTCTGTTTTGGCTTCCTCTGGAAATTGACGTAACTTAACAGGCGCAGCTATTACGTACGCGTATGTATCTCCCGTCTTTCAACGCTCGTGTGTATAGGCCAGCGCTTCGAGTATGCGCGCGCGTTATGTGCTGCAATTAGTAGAACACGCAGTTACGTTACTGTCCCGTGATGGCCAAATAGACTATAATACTATTTTGATGCGAATTGTTACTTTGGCGACTATCGTATGAATCTTACGTACAATTCACTTTTACGTATATGAGTCATACGTACTATTTTTACAGTCAGGCCTTACATTGCATCGTTCCGAATACACATTATATCTAAACCTTTAAATAAATAAATGCTAAAGAAGATTCTCCTATTATACGCGTGAATAGTGTTGCTCTCTCATGTTAAGCCGTGAACAAAGTTGTAGATTTAAAAATGTGTATAGCAACGTGACAATTGAATTGTCTACAATAATATCCGCACTGTCAATACTCTATGTAGTTCTCAAAGAAGATAAATTAAATGTTTTTATATCCACACTTCAACACAAAGAAATCAAACTATTGTGTTATTGCGCACTGATAAATTGAACATAAATTGCAAAGTGCTGACGTGACATCAGTGATGATGATAACTGTCATTCACTCGTACGTGACATTACCAGAGAATCACGCGTTCCAAATACAATATTATCATACCCTATCTATTTTTCACGAGTTAGTTCAATCCCTGGCCTAAAATAATCAGCTTGTCTTAAATCAAGATTTATTATAAACTATATATGTACGCTGACGTTTTTTCAACAAACATTAAGATGAGACTAAGCGTTATATGGGTTGCTATAATATCTGTATAGTCATTTCTTTATTCTCATCTGATTTGTTAAAGAATCCGTTTCACGAAGAAAAGAACGCGCAAGGAAACTGGTACCAAAATGGCAGACAGTTCACTTAAAAATAAAAGTTGAGTCATTATCGTAAAACGAGACATTTTGTCCGTAAGGGATGACTTCAAAACTCAACTGCCGATTGCCTGGCGGTTCCGCCCGGTTATGTGCGATTGGAGCCGGTTTCTTTTGTTCTAAACAATGACAAGTGGTTCAACCGCACTGAACCGGCAGTTAACCGGCGATCGAGTTTTGAAGTCATCCCTAACGTGATGTTCATTTTTACCTCCTTCCATCGCCAGTATCATTTATTTTAAATCGAGAGATAACCGAATTAAGTTTGAAGGTACCGGTACCATACAATACAAATGAGCATTTATAAAGCGCCTTTTCATCAAGATCAAAGCGCGTGAGAAAAGCAAACCCAATGGAACAAAAGGATAATGAACAAACAAACATCATATAAAGTACAATATGATACAAGTTACACGACATTTGGATACAAATATGTTTTGACAGATTTCTTGAACATATGTAAAGAGTCCTGATTTCTTATGAGAGCGGGAAGGTGATTCCATATTGCTGGAGCGACATAGGTGAAAGTCCGATTACTGGCTGATGTAAGAGTTTTGATGGTTGAATGCTGAGTTAGTTGTGTAGTATCCGAAGCCGATCGCAGGTTGCCACGTCGTGGTTTGTTCAGAGAAAGGCAAGATGATAGGTAGCCCGGTGCTACGCCTGAGAGGCACTTAAACACAGTAACTAAGATTTTAAAAGTCACACGTTCTCTGACCGGCAACCAATGCAGCTCCTGGAGACAAGGCGTTGCATGATCAAATTTCTTAGCCATACAAATGAGCTTAGCCGCCCAGTTTTGGGTTCTTTGTAGACGTTGAATGTCACAGGCGTTTGAACCGAGGAGCAACCCATTTCCGTAATCTAAGCGTGATAAGATCAACGCACGCACAATTAGGTGACAAGTACCATACCGGCAGGTTCCTTACCAACTAGAACAAAAATAAATGTATCACACCGGAGTGTCAAGCTGTGTCAACAAACCGAAAAGAGCGACGATGAAGCTAAGTTTCTCCTTATTAGATTTAGCTAGCGTAACAGCAAGAGAATTTTCGTCAGTGGCGTATCAGGGGAGTCAAGTGCAAATCCTTGATAATCTGTCGTCAAATAAACGGTGCGCGGTACATATTCATACTTGGGTTTTGAACACGCAGAACCGTATGACAGGTATGTGTATGGGCTGCATTGATCAATTGAAGCATCCCAATCCTCATCTTACTATCTATCCGTGAGTTATCGCTACCAGTTAATCAATAATTTACCTTTTGCTAGTCCGAGGCTGCGTGTCGATGAGCAAAATGCTCAAATGAAAAACTGTTTTGTTAAGTTTTGGGTACATAACTGAGTTAATACTTATTCAATCTTTACGTGTAATATCTCAAATTGAAGAAAAGAGATATTCTTACAACATAATAATTTAATATTCTTACGTAAGAGCTATTGTTTTAGAGTTGAGAGCATATTAATTACCTGGTCAGTTAATTTGAGGACTGTAGGCAGCCTGTCGTACCTAAGCTAGATATTATTGGCACATAGCGAAATTGTTTTAAAGCAGGAGACATCTTGATCTTCAATAAAATAAATAATTTGAATGAACCAGTTTGCTCTAAAGTTAAGATAAATCCAGGCTATTGAATCTCACAATCTGTGCATTGTTTAGATTTGGCCCATAACATAGCGCACTCTATAACAGTTGCGACAAGCGATTAAGCAATCATAGTTGGGGCTGTTAAGGCATCACAGGGGAGGTTTAGTTCACATTCGTCTAAAAGCACCAAATTTGGCCCATATGTTGCTCATACCATACTCTTTTGATTTTTGATGGATGCCAAAATTGAAGCCTTCTGGGACGGCCATATTGGCCAATTCCAATATGGTCGCCATACTGGGGAATCAAAAATTCAAATTGTTTCAAATAGCTGAAAATTGTTTGTCTGAGCACCAGGACCACTTCCGATGTGTGGTTGCTGAAATATTGAGAAAAACGTGAAAAGGACGTTGACCTTTGCTTTTGGGCGTATATAGGCGTATGATAGGGGACCTTTCGACCCTGTATAAGGCACAAAAACGACTCCAGGTGGTAACAATTACCATTTCTTGAACCATTGTGATCTGACGAACAATTTGACAAAATCGGAGCATGTTCAAATTTTGACCCCCAAAAGCTCACCTCAGTATCCATATTGGAATTGGCCAATCTGGCCGTCCCTCCCAGCAGGCTCCAATTTTGGCATCCATCAAAAATCAAAGAGTATGGTTCGAGCATCATATGGGTCCAATTTGGTGCTTTTCGAAGAATATGAACCAAATAATCCCTTAGCCCCCAACTATTTGGAAATGATAGCGCGCCACTTATACCAGTTGCGACAAACTATTAAGGTCAGGAGAATCGGGGTTTTGTCTTGGGAGTTTCTTATCCCTTTATCCCTGATAAATCTGTCTTGCTATTTCTTTTTTCGCAGGCCCCCTAGCTACACCAATGATCAAAGTGTAGAACTGAATGCCCGATGTAATAATCTGTGTTGGAATACAAAAGCGTACTTGGTATAATGGTTGCCTGAAAGCACACATCAATATTTAGTGAAGGCAGTCACTTTGTGTATAAATACACGCCGAGGACACATCATGTGTCTAATCAATATGCGGAATTATGAGAGATATCTTTAAAATATACCTTCAAGTATTCTTGAGGGCAGGATTTAGCTGTCTAGCGTTTCAACTGATCAAGCGTAAAGGTTTTTTGCAGCTGTCTGGACGTTGTTCGCGTCTACTCGACGAGGAATTATCTACTTTTACAACGCGTGATCTAAGAAAGAGACCTCTCTAAATATGAATAACTTTCATGCTAAATTGACAGACCAAATTTAACACATCGATGAATCTATAATTGTCATTTTGTTTATCTCTTTTTATGAGATCCTTATAAATCAAGCTACGGGGCAGTCGTTAGTGCAGTCAATCGTTTCAACATTTTACAAAATGTTTTTAAAAATGTGAACATTATTGAAATTCAACACTATAATTGGTGGTCGACTACAAAGTACAAACATGCCTAGTATTGGTTCAGTAATTCTTGAGATTTTGAAAGTTGGGAAAGGGTAACTGAACATTTTGTTTTGAATATGGTCAAATTAAAAGCTGCGTGGAAAGTGTAACACCTGTCTGATGAGACGCGTCAATCGTTAAATTGATTATGATGAAGTCAACCAGTATGGGAGACTTGGGTGTGTACGTGCTCGAGGCAGATTCGCCTACCACATGATTCTCATCATTGTGTCCACTGGTTGAATTTAAGAAACATGCATTAGATAAAGCAGTGTGTTGTACGCTTCCCACAGTAACGTGGCAGATCACCGTATACTTGTTGTCAAATTATCATCTAAAAACCAGTTCTACGTCACAAATGTGACTTCTCTTCCATATTTCATATTGGATGGTTTTCTAAAGATATTCGTTGAGAAGATTTTAATGTGAATCCTCGTTAGTATTTGTTGTGATTGGTTAAGGATCATTGCGTGGTACAGGGTCAATGCATTTTTTGTGCTATGGGGCACAATCGCCCTATGATAATGGAGTCGCTAGGCCCAAATTCTCAAATTGTTGCACTTCACGTCAATCCGAATCGTTAGCGCCTGGTCGTTTGCATCCATAGATAGTCGGTAACAATATAGGATTCAATTTAATTCGAGCTAGTAGAACGACATGAGCAGCTTCTGAACGCAAGTTATGCCATATTGGATGAAGCTAATATATAATGTCCTTATTTACGTAGATCTGCTTGTTTTCCAATCGATTTCCCCCTTGTTTCATGTTTGGGTCCATTGACCTAACTAATTATTGCTCGCACGCTCCCCTGACGCAATGCCTGGTAATGCGCAATGGCCTAGTTCTGATATTGTTAGTTGATTTAGGTAACCTGTTATAGAAGTCTCTATTGGTCGTGTGCCCTGTCCAGTGGACATCATTAACTGTTTTTAAGAATCTTGTTTGATGAGCTGATCTCAAAGAATTTTTTCCAGCGTCGATGTGAAATTCCATGCTTGCATTTAAAGGAATTCATCTGATTATTAAAAGAAGTTCTTTGCATTTGCTCTTGAGGGATGATTTTAAAATTAAGTTCATGTCGTTTATTCCATGCTGCTGCCTTGCGGTAGGGTTTAAGCATAGAATAAAATGAAACATCAGAAATGGTTATTGAATTTCTTTACACGAATATTTATTGATACGTAAATTGTAAGATATCTTTCTAACATTATTTACCGTAAGGTACATGGCTATGGCCAGAAACCGTGCGGCTGTCAACGTATAATCGAAATCATCACTCCTTGCGGTCAGGGAACACAATATGATATACTACATGTTCTGGTTGAGCTATTGATACACTAACCATATTAGACTTGAACATAATTAAAAGACTCCGGGTGCTATACATTGTCACCTTGTGATACACAACATAAACTGAATTTACGGGGTGGTATCGTTGAACTCAGCCAATACATGTAGAAGTGCATGGTAGTAACATGGGATGCTTGACATCAATCCCACGATAATTACCATGCTCAGAATCAATTTTCGTATTCTAACGGAATAAACAGCCAGTGTTAAAATGGTATTCTTTAAGATTCTGTATTCTAAAATACAGAATGTTCACAATCCCATGTTACTACCATATCACTTTAGTTGTTGGAATCGAGTTGACTATGAAATACAAATTACTCACAACAACTCGAAAGATCGAACGACAAGTCGCGCGTGAGTTGGATAGAAGTAAACTACGGCGATTCAGGCCTAGCGACAAGACGCGACCAGACCCAACCTTTCGCAAGTCGCCTGAAGTCGCAGCTGAAACGTTTGATGAATGACGTAAAACTCGTTAAGGGAACGACCTGGATCGCAAAGGCGACCTTTGTATGTAATCAGCATGGTAACATTTAGTTAAAGTTTAAGATTGTACTCGTACTGTACTGTACGTGATATTTTTGTCATTATGTCGTTATTACCTCACGTGATCCTCTCAGTATTTGTTGGTATAATTTAAGGAGGATATTAGCCCAATAAACTAGTGTGTATACTGTAGCAGATACTCAGTGAAAGAAAGAAAGGCATTAAACATTGCATTTATCTGGGATTCGTCTTTGATCACGGGAGTACATACTACTTCACCACAACAAAGTCACGCTCTAGATGAAAACTGCTGGCTTTTGAATATACATTCACGTCTCGCCTATGCATCTCTATATGTGTTATCATACGGGGGCATAGTATCATATAGCACTGACAGAGGGCAAAGTGGGTTTTTTATGAAAACATGCGGGCTCATACTTCAAGGAATGGTCAATTGTAATCGTTTGCATTGTGTTACCATAACAATAGCATAGGGTGTTATCATAATTAAAACAGAGGGAATAGTTTTATTATAACACTGGCAGAGGACGAAGTGTTATTATGAAAACATTAACAGATACCGAGGGCATAGATTGATATTGTAACACTAGCAGAGGGCATAGTGATACTAACACTGGTATTGCTATCATTCGAGCAAACTAATAAAAAAGCCCATAAGCAAAAAACCGGACGGCAGACCAGACGTATACCCGGAGATCGATGTTGAGCTTATGCGGTCACGTCTTTGCTGTTTCTCGGGGATCAAAGTGTAGTATACTGAGTGCCTGGTGTAATCATCGCACTTTGTTGGGGGGAAACAAGTGTATTGGGAATGATGTGCTTCAAAACACAAATCACTATTCTGAATAATACGAGACAACTTCAAAAGATACTTCAGGTAATCAACAATGACTGTTACTATTCTTGAGGGTGGGATTAAGCTGTCTAGCGTTTCAACTGATCAAGCGTAAAGGTTATAAAGCGCCTGTCTGGTCGGAGTCCACGTCTACTAGACGAGAATTATCTACTTACAGAACGCGTGATAATAGGAAAGGGACCTCTCTAAAGATGAATAACTTTGCTGAACAGCCATCGGCGTAAACTACTGTGGGCGTTAACAATTTTAAAGCAAATGTAATACTTTTTTTATAAATCATACAGTAATCCAATTGGCGGGCTTTGTGATTTAATCCATCGATGAATTACTTGTCCTTTTATTATCCCTTTGCATGAGAGGCTAATAAAACAAGAAATCGACTGGCATCAATGTCGGGTCTTAGTCACAACAAACAATAAGACGCTCGTGGTCAAGTTAATAACGCCCGTCTGATCATATTACACTAGACGGGTCTGTGCATACTGAGTGAGAGGCGTAATTAAGAAGGCACGTTTCGTAAAATCAATCATGAATAACAAATGACGTCAACAAGTTTGATGTTTTAAAGGCACCGGAGAAGAATTAATCAATTGTATTCACGTAAGACGAATAGCGATACTAAAAACAAGGAGTTTTACAAAGTGTCGGAATGTACGAGTATAATGCAATGACAGCATAATTATGCTTATAATCAGAAAGGGCGAAAGAGAATGGCATTTAAAGGTAAGCTAGCTATATGAATGAGATGTTAAAAGAAACACGACTGGTCTGCAGCACAGTAAAGTGCACTGAAGGCTCTCTGTTTCTCTAGATAATCTTATTGAGTCTAATGAACGTAATATCAACAAAAACAAATATGTATGACTGCAATTGCTAATCATTGTCATATTATTATCTTAACGAAAGGTTCCTTCTTCCTAACAACGAATCATTATTAACATGACTTAACCAAGTCTTTATTTTCTGTTTGGATTGTGGCGTACTCGATTTCGATTCACAATCATACCTCTCTTGATTTCGTAGGAAACATATCATATCGGCAAAAACAATTGCTTAGCGATTCTAATTATATTAGAAAACAAATTTTAACCAACCGCACACAAGAGCATCGGTAGCAACTGGCTGAACTTCGGGACAGGTCGCTACAGGTCGCTAGGCCCAAATACGTCAGGTAACTTCACCCGAGCTATTAAAACCAGGGCTGGAAATTAGCACACACCCGCCTGCCCATGGAGTAAAATTTGGAGCCGGGCAGGTAAAAGTGCAAATGTGTCTGCCCAACTGGCAGGTAGCTTTTTCATCAAACTCACAGATTCCTTAATGCACTTGTTAGTCATGTTAGTTGGGAAACAAATATAGGCTGGTAACTTTTAGAAGCTACTTGTCCGACTGGCTGGTACCAAAAAATATGAAGTTCCCGGTCTGATTAAAACGCCATGGCCAGCTTCTGAACGCAAGTAATTCCCTCTTAGGTGAAGCTTATCTAATGTCCTTTTTGCCGTAGATCTGCTTGTTTTTCAATCTCTGTCTCCCATGTAACCTGCTTGGGTATATTGACCTAACTAATGATTGCTCGCACGCTCTCATGATGCAATGCCTAGTAATGCGCACTGGCCTAGTTCTAATATTGTCAGATGCTTGAGCTAATTTTGCTTGAGCCTGGTCCCTTCAGGACCCAAGCATGTGTCCGTACGGACCGACCGTGTAAACAAACAAACAAACAAACAAACCTGTCATGGAAGTATTAATTGGTCGTGTGTCTTGGGAAGAGTAAAGTAAGAGTAATGGCTCAGGTTTTTTTCTTCCAACCTTGATGTGGCATTTATCAGCATTCATCTGTTATTAAACGACTTTGCATTTGCTCGTGTGAAGGATGATTTACAAATGTGTACAGATCTTGTCGGTTTTCCATGCTACTGCCTTATGACCGGGTTTCAAACATATCTGGAATAAAAGAAATATCAGACATGGTTATTGAATTAAATAACTTTACACAACTATTCATTTATACGTATATTGTAAAATATCTTTCTAACATTGGATACGTACCGTAAGGTATCTGGCTATGACCTAAATGTTGATTGAAATCGTTCGGCTGTCAAACGTGTACTCGAAATCATCACTCCCCGCGGCCAGGGAACACAATATGATATATTACATGTTCTGGTTGAGCTATTGATACACCATGGATACACTAACCATATTAGACTTGGGCAAAATTAGACGACCCCACATTGTAACCTTATAATACGTAAACCTAATTTCAGAGATATGGGCAAATTGTATTAGTGGTCGAAGGCGTTTTAACATTAATTTGCTATGATACATATAAACAAGAATCGTGTTTCATGTGATACTTGAGGAGGAATTTTTAACTCAAATTCGAATATTTATAATTCCCCCATGGGCGATTTCCTGGATAAAACTGTATTTGCTATGTGTATGAATGTTGAACGCAAAGTTAATTGAGACTTATTTGCATTTTAAGAAAGGTTCAATGTGCGGCCATGCGACCATAATATTGCGTAATTGAAGGTGGCTAGGAATAACCAATATCATGCCGTTACTTCATAATTTAGAAAGTGTTTCCACATAACGTGACGCCCTTCGCGTTAAGCTTACTTTATGCTTCAAAGAGTTAAACGGCAAATTGCATATAAATATATATATTTAAGAATTCTGTAAAATTATCGATATGCCATAAATTTAATTAAAACAATGATAAAATGATAATATGGGTTATTTTCCATAACTTTTGAATAGTTAATGTTGAAATGAATGTGTCATATGCAAGCTACCGTTATAAGACTAACTTATAAATAAGTAACCGCATTTCGCAATTAGGTTAACAGGCCACCTCTGAGAAGCAATTTTGACAAAGCAATCTGTTTTCTTTTACTTAGGATTCGTTAATACCATCTGAAAGCCCACGTAAATGTGATAATACTATTGTTGCAGAATTCGTTAAGAACACAAAAAGCATAACGAACGTGATTTAAGTTTTCAAAACGTGTTATGAAATTGATATTCTCCGTACCACCTAAAGTGCATTCAAATGGCATCAGATGATCGGCCGAGTGCACCAATGACGGGTAACTTAATAGGGAGGTAAGCTACCTCCCTAGTAGTTATGCTCTAACTGTAGCATAACTTACTAACGATGTAATTCTTAGAGCATAACTGCCGAGTAACACCAGAATAGCAACTAGCGAGGTAAATATCCACATTAATCAGCATCGTTCCCTTACAAAATTAATTGGCGCATATGCTAAGTGTTAACCTATAGTTTACTGTAAAATTCTGAAGTGAATGGTCCTCCGTAGTATTAAAAACGTGTTGTCACTCGCTAGGTCATAGGTTAGTGTAAATCAAGAATCACGTGGAGTCGGCCTGCGATCCGGAAAAAATGATGCCATTTTATGGCAAAAAAATTCGAAGTTTGTTTACCGCTTTTTCAAAAATAAGGACTATCATGACATTACAAACATATTTTGGGCGAGGGGCACATACAAACATTGCACCAAAAAGCACAATTTTAATGACAAACACAAGCACCCGATGGAAACCATTATATACAATTATAACACATCTCATAACACAAATACTTCCGTGGCGTGGATACCTTGTCCTTCGCTTGTCAACCGCAGAACCCCGGTTCGAACTCCAGACCATGCACGGTACGATATGGGGTTTTTTTCGTTCTTCTAATGTAGTTCTACCTTTCCACGCCCAATAATGTAGAACTTGGCTTTATCAGTTTTTAATTAATAAAAACATTCACCATTTTATTTATTTAGTCATTATTTAAGATCCTTGGACAATTTGCACATTTTGGTCAAAATATGACCCAAAGTCGGTGCGATTAGTGTTTGAATGGGCAAAGGAGTTGATTTAAACTTTGACTAAAAAAAATCTCCAAATTGCATGAATGGATTTTCAAAAATATAAAATCTTTCAGCTTATGAGGGGTCACATTCCACATCAAATAGACCACCCCTGGGCATGCAAGCGCAATTGGTCCTTCAGCATCAGCGAATCATCCCCTCCAATGTTCACAACAAATTTACGCTACTGCTAGAATTAACTGACTTGTGGCATAAAACGTTATGCCCCAACTTACTCTTGGGTTCGGTCAGGTATAACATTTAGCATACATTACCCGCTAGTTACTAGCCTAGTAGCTTACCCCGCATTGGCGCTCTCAACATTTTGGGTTACGCCTCAGTTACTAACTAGCGAGGTAGCGCTATTCTTCAGCTACCCGTCATTGGTGCACTCGGCCGATCGCATTTTACGCGCAATCCAAGATTCGTATTTGATCAAGCGAGTACATCTCCTGTGCACCGGTTTTTGAAAGCGGAGTGGCGAGAAATAAAGATGAACCGACACGACTTTATCGACTAAACAAATGCGCGTGTAACGCGCAAAAAGAAGCAAAAGTTGATCTTCGTCTGGCTACGCCACTGCTGTGCACTAGAGTCATGCAAGAGAACTGAAATTGCCATTAAAACGCGTATTGCCTCTGAAGCCAACATTTGTGACAAAATAATGATTTTTTGTTGACCCCTAAACGTGTAAAAGTCGTCTTGATAAAAGTACCCTTTTCTTTGTAACGATGTTAGACCCCTTCACGCTTTACGCGTCCGAACTATAAAAAAACCTCATTACGCGTGTTTTGGTCGGGCATGTTTACAGTGTAAATAGTAAAATTCCCTCGGGAATGAAAGCCTCTATTAAAATAGCAGATGGCAGATAGATCATACCCCGGGATGAAGTTATCCTGTTACGTCTCTGCTACGTCCTTTTCCGAATCAAAGTGTAGTGCTGAATGCCCTGATGTAATGATCGCACTTTGTTGGAATAGCATATACTGTATTACATATAAAACGTTTTACCATTGGTATTCGTGAATTTACTTGGACGTTGTTAGCTGTACGTATGATAGTCTACTTTTAACGCCCAGGTTTTAATGAAAGAGTTCGTAGCAAAATGCTAATATATTCATTTTATGATGTTCGACAATATTGAGAACAGTTCATGAATGATCAAACAATCCAAAAATAAATGCACGCACTTTCATCAGTATTTTCGTTCAAAACAATTTTGAAAGTAAGGTGTCTTGTGAAATGTAGCATGTCATGTCAATGATAAAATCTTATACGTTTTTGTTGAAAAAAGGTCCACCTTTTGATAAAAACGTCCACTTTTGCCAAATCCGCCTCTGGCAAAAAGGTCCACATTTTGGAAAAAAGTACACTTTTTGACAAATTCGCCCGATAATTGATGGAATAGTGGCAGTGTGAACAGTCGCTGGTGTATGTTATGCCGCCTAAATCAGTCGAGTTACTTTTGCAGGGGTAGCGAGCTCCGCGTAGCTCCACCGTGGAGTAATTGGCAGGGTGAACAACACTTACGCGATTCATCTAGCGCATTTGTGTACTATACATTCGAGATACCGACTGATTTTTAAGATTTAAGGGCGCACAACACTAACGTCACTAGTTTTGTGTAATGGTAGCCGAAAAAAACTCCCAAAAACGATTTGTTGATCATTTGAGGTCCTTGAGGTTCAGTTTAGCGTGAGGATAGCATGATATAAATAACATGAAAGATAGTCGCGTTTACCTTTCTTAGGATTTAGCAAAATTAGGGTTTTGGATTTGACAGATAATTTATATCGTGGATGAACATTGCTCGGAAGCGGTCAGAAGGCGAGACGAGCGTTCGGGCTGAAAATAGGGATGGCGCTGTTCAAATGATCATAAGATCGCGCTGTTCGTAAAATCTCAGATTTGGAAGAATTGGAAGACGAAACATTTGTTGAGGATTTTATTAAAATTCAAAGCATGAGCTTTGATTGCAAGCATTCCCGATTCCCAAAATGAGTACTAAGGGAAGATAAATGAGAAAGGCTAATTTGTGCCTCTTTTACGTGTAATTCAATAGGACATTTATTTGATGCTGTACCACCTTAAGATTTGGTGCGGTTTGAATGCAAGATCAACGTCAGCGGTGCTGCCTATTCAGTTTTTACTCCTGCAGAGCGAGTATTCGTATATGACCAGAGTAACGACAATATTCGTGGAATTTATATTACTATCAGCGTAACTTACTTCGATCGAGTAACCGCAGTGTGAACGTAGCTACAGTTATGCATGTCTATGACATTTTCTGGCTGAGAAATTGATAAAGTAATTAACTACACGATATTAATAAAATATAAAAAGATAAATCCAACGGAACCAGGAACAAAACACACCAAGGATCAGAAAACTGATACAAGAGGATATCTCGAAAATATAAAAATGCTAAGAGTAAAAGCAAGATATACCAACAGGGTGTGGGGAAACAGGTAATAACAAGGGAGAATAACGCGATAAAACAGATAAATAACAACAAAAAAACCAAAAAAAACCCCGGAAATGCACTGGGACAAGCAATGAAAATTGCTGTGCAATAAAACAACAAAGATATATCTGAGACTAATCAGGATATATGGTAACAATAAAGACCGACGTTTCAAGTGGATATACCACCCTTCATCAGGGACAAAATATAAACAAAGTGTTAAGAACTATAAATAAGATAATGAACTAGACAAGTCCACCACTGTAATTATAGCACAATGCCAGTAATAGATGTTGACTACTAGGCATCCGAGTTACACGATATTTGTTTACGTATACTCTATATATTTAAATAAAATTCGTGGAGAAATATATTACAATCTTACACGTGCAAAATGACTTAATAAATGCAGATTGAGAGCGAACTGGGCATATCTATAGTATGGCATTTTAGTTTAAATATTTACTAATATTTATAAATATATGTCATTTTCATCATGATGTCTTATAAACCACCTGACGCGCGACAATTTGTGTACCATTTATTTTGTAGGTCGTATTTCGTTCTAGGCACGAATCCCGCCGCTTAGTGTATCGGCATGCCGACAATGCCACTATATCAATATTGAATATATCAAGGTTGAGATTTCTCAATCTTAACTCTATTCAATCTGTCACCAAATAAACAGGTATAAGCCAGTTCAACCTGGGCGAACTAGCCAGAGGGGACCTTTGCCTTTAAGCAAATTGTAACGCTAACACATCATTTGTTTTAATTTAATAGATTACAAATGAATAGCATGTAAGATCCATATGCACAAGGTCCTTGTAAGCCGCAACGTCGGAATTTCTTCAGCGGGCCTTTAGACGAGTTAAATATGAAATGTGTAACTAGTTATAAACAAATGATACTATGCAGTTACTTATAGAAAGTGCAGAGAAAAAAAACCATTAAATATATCCCATTGCAATACATTTCGTTTACTGCTTTGATAAAAATGTAGAACATAACTAAATCACATCAAAAGTGATATTTTACAGACAATAAATAAATAAGGAATCAGAGAAAATGTAAATGATGCAAAGCAAACAAATGACCAACACATTACGGGGTTGTGCATCATTTCCGTCATTCTAAGTTTTACGTACGTACAAAGCGTACGGAAAAGCCCTGTCACATATTAAGGCCCTGTCACTGTAACATCATAGCGTATGGCCTAAACGTGGCCTGAACGTATGCCGGCGTATTAAAAAAAACCTCGAAAATTGTCAGAGTCTAAGAACGTCCAACTTCCCAACGAATTGCGTAGGAAAATTCGCCATCGGTGATGGAATGGACGTATCCATAGCGTATCCATAGCGTATTGAACGTATACATAGCGTATGACTAACGTATTGGTAGCGTTTCACTAACTTATAACAAACATATCACAGCGTATCACAGCGTATGCGAGCGTATGACCAACGTATGATTTACGTATTCGTAGCGTATGTCTGCCGTGTTCGACGTATCCTCGGCGTACAACGAACACGTGACTTATGCCGCTACAGAAATTGAGTTTCGTACACGGCGTGACAAGTGTTGCCAGTTCAAGTAAACGCAGCCTAGATGTTAACTATTAAAATATCTAGAAGGATAAATCTATATGGAATCTTTAACTTACGAGTAACGTACCTCTAACGTATGCAGCGTGTGTCAACGTATGTCTAACGTATGTCAGCGTATGTAAACGTATGTCTAACTACATTGAACGAAACACAACATTCACAACAACAACAATCAGTACACTTACACCCACTTTGAACTCACAGACACAAACCGGGCACCCCCCCCCCCCCCCCCCCCCTGGAAAATTGCACCATATGATGCACTATGGGTCTGATCAAATCGTTCTGTAACTCTGAATAATTTATGATTTATGATCAGAAATGTACATCTGCAAGAAAATCTACTTTGTAAGCAAAATCATGAATAGAGGGCGCCCCCTGGAAAAACCAAAGATAATAGGCCTTTAAAGAGGGCGTTACCACAATAATATGACATTTAAGCGTGGTTACTTTTGAATTATTAATGTGATGTACATCAAGCATACATCATTTAAAATGAATTGAAATTACAGAATCCAGAAATTACAGAAAATGCAAAAAAATCTAGCA
The DNA here is from genome assembly GCA_035610835.1 of Ophiura sarsii. Classification (NCBI taxonomy): domain Eukaryota; kingdom Metazoa; phylum Echinodermata; class Ophiuroidea; order Amphilepidida; family Ophiuridae; genus Ophiura; species Ophiura sarsii. The sequence goes on along the minus strand of CM069450.1, from coordinate 21,959,917 downwards.
ACGCATTTGTTTTTATCATAAATATTTTTAGATTTTAAAATGTTGACAAAAAAGTGCCAACAATAAGATGTTTACCTAAAAAAGAAATTTGACTTTCAGTCGGGAATCGAAAGCCATTTAACATACAAATGGTCAATTTTTGCGAGCAATGTCCAGGAATATTTGCCGAAACCAGTTTTAAATCAAAATATACCTTTTGACCAAATTCTTATAAATAATAACAAAATGTCATGTTTTCAGTAACAGATAATCTATTAAAATAGTGGGAGGTAATTCGGGGGAATGGAGAGCATGCCCCCACCTCGTCACTGTATGTACAGTTTCTTATGATGTAAAATACAGCAATTTATCTTCAATATATTGGTATTTAACCAAATATGATATCAAGTCATAATATTTTCGCCATTTATTACGCACGTAACTCAAGGGGAGGAGAGAGGAAGTGTAAGCAAATGTGAACAATAGTCCAACAGAAATTAACATTAATGAGTCAAACAAGTGACTCTACGGGTGACTCTACAAAGATCTCCGATGGGCCAATCAATTGATCCACTGTTTTAACATTTTAATTAGAAGTAAAACACACAAGTTTTATTTAGTGTTCTATGAACATCGTAGTATCCGACTCTACACACAACCATTGGAAGAAACTGTTCAACATTCATGGTAACACTCACTGAAATCAGTTACGCCAACATGTTTTGAAAGCATTCCTTTCAATAAATGCCATTGCATTCTGCTCTTTGTGGTTGATGTAGCCTCTCGTTTATAAAGAGTAAAGATTACGGAAGTATTCAACTACGTACATTCTGCAATCGGACATTATTGAGGCCGTCAGCGTTTCGTACGTCATATCCACAGTCCATGGTTATGATGACCATCTTGCGGCAACTAACAGACTTACTTTGTTTTCAGGACATAGAACCTTGAACAAGTATGTATTCGTATAGCTGGCAGATATAGTCAATGACCAAGACTGTTTGCAGATCAGACATAACTTGAGGGGTTTGTGCCAATCATTGTAAAACACTCGTAACTTCTGCAAAAGCCTCATGATGGCCCCTACACATGCTACAGTTTTGGTTTTACTTTTCAACAACATCCAATTCGGCGTTTGGTAAGCCGAGTAAGGAAACCTTGCCCGAGCGTGTCTGATTTCAAGTGATACATTACAGCGTTCATTAATTTATGGTTAGGATTACACCTACAGCTACATCCAATTTGGAAAATGGATTTATAACGTCTTGCCTCGGTTTAAATGTGTGAATCCACTCTTGGTTGTTTACAACATCTAGCTCTATTCAAGTTTCAATTTCTCTTTTTAACTCTGGACTGTTTTTTTCATCAAGTGCACGCGTGAAGTACCAGTCCGTCACTGGTGTTCTCTTTTGGATCCATTTTCGCCTTGACATGAAATACAACTTTAGCAGACGTTTCGTTAAAAAGGTGGTATGACGTTCCTTTAGTTGATAACATTACATTGGCTGCTTGGTAACAATGTTACAGAAGTCATTGTGTACCCGATTTAGATTTTACTGTCCCTATTCATGTTGGTGCACTGAGTCAAAAATAGAAAGAAAACAGATGACAAACACTTACATGAACCTTAAAGATAATTAAATGTGGATTAAATTTGTGTTGTGAAACCGGGACCTTTCCCTGATTAATTGTATCACATGCATGCGTGTATCAATGTGAAATACAGAGTAAGATGGTACTCAGTTTTACTTTAGGAAAGCAAGAGTTTTCCTTCGGGCATTTACCGGGATATAGTATTATGCCGTACGGTATATCAATGCGAAATGCAGAGGTAGTTGAGATACACCTTTCACTTAACGATGGGTTCAATGTGCGATCGTAATAACGAAAGGGGATGGAAATATAATACTTATAATCCATAATAACTTAATAAGAATGGAATTGGAGACCGAATAATCTCTGGTACTAGAACATTGGATATAACTTTGTCTACTTTCACCAAATTCCAAGAGTAGGCTGTTACGTAATATTCTGACTATATTATATGTGTCCTTCGTAAACCGCAGCAGGTCATTGTATTGAAGTTGGAATGACCGCCCTTGTCAAAATTTGATAGAGATTTGATAGCTATCAAAACTCTATCAAATGAAATCCTATATAATTGGGACATTTATTTGATAGACTTTTGATAGACATTTGATAGAGACCTATCAAAAATCTAACAAAAATGAGTTGGTCTATATTTGAAAAAAAACTATCAAAAAACTATCAAATATCTATCAAATGGAAATTTGATAGACTTTTGATAGACTCAGATGTCCCAATTATATAGGAATTTGATAGGCCTATCAAAAAACTATCAAATATCTATCAAATGGAAATTTGATAGACTTTTGATAGACTCAGATGTCCCAATTATATAGGAATTTGATAGGCCTATCAAATAACTATCAAATATCAATCAAATGGAAATTTAATAGACTTTTGATAGACTCAGATGTCCCAATTATATAGGAATTTGATAGGCCTATCAAAATTATATCAAATTTTCCCTATCAAAACACTATCAAATTATTTGATATACATTTGATAGTAAAACACTGGATCTTGCTATCAAATCTCTATCAAAACACTATCAAATTATTTGATATACATTTGATAGTAGAACACTGGATCTTGCTATCAAATTATCTCTATCAAATATTTTACCTGGTACAGCCGCGAGCTTGGCATTTGCTTCATCAAAACCATTTCAAATTATTTGATATAATACCTTCACCATCATTTTGCTCCTTTTTCAGCTGGACAAAAAATCCAAAATCCATGTGGTTTACAAAAATCAATGTACATTTACATGCAATACAAATGTGGACCGATGTTTAGTTACAGTGAAAGTCCATACATGTACAGCACATTCCTTGATAATCATGATCACAAAAAGCAGACCTTTTATTGTATTGAAAAGAGATGCACCAGCAAAATTAACAATAAAAAGTGTTGATTCATAAACGTACATAGGACGAAAGCTGTGTATTGTCGAATCTTGAGTTATATAAAAAATAACCTTGTCCGGCAGCGAACCTGTCAACACACAATTGTATTATGATGAATTCCCGTCGTATGCAGGGCAGGCCTAGTCACAAGTCTAATCACAGACATTCGGTTCCTTCGCAAAAGTATGCGTATAGCCTTTAAAGGTCTCCAGAAGACTGTTTAGCCATAGTCCTTCAGGGAACCGTCGGCATTCTCTTGCGTGCTTTCGCTCTTGCTGCTACCAGTCCGCCATCTGTCCACTCTCTGATGTTGTCTGTCCAAGCAGTTTTTCTGCGTCCTCCTTCAATAGTAGTCATTACTATGCTATCCGCACGTCACTTCCAGTGACCATACTTTGCAAGCTTCCTGTTCCATAGTTGGGCTAGCAGTCCCTTTTCTTCTTTCAATTACATTACAGCAAACCCTCAATTACATTAACAGCAAACCCTCAAAATCCATGCTGAGCTGATTTAGAGTAACATGGAGGCCAGGCCAATTGCAAGAAATGAGTAAGATGTCCACATACTCGCCATGCGTTAACTTATAAATGACCATCAATCAACCTGTATTAAAAAGAAAAAGGACAGAGTAAACAATTATTACACATTTGTATTTGCTTGAACTTGTAATAACTGTGGTTTAAACCTGTATGAGTCATTTGCGAAGATCGAAGACCATGGCTACGTGAGTTAAACATTTATGTAGCCTTCTGGTATTCCAGGCCTATACCAAAAAGGGTTAGAGCCAATAAAACATGATTCATAGTTTCCTGTCACCCGCTCGCATTATGATTCTTTTATTCGGCTGCATTTTGTATCGCAAATTTCTACTCAATCAATATGTTTAAAAAATAGCTTTCTAAATGACAGCTATGAAATGAAAAATGTTACGTGAAACAAATTTATAAAAAACACAATCAAGTTTCATTGGCCTAAAATTGGTACTTTATTATAACTAAATAACTTTTTTATAATTTTCTTGCCAAGTCAGAATGGTATTAAGGAAATTATGATGGTCCTTTAAAGATATATTATGTGATCTTTTTCAGGGAGCGCCCTCTATTCATGATTTTTTTAGAAAGTAGATTTTCTTGCAGATTTACATATCGGATCATAAATCATGCATATATTCCAAGTTACAGAGCGATACGATTCCTAATTACCTCAAAATCATGGTTTTAGAGTGAATTAAGAGTAAAAATAAGTTGTCGGCGCAGACTCCGACAGTTTATTTTCACTCTAAAACCACGACTTTGAAGTAATTAGGAATCGTATCGCCTTGTAACTTGGAATGTATGTACGATTTATGATCAGAAATGTAAATCTGCAAGAAAATCTGCTTTCAATTTTGTTCAAGGATTGAGGGCGTTCCCTGGAAAAGATTACATAATATGCCTTTAATTTATTTTGAAAATATTCAAGTTGAGCAATTGAAAAACTGAATGGATTATGAAAGAGGTACACTACATACTAATTGAAATTGATATAAATTTTAAATGTGCTAGTTTTATTTTATTTTTAAATCATGTTTACATTTTTTGAAAATTTGGATGTAGGCCCTTTTGCAACAAAACTCGCCTTTTGCAACAAAACAACAACTTCAATGGCTGTTTACAATGAGATGTAGGTATTTTTGAAAAAAATGACTTTATTTCCTTGAAACATATGATTGTGACCTATACATTTCAATATCAAACTTATTTATTTTCAATGATTAAAATAAATGATTTTTTGTGTGTGGTATTTTTTCATTATGTACAAACAGATGGAGTATCCCGATATAATTCTGGATACAGGCCCTTTTGCAACAAAACAACAATTTCAATGGCTGTTTACAATGAGATGTAGGTCTTTTTGAAAAAAATGACTTTGTTCCCTTGAAACATATGATTTTTCCCTATACATTTCTATATCAAACTCATTTTTGCAAAATACCTCTTCAAATACATATAGGTATATATATTATATACTTCATGCATCCAATGACCATTGTTGACTGTTATTTCAAAAGAATTTGTTTGATGACTGAAATCAAATTAAATAAAGTTTATTATTCTAACCAAATGAAGCCATGATTTCATTACACAAATATGATGCTTTTCTTTAAATTGTTATTAGTGAATTAAATATAAAATACCTTACCATTATCATTATCATATACATGTAAACATAAAGATGGCTTTCTCATCACAGCTGTCGAACGATCGAAGGTTCAGAATTTTGCACTGCGGTGTGGTATCATAGACGGTCTATGGTGGTATACTGTACAGTAGTTACTATGGCAGAGACTAGTTGTACTGGCATGACTGGTTGTAGTGTGTAACGGGAATTATTCCCATAATATAAATATTCCTGGTCTTCCTGCATGCTCCAACATCACTTGTTGTCATTCTTATATTATCTCCTTGTTGTTCTCATTCATTCATTTCAAATGATCAAAACACTAGCGTAACTTTCGTGCATGCTATTCAAATGATACAGCTAAGTACAATGCATAGGTTGGTATACACAACACATGTACATGTATATTGTGCATGAACATGTACAGCGCAATACAGTGTAACTGATCTTGCTGAGTGTTGACCTGACCCTGCACAGATAGTCCCTAGTATAGTTGCATGCACACCAATGTGTGTATACACACACAATGGCACCATATTATATTGACCCTTAACTTAATTTCGCTAGCAATTTAATTTCGATAATTTCGCTAGGTCTATATTCGCCAATTTGAAATGCCACCAATTATATTATTTATAATGGTTAGGAAGATGATACTAATCAGTGAAATTAAACTGCTACAAAAAGTTGACTATTAGTGCTAATTCGCTAAATTAGGTTTCCTTGAAATTAAACTGTTTTACAGAACCACATTTATCCTGTACCGGTAATTTCCTAGAGTATTTACTCGTTTTAAATGATTAATACCATTGTTCAAAATGGTTAATTAATAGATATGTTCAAATAATTGTGCCAGTGACATAAAGTTAGCCCAATTTGTTTGTGGGTATTAAATCATGGAATATGGAAACGCCCAAGAGGGGGGGGGATGTCCCTACCTCCCTTTAATTTTGGAGATTGAATTGAAAGGTAACTAAGGATTGTTCAATTTATTTATTTATTAATTAATTAATTTATTAGTTTGTTATTTATTTATTTATTTATTTATTTATTTATTTAATTATTTATTTATTTTTCTATTTATCAATTTATCTATTTATCTATTTATCTATTTATATATTTATAAGTTAAACTATTTGGAACGGAAACCATTTGGAACGGTAGTTGGCAATCAAAGTTTCACACGCTGGTGCGATCATCAGACAACTGAAAATGATTTTTTTAAATTGTTTATTAATCTATTTATCTATTAGTATATTTATTTATTCTTTTATTTATCTATTTGTTTATTATTTATATATTTATACATTTCTTTATTTATCTATTTAATTATTTATTCATTTATTAATTAGAAAATTAGTATATTTATTTATCTATTTATTTATTTATCTATCTATTAGTATATTTATCTATTTATTTATTTATCAGTTAAACTATTTGGAACGGAAACCATTTGGAACGGTAGTTGGCAATCAAAGTTTCACGCTGGTGCGATCATCAGACGATTGATTTTTTTAATTGTTTATTAATTTATTTATCTATTAGTATATTTATTTATCTATTTGTTTATTATTTATATATTTATACATTTCTTTATTTATCTATATATTTATTTATTCATTTATTTATTAGAAAATTAGTATACTTATTTATCTATTTATTTATTTATCTGTTAGTATATTTATTTATCTATTAGTATATTTATTTATTTATATATTCATACATTTATTTATCTATTTATTAAAAACTTAGTATATTTTTAATTTTTTAATTTGTTTATCTATTAATATATTTATTTATGTATTCATTTATCTAGTTTTTATTATCTATATATTTATACATTGATTTATTTATTTATCTATCGATTTATTTATTTATTAGAAAATTAGTATATTTATTTATTTATATATTTATTTATTTATTTATTTATTTATTTATTTATCTATTTAATAGAATATGTATTTATATATTTATACGTTTATATTTTTTATTATTATTATTATTATTATTATTATTATTATTATTATTATTATTTTTTTTTTTTTGGGGGGGGGGATCATAATCAACTATTTTGTGTACATGGGGTGGGTTGGCATCAATGGTGGGGAAAACCTTCTCGCAGCCGCCCCCTCCCTGTTACACCCTGTAAAAATATTATTTAGGGTTCGTTCGTAGGGGGGGGGATGTCCCTACCTCCCTTCAATTTTAGAGATTGAATTGTAAGGTAACTAAGGATTGTTCAATTTATTTATTTATTAGTTTATTTATTATTTATTTATTTATTTATTTATTTATTTATTTATTTATCTATCTATTTATCTATGTATCTATTTATCTATTTATCTATTTTTTTAATTGTTAATTAATTTATTTATCTTTTATTTTATTTATTTATTATTTATTTATCTATTTGTTTATTATTTATATATTTATACATTTCTTTATTTATCTATTTGATTATTTATTCATTTATTTATTAGAAAATTAGTATATTTATTTATCTATTTATTTATTTATCTATCTATTTATCTATTTACCTATTTATCTATTAATCTAATTATCTATTTATTTATCAGTTAAACTATTTGGAACGGAAACCATTTGGAACGGTAGTTGGCAATCAAAGTTTCACGCTGGTGCGATCATCAGACCACTGAAAATTATTTTTTTAAATTGTTTATTAATTTATTTATTTATCTATTTGTCTATTATTTATATATTTATACATTTCTTTATTTATCTATATATTTATTTATTCATTTATTTATTAGAAAATTAGTATATTTATTTATCTATTTATTTATTTATCTGTTAGTATATTTATTTATCTATTTATTTATTTATCTGTTAGTATATTTATTTATCTATTAGTATATTAATTTATTTATATATTCATACATTTATTTATCTATTTATTAGAAAATTAGTATATTTTTTTAAATTTTATTTGTTTATCTATTAATATATTTATTTATGTATTCATTTATCTATTTGTTTATTATCTATATATTTATACATTTATTTATTTATTTATCTATCGATTTATTTATTTATTAGAAAATTAGGCTATTTATTTATTTATTTATCTATTTATTTATCTATTTAATAGATTTTTTTTTATTTTATACATTTATTGTTTATTTTTTATTATTATTATTAATCTCTTTTTTTGGGGGGGGGGGGGGAAGAATCATAATCAACTGTTTTGTGTACCGATGGGGAAAACCCTGTAAAAATAATATTTAGGGTTCGTTTTTGCAAGCAGACTTTGAACTTTGCAATTTTGTTTGAAATCCGCAACATGTGCGTGCATTCTAACTTTGTATACATTTAAGTTTGCTACGCAGCAAATGTATTGAGGAGATCGTTGTGTTGCAGTTATCAAGTTGGCGCGCGCAATGTGTGTACAGGTTGGTTGTTGGCACGCGATTCTGCAAACAAACAACGTGCAAGACATAGATGTTAGCCTGCAATGCCTGCGCGCATAATACATACTTTCATACTTTGAATTTCATGCGTCATGCACTATTAAATTGGATAATGGGAATTTTATAAGAATTTGAGATAGATAGAGAAAATGGAAAAAAAAGACTAAGTCGAATTTGATAGGAATTTGATAGGAATATGATATTGAGAAAATTGCAAAAATTGACAAAGTCAAATTTAATAGGAATTTGATAGTACCTTAATTCAGTTTGATAGGGATTTGATAGTGTTGATAAAAGTCTAAGTCATATTTGATAGGAATTTGATAGGAATATGATATTGAGAAAATGTCAAAACTTGACTAAGTCAAATTTGATAGGAATTCGATAGTACCTTAGTTCAATTTGATAGGAATTTGATAGTGCTGTCAAATGTCTAAGTCATATTTGATAGGAATTTGATAGAAATAGCTTAATTTGATAGATTTTTGATAGTCCATCAAAATTCAACTTGGGATTTGATAGGGTTTTGATACTATCAAATATATATCAAAAGTGATTTGATAGGGTTTTGATATATCAAAACCCTATCAAATGCTCATTTGATAGGGTTTCTATAGTGATTTGATATACTTTTGATAGCAAAATTTCGACAAGGGCGGAAGAGCAATTAACTCACCTTTTTAATGTACGCAACACTTACAGGTCATATCAGAAATAAGGCAACCCAAAGCATATTTTTGTATCGAGGACCTGCCTGTAGCAAGAGAATTTTGCAAAAAGTCCCCACCTTGAGAACTATGTACTGCAATACCGATTATTTTTTCTTCTTTATTTTTCATCCCAATAAAATTGAACATGACCTCAGAAACGGATTTGCTGATGATGATAATGCACTACATGCTCTCACGTCTTATCGTAGAGGCAATTACATTTGCAGACATATTAATTACAGGTCAATGCAGGTTAAATTTTACAAAGTCGAGCTGAATATTGTCTAAAGGAAACGGTCGATGATTAGATTTGAGGCAGCTTGCATTTAATCCAGCGTGAAATTTTACACAGGCTTAATACGTGATATCATAATATGAACGTCATTAACAAAATCAAGGTTCAAGGTCAAATGGATAAATATATTCAAAGCGCAGGTAATGTAGTTGCTATTATTGACGTCAAATTATGAGTTAGCGACAAACGTCCTTGTCTTGTGTTTGTTATTATTCTATATCCATTTCTGAATTGATGACGTTAAGGAAGTTTCAAGAAAAATAATAATATCAAAGATGTGAAGGTTCAATGCTTTTTGAGGATAACAACATCTGTAATGCAATTATACGTTTATGTACTTCATTTCGATTAGAGAAACACCTGATATCAATCAATTCATCATATTAAACATGGTTGATTGCCTTTTGCATTGGAGATTTTAATTGTGAGCAATAAGTAAACATATTTAGTTTGCTAGTTTAGATAATATAGTATTATAACAAAGATACCCCTTGGATATAGTTATTGGGAGGGATCTTTTATTTGTAAATCACAAGCTCTTCGGCTATCATTTTTAACTCTTTGATGATATGAAAAATACAAATGGCCTTGTACTTTTCTCAATAGGATCAAATTAATCTGCATAAATAATTGTGTTTTTTTACCATCTGTTACCTAATTGAAGGGTTTTTTTTATTATCACCCTTCAAAATGATTAATTAACTTGTAAAATAAGACAGGTACAAAAGCCAAAACACCCGAGAGTAGTAACACTGACGAAATATCTTTCTGGTCAAGTTGAAAAAGATCAAGAAAACATACCACACACTGCAATTTGATGGGTTTAGTATAGGGGGACGTGGACTTATTTATAATACTCGTGTTCTATGGGGCGCATGGCAAATTTTAGGGAGGGGGGGGGGGGGGGGGTTATGGTGGGGGTGGGGGGAGACTAGGTCGTGACAAGGGGAACACGATAACAATCGTATACTGCTACACGAGTGCTAGTCCAAAATTTCGGATGAATGCGTAATGAGCAAATTGTTACCTAGTGTGCTTAAAGCGCAGTTATGTGGCCGATTTAATGTCAGTAGACTGTTATGTGTTTTGGGCGGTTCTAGGATAGGAGAAGATTTGGCGTGGCGAAGTATAAGCGGGTGTTTGCCGATAGTGTGACAGTGAAATGTAACACGGTATACGAAGTTGACTACGTAGAACGTAGTATACGAATCTACAAGTTGGTGTATAATATTAATTCCTGCTCAAGACAACAACAACCCGTCTATTCTTCTTGTGTCAATCAACCCGGTAAACTGTATTCAATTAACGGGTAGATTAGCCTTGGTTTCACTTTTCAACAACATTCAATTCGGTAAGACGAGCAAGGTGAGTTTGTCCATCGTGTGTGTCATGATTCCACGCGCTTCATTACCACTTCATTAGATTGTGGGTAGAATTACATCCAATGTGATGGGATGAATACATCAACTCGACATGATCGTTGTAAGTTAAGTAATCGGTTGTCACAGAAACGGTTGGGTCTTTTTACCAGTCAGCTCCGGAACGAGAGCCCGTTTCACACGAGGGCGCTACAAATAACGTGTACCCGTCAATGTTGGGCAATCATTGCATTTTCGATTTCAACACTAAATATTTGCATAAAAATGAACATCTTACGAAATTGAGGGCAGCCTAACTACTAGAATTCCTCGCGGCAGTAAGTCCGATTATTTTATCTCAACTTTGACCCCAACATCTCGCAATACATGTTGAAATTACACCTTTTTGATCCTATATTCCGCGATGAGACAACCATTTTCTAGGCGAGTTTACACCATTTTAAAGAATTGTTGTGATAATGTGTACATTAAATATAAGCTTTGAAGTAAACACAACACCAAAAGTAAGTCCCCCTAAACAATTCGTCATAACATCGTAAGATAAAACATTTTACCAATAAAACTTAGTTAGAAATAATCCTATGACTGTTTCCTAAGTGATGTTTGAAAATGAAAGATGTCCATTACTTCATGGCTGAATGAAGTAATGGACATCTTTCATTACTTCATGGCTGAATGAGCTCAAATGGAAGACAAAAACTGCCCTTCTCAAAAGTCACAAAAGTTTATGAATTGCTTCTCAACTAATGGAAAAGTACCCGTGGCTGAGCAAAAATTACTGTAATGTGTAATCAATTCATGATCATTCAGCCATGTAAATCCCCTTCTAGGCTCAGATATTAGCACAGTGAGTTTTGAGAAGGGCAGTTTTTGTCTTCCATTTGAGCTCATTCAGCCATGAAGTCATGTACATCTTTCATTTTAAAACAACACTTAGGAAACAGTCATAGGATTATTTCTAACTAATTTGCATTGGTAAAATGTTTTACCTTACGATTTTATGATGAATTGTTTAGGGGGGACTTACTTTTGGTGTTGTGTTTATTATATAGTGATGCATTTTCTAGCATTATCGCAGAGAAAAAAGACTTATTTTATGGTTGGAAATGGGCAAAATAGGATTTTTCTCAATCCCTTGGCAACGCAGTCCCTTTTCTAAGCCCGCCCTATATTGAAATATAAATTGTATTCCTCACCCAGCGGAAGACGAACTCCCGTCACTTGATGCATCACATGTGTTACATTGACGGCAGTGCGTCACTTAAAAGCATGCCCTCAAGCCGAACGCGCTGTTCCGGAGCACACTGTTTACTGCCTGATTTTATGTCTGCATCGAACAGGTACAGTAGCGGACTTCGGCGTTGATAAAGAGGTAGCTTTCAAACAATCTACAGTCACAAAAAATTGAGATTGAAAATTGACGAGCCATTAATTTTGTAAAAAATCAGAACCTCGGCTTGATCCTTCATTGCAAGGTAGTGTATGTATTTATGTCATTAATTTCATACAACTCCGGTGCCAACTTGTTATGATACACGGTGTTTAAGTGGGAAATCAGAAATCGTTACTCCCAATTTATAGAAAAACTCGATCGCTATTGCGACGCATTTTGCCATTGGGCAGGAACTGTATCCTGTATTACAAAAGAACTAAAAATACGAAAACAAACCCTATAAATGTATATCAATCAAATTATAGTTTTGGTTAGCTAGGTTATGTTATATATGTTATAAGTGTTTAATAATACTTGTAATGCTGTCTTTAAACAGAGACCTCAATATGACAATACTTATTCAAGTTACAGTTACATTGATGCAACGAATATTTGATTTCTAGCCAAATTGAGGGAAATGGTTTGTAATATACTGACGCATAATCGCGTGTGTCTCACAAGGTGTCCAACGTATTTGTTTGAAAATATCACGCAATCGTTTTTAATACAAGCCCTTTTTGATCCCCACATATGAATTGGTCGTTTGCTTTCATTTCAAAAGTTGTCAGTTATCTTATGCTTAGACCCTTACCCAAATAAACAGGATACGCTGAACCGTGCTAAATTCTCTTAATAGAATCCTGGAGCTGGCTGAAGATATGGAATATTGAAATTAGGAGCAGCATCTTACTCAAGCAAACACATACATTCCTCTTTGAGCTTTTATTAAAGGTGATGGTGTTAACTTTCCAAATCCGATTATTTGCAGTCGTCTCTATTCGCCACTCCATTACAGAGCACTTTGTGCAGTTTCCGATTTCCTTGAGGCAATCTCCTGCGAGTGTTCGCAAGGTCATTTCATTGTAGTTGTGATATACCTCCGAAGGAAGTATTTCTGACGGATAAAATCTCCATAGATTTCTATGTGAAAGGATATGAGCGAGGCTACCATCATGACAAGGTCAATTTCACAAACACTTCGACATTGACATTTTGTGTTTCCTCCAATCATTCCTTATCATTGAGAACCACTGAATATGATAACCACTGAATACGTTGATGAACATTTTGGAATTCTGAAATTACTTGTATTCATTTGTTTCATTTTAGATATTTTGATAGCTCAACGATGCACAGTGCGCATGCATGATAACTGGTCGATTATCGAGTGGTTAAACCTCGATTAACCACCCAATGCCCGCATTAACTGATCGATCTCGGTTAAGAAAAATGTAGAAGGTGCGGGATTGGCTGGTTAGGGCGTTAGCCGCTTATTAGCGCTGACGCTATTCCACGCGCTAATTAAGGTTAATATCGCTAATATAACTTCAATAGCGTTAGCGCGCTAATTAACGCTAATTAGCGCTAACGCTATTCCTCGCGCCAATTAATAATAATATCGCTAATATACCCTCAATAGCATTAGCGCGCTGATTAACGGTAATATCGCTAATATAACTTAAATAGCGTTAGCGCGCTATTAGCGATAATATCACTTCACTAGCGTTATCGCCCTATAACCGTAAATATCACTTCATTAGCGCTCGTGTTCATAACGCCAATAGAAATCTTCCCGTTGAAATTGGGTTTCGATTTGTTTTTGAAAGCCTCTGATGTCCGCGCTATTAGCGCTATAGCGCTAGCGCTAATTAACGCTAATTACGCTAAACGAGTTCATTTGCTTTGAGATCCAATATTATTTTAGAAAATCTAATTGTTGAGATTCAATTATTTGTTTCGCGTTAAATATTTCGCTGAACCTGCCATGTCTCCTTAATTATTCTAATTGTTGAGATCCAATATTGTTACACTTCGAGCCAAAACATTTGACCACAACACTGAAACTGCCATTACAGTCGGACACTGCCATTGTTTCGTTTGTTTCATCAACTTGAATTCTGAAGTAAATTAGGCCTAATTTAAAATTTAAAAAAATCAGCACCACTTCCCAGACAACATACATATATTGGCCCAATATTGGCCCAATATTGGCAATATTGGCATTGGCATTATCTTGTTGACCAATATTGGGCCAATATTGGTTCCCCATTGGCAATATTGGCATTGGCATTTTATTGGTCACCAATATTGGACCAATATTGGCTTTACATTGGCGCTCGTTAATTGGCATCATGTTGGCAACCAATATTGGACCAATATTGGTGACCAATTGAGTGCCAATGCCATTGGCACTCTCTTGGTCACCAATATTGGACCAATATTGGTTTTACATTGGCGCTCGTCAATTGGCATCATGTTGGCAATCAATATTGGACCAATATTGGTGACCAATTGAGTGCCAATGCCATTGGCACCCTCTTGGTCACCAATATTGGACCAATATTGGTTTTACATTGGCGCTCGTCAATTGGCATCATGTTGGCTACAAATATTGGACCAATATTGGTGACCAATTGAGTGCCAATGCCATTGGCACTCTCTTGGTCACCAATATTGAACTAATATTGGTTTTACATTGGCGCTCGTCAATTGGCATCATGTTGGCAATCAATATTGGACCAATATTGGTGACCAATTGAGTGCCAATGCCATTGGCACTCTCTTGGTCACCAATATTAAACCAATATTGGTTTTACATTGGCGCTCGTAAATTGGCATCATGTTGGCAATCAATATTGGACCAATATTGGTGACCAATTGAGTGCCAATGCCATTGGCACCCTCTTGGTCACCAATATTGGTTTTACATTGGCGCTCGTTAATTGGCATCATGTTGGCAACCAATATTGGACCAATATTGATTGCCAACATGATGCCAATTGACGAGCGCCAATGTAAAACCAATATTGGTCCAATATTGGTGACCAAGAGAGTGCCAATGGCATTGGCACTCAATTGGTCACCAATATTGGTCCAATATTGGTTGCCAACATGATGCCAAGGGGCGGAAAATGACAACATTGATTTGATATACAAATTCTGACGCGGTCTAAAAATTGCGGCCGCTGTTAAAAGTTATCGCTTCCCGCGGCCTTTTGGCTAGGATATTGTGCCTTGTCCTGTCCCTTGAAGATTTTTTCCCTTGTCCTTGGGCTTTCCCTATTCCAAAGTTGGTTCTGGCCACGGGTTGGCCCGGGATCAGCTCACTCCTCTTTAGGGGAAGTAAAACAATATAAAGATAGAATTCTTCATACCAAACATTTCTCCAAGATCGCCCAATATTGGCTCAATATTGGCACTCATTGGCGAGTGCTAATATTGAGCCAAGCTTGGGCCAATGGCCAAATAATATTATGCCAATATTGTAAGCCAATATTGGGCCAATGACAAATCAATATTGGGCCAATATTGTTATGTTATATTGGCCCAGTATTGGCCCAATATTGGCACTCATTGGCAAATGCCAATATTGGCCCAGTATTGGCCCAATATGGGCCAAGCTTGGGCCCATGGCCAAATAATATTATGCCAATATTGTAAGCCAATATTGGGCCAATGAAAAATCAATATTGGCCAATATTGGGCCAATATTGTTATGTTATCTGGGTTTGTGTCCCTTTAAGATGAAGAAATCAATATATGTATTATGGTTTTAAATGTTTCTGTCAAAAATAAGCGGCCAACAAAAGTATGATAAAAGAGCGGGCAAAGATGCCCAAAGATGCCCAATGATGGGTCGTTATTTAAAAGCGGTCCGAGGTGAGGGAAACCCGTTGTGCGTAACCGTCCAGAGCGGAGCATGTTTATATAGAGCCCCTCCGGGTTCCAGAAGACACACTAATCAAAATCACACTAATACGCCAAAAAAATTATGATAAAAGAGCGGTCAACATGGTCAAAGATGCCAAAGATTCTTTTTTCTGAAGTAAAGCAATTTTTAATGTTCATCTTGAATTCTGAAGTAAAGCATTTTTTAATGTTCATCTTGAATTCTGAAGTAAAGCATTTTTTAATGTTCATCTTGAATTCTGAAGTACATTAGGCCTGATTTTATAAACAAAAAATCAACACAACTTTGTGTCCTTTTAAGATGAAGAAATCAATATAGATATAATAGTTTAAATGTTTCTTTCAAAAATATGCGGCCAACAAAAGTATGATAAAAGAGCGGGCAAAGATGCCCGAAGATGCCCAATGATGGGTCGTTCTTTAAAAGCAGTCAGAGGTAAGGGGACCCCGTTGGACGAAACCGCCCAGAGTGGAGCATTTTTATATAGAGCCCCGCAGGGTTCCGGAAGACACACCAATCAAAATCATACTAATACGCCAACAAAATTATGATAAAAGAGCGGTCAACATGGTCAAAGATGCCAAAGATGCTCAATTATGGGTCGTTCTTTAAAAGCGGCCCGAGGTCCAGGGGACTCCGGTTGTGCGTAACCGCCCAAAGCGGAGCAATTGTTGAGATGTTATTCATCAAATCTTGAAAATGTCAGATATCCGGATCTGTTCACCCTTTTCGAGTTCATCAGACGGTGGTGGACATGTCGGATATTTTGTTGTTGAATATCATGATGATACTAAGTGCTAGAACACCGTTTGATGAAGTTTGTAAAGTTAAAGAAACTTGTTATATTATATAGACGACCCCGTACTCTGAGTCGGAAGGCAAACAGACTTAATGAGGTTAACCCTATTTTCCTCCCTCTTATCTCTATCTGTCAATCACTGACTGACCTGAGCCTAGCCCATCTTTACGAGACAGGTTTGATACTATAGCACGCAGTCTCAGTACGGGCCCTTTCGGCCCGGTAGTACATTCTTTTTCATTCAAAGAAATGAATTTCATTGTCGACTATTTTATCATAAACTTGTTGGCCGCTTTTTTTTTAAGGACAAATATTTCAATACGTGTTGCAGTGGTGATCGTAAAGAACGCCTCCTTTACAGTTACGTAAAAATGCAGAAAAGGTGTTATCAATTAACTTTTACAGTGTACTCCTATCACAAACAAAATGCAGAGCATAAATATTGGCGTGCAGTTTTGATCGGTGTATAACCCATTTTATCATGTGTATAGTTTGTAAAATAAACTGCAAGTCCTCCTCCTGCACCATATCATATAGCGAAATGTTACTTTTTAACAAAAGAATGACTTTTACAATAGTATAAAGCTAATTTGTGCAATAAATATAAACAATAGTTTAATGAACTTAACGCAAAGAAAACATCATTCTTTTTTATTCAAAGTAAGTGCGAACACAATAAACATTTATATTAGTCCCAGATTACTTTAGGCACCATTAATACTTTGACCGAGATATTCCTAATTCAAGTGTTAGGCGGTTGTAGCACTACACTGTTGACACCATCAATACGTCATTACTCGTGCGTGCACGCCCTCCACGCGCTAAAATGGTGAAACATGTCACCGGGTCGTAAATTGTCCCATGTCTATTAAGGCCTATTATCATTAAGACGTGTTTTTTGTTTATATTTGTTTGTCTTACATTGACAAATATAATGTACATACTGAATAAAAGTACAAATAAAATTAATACGGTTATACCTTTTCACCAATTAACATCATAACGTGTAGATGTTTGGAACCTATTTTGGAAAAGATGAATGAGCCGGTCCCTTGTTTATTATGTTATTTCAGAAACTCTTTATTGCGTGTGAAATTCCATTTTCTGAAGCTTTGACGTCATATTGTAATAAAATGAAGTTCCCCCATTATTTTGTCATTGCCTCAACTCGGAGTTTATTTTCACTCTATTTTTGCTCTAACAACCATGATTTTGAAATAATTAGGAAACATAACGCTCTGTATCTCGGAATATATTTATGATTTCTGATCAGAAATGTAAATCTGCAAGAAAATCTACTTTCTAAAAACAATCTTGAATAGATAGAGGGCGCCCCCTGGAAAAGATCACATCATCTTTAAGGGAGTGTCAAGGAAGATTTTGACTTGATTTTTTGCATTTTGTGAGTGCTGTAATGTTTGAACTATTAATCAAATCTATATAAAGGTATACATTTACGGAAAGAAATTATGGATCAGAGAATCTAAACTCGGCATCAGGGCGTCAATTTTGACCAAATATGTTGATTATTTGAGAAAATCACAACCAGTTAGTTTCTTTACATCATAATCAAACGATTTGCGCATTTGTTACTCCAAATTATTTTTGTTAGATTAAAAAATATAATACATTTGAGTCAGACTTCAATAATTACAGCAATCACAAAAACTCAAGGAGTGACTTTCTTGAGTCCCCCTTAAATTATATCGTTAGCGCATATCGCGCTATTGGACGCAAATTAGCGCTAATAACGCCGCAATAGCGCGCTACACATAAGACACTTATGTTTTGTCGTTAGCTTCCATCGTGCTAATGGACGCTAATTAGCGCAAATAACGCTAATTTCGCGCTACACCTACTACACTTAGGCTTTGTCGTTCAAGCGTCAATCACGTGAATGGACGTTAATTAGCGCTAATAACGATAATAGCGCGCTGCACATAAAACACTTATGTTTTGTCGTTAGCGTCCATCGCGCTTGTGGACGCTAATTAGCGCTATTAGCGCTAATAACGCTAATAGCGCGCTACACCTACTACACTTGTGTTATGTCGATAGCGCCCATCCCGCTAATGGACGCTAATTAGCGCTATTAACGCTTATAACGCTAATAGCGCGCTACACCTACACTTGGGTTTTGTCGTTAGCGTCCATCCCGCTTATGGACGCTAATTAGCGCTATTAGCGTTTAGCGCGCTAAAGTACACTTAACAACGCTAATAGCTCGGTGGCAATAGTGCAATTAGCGCGGTGCTATTAACGCTAATTTCCATAGACCCTAACGCTAAATAAGTGCTAATAGCGTCATTAGCAAAAGGGCGCTAACTCGCTAATAAGTCAATATCGCACCTTCCTCAGAAAAATGGAATATCTGGGCGGATAAGCAGGTTTCTGTTTGATGCCAACGTTAAATCTACTCAGCTTTACTTATATTTACTTGCTATTTGTAACTTTCATGGGTTAATAAACCCACACACATCTTAGTATCTGTATTACATTGGCGCCCCCTTAAAGCAGGGATATTCTGTTTACTTTCCATGTGTCTTAAACGCTAAGCCACGGCACAACATCAATAAACAAGAGCCAGATCACCTATACCTTTTCTTATGAAACAGCACGCACTCACTGGGGGAGCACTTATTATTTACTTACCTTAATCTTAATAGAGCAAAACATCCGTGTTGACATTGTGTAAATACCAAACCGTCCGATGTGTTCATTTTAGCGCGACGCTGGCGTAGGCGAATAACATCATGTCATTGACACGCCGGAGCTAATTTTGAATCGTGACTTATTTTGATTGACTAGGGGATTGATTCATTTTGGGAATACTCTGTGAAATGTCACGGCTGATTTGAACATGTAAAGAAAAACACAAACAAAGGATCAGCTATCCCATGAGTTTCGGCTTGTTTTTTTTTTTAAACGAAGTATGAATGTTGTTAAAGTTAATTGGAAGTGAACTTGACACAATTGATCCCTAGATTTGACAGTTAGTGCACGAATAATTCAAATAATAGGATATTTTGATTCGACCTACAATACCAGGGCGCATCCATGATTGAGATAACGTCATCGTAAACTGATTAAAATTCTGTCAATTATTATCCCAACGTTATAACGTACTTTATGTGCGTTGAACCAAGAAGAAAAATAGTTGGTACCCTTTATGAGGCCTTCACACTCCAATGCGTTTAAAAGCATGAGCGTTTACATTATGTTAACACATCCTTAAAATAGTTAAAAACAGCCTAAAAAGACTAGTTTTAAAATCAATATTTCTTACTGTCCGTCCGACAAATTGTTTAAAACTAATATCTTGCTGGTCACAAATGTTGTGTACCCTCTTCGTGTCATATATTGGCTGATCCTAAATATATGTTTCTGTTTATTTTCGAAAACCGGATCGAACCATTATTCGTACACTTTACGTTATGGAGTTGGCACATTCAGGAAGTGGTACATCGTGAATACGATGACAGTGCCAATCGACTTTAGCAAATATAAATACACAAATACTTGTATTCGTGCACAAACTCAAACATACCCTGGTCAGCCAACTAACAGGTCAGCAATGGCATTTTCATAACCGTTGGTTTGAAAATTGGTGGGGTATCCAGCCAACAGTGTGTCCAAGTATAATTTCAACCAATTAATATTAACTCCACACTGATGAAGGTATGACGCGTGTGGGAGTGATTTTAAGGTTAAATCGATCCATTGTCCTAAGGGCAATATACGACGTGTTCACGACGCGCATACTATCGACGGACGGAGAATTAATAACAACGTGTGTATTGAACGTGCTGCTATATGTCTTTTTGGGAGAAATTCGCGCCCAAGGGGGAAGGCGGATGCATAGCAAATGTAGACGATCTATCTTGTTGCACAACTTTAACACCTATGAGGCCATTTCAAACTATCCACTTCATCACTCTTTACCCTGGAGCAATTCACGCAATTATTAAGTTTGATCTTGCGCCGGGACAGGTTCTGTCTGATACAAATGTGAGGAATCTCATATAGTAGTCTAGTTACAAAAAGACGCAAAAAAAGAACCCCGTTCAGAAGACTATATAGATGGTTTAACATTATTTACTGAATTTATTACTGAACTACGTGAATGTATTATAACATTATGTTATACAAAGTATGAATCGTTTGAAATTCTTTTGTACTGATATCATCTGATAATTGATGTACACCTAGCACATAAAGTCCCTGACCAGGTGCTTTGAGGTTGGCTAATTCAAAATACATAATCGGTACCAAAAATCTGTGATATACATTAAATGAGCAAATTTCTTCTCCGCAGTTTGATACCTCATTCAACAAAATCGAATGGATACTTTTAAAGTTATGGCGATTTCAATGACCGCGCACAGCAACAGAAAAGTTGCACAAGGTATAGGAATCATTGTTTTGTGTGTGATTACTGTCATAACTGTGTGCTATCTGAACGAGACAGATGAATGGGTCTGTAGTGATAACCGCAATGTGCGGGACAAAGGGTGTATCTAGCTGTGAAGAATACAAGTCTTACCTGATTAGCTGTGAGGTTTTTTTTAGTGCGTAATCAAACGTACAGGTCACTTATACATATGCTAGTTTTGCTGTGTTGCCTTAATCACTTACTATGTCAGACTTTGGATTAAGTTATTTGAAACCGGCTGAGGTGTTCATTTGTATTCTTGATAATGATGATTTGACACATGTTCAGGCAATATAATGTATGTCCTCGAACTACCGTTTTGCATTGTTGACTTGCACAATTCGGTGAGTTTTATACAGAAAAGGCAGCCATACATGGTTTATCATCCTTCCAACTTTTAACTTTGGAATGGCTCGCTTAACAGAAATGATTCGATATGAACTCTTTCTTTAAACTTCCGTTTTAAAATGTTGTAGTCCTATATATTGTCTGCATGTATTACGGAGCATGTCATAACCATACATTAACGGGGCCTGTTATAACCATATTTTGAACTGCTATGTTATGGCAAACAGCATTCTAACTAACAGTTATTGGAACGTCTCACAAGACGCTGTACCAAAAGTATAGACGTAGTCTATGATTGATCAGTATACCGTTCAAGTTCCCATCAAGTTGTACTTATTTATTCAGTAAATACACTCCCAACATGGACAGATTACCATGCCCTCACAAAATGTTCAGTATTTTACAAACAAAATCAACGGATTGATTTTGTACTTGTAGAGAGGTTAATACATGCATAATGCAACCAATAGATTTGTTATGTTTGTGTCATTTAGCCAATCAGGGTTAGTATACTTATATCAGTATATGAGTTAAATATCTGAGTAAAACGTAATTTGGAATGGAAGAAAGTTTGGATATTGTAGATTTGAAATACAAGTAGTATACGTGTAATTGGATGTCAGAAGGATTCACACCACTAACTAAATAATGGAGGAGTCCACGAAAGGCCTGTTGAATTGGTTGGGATGACACTCGTCTAAGTGAATTATATAAAAATGCTTCAAAAGTAGAGTTGTTGGACAAACTTTTGATCGGATGATTATTAAATGAAGATTATCAAACAATATCAGTGCAAATTTTCTTCTTTGACCAATTTTTTATGATTTTTTAGTCATTTTTGAGACTTCACATAATTGATTAGAATTGCTTAGACCTAGGCTAGGCTTGGGCAAGCTACAAACATGCGTATCTTCGACGGTTCATATCTCGAAAATTTTGCCTTGACCTTATACTTTCTTTTTTTTTTACAGGAAAGCCAAGACCATAATCTTCAAACAGACTTTTCGTTGCTCTTCCTCAATCGCATAAATGAATAGTTATTGTGATTGTGTTTTGTTATGTTGTTATGATGGACATAAATATCGATTGATGCCGACGAAATCCACCCAATATAGTTTTAAGCTGATAAATAAATTGACCGTATTAAAACATTACTGTAGAAATTGTCGGAAGGAAAACAGAAGCAGTAGCGTAGTATGATCACGCTATGGTGACCTGTTGTTTTAACTTTCAATGCTCTGGACAGATGAATGGAGATAAACATTGACAATCACGACATAAATAATAATAACATATCCGTCAAAATGTGATGGTCAGAGGATCCTCTAAGGTTCAAACTAGAGCAATCAACTGGGCTAAGAAAACAGACGGAAAGTTCATAGCCAATACATGGAATAACTTCAATAGACATATTGAAATACAAGCGTGTTATTATTTTGGGGAAGCAGTGACTCCATACGCTGTCTGCAATCTCTCAATAACAAAGGTTGCTCAGTCGGCAGAATTTGTTTTTGGGTATTCAATATTATTTGGTAACTGTTTTGCTTTTGTTGATACTTGATTACAATGGTGAAATACTGCAAGTCTATAAATATTATCAGGCCCATAAGATGTGACAAAATGTAACGAGATCTCTACCCAGTACCCGATGTCATGAAGTATTGAGGCCCTGGCTCCTGTCCTTGCCCTATGCACACCAAGTACAGGTGTTCTATTTAAAAGGTACAAATATAGTTAGGACCTTGGTTGTTATTCACAAATTGTCCTGTTCTCTCAAGTGCGTGGATGTTATTTAATAAGCTTTCCTGTTCTTCCTATAATTGGCTGTCATTCAGCGGCTCCTCATGTCTTTTCTGGTGTGTGGATGTAATGTACATGTGTTTGTGTATCACAAACCACTGTTTGCTGTCCTGTCTAGTGCTTGGTTAATACAATGTACCGTTCTTACCTGTCCCTTTTAGTGTTTAGCTAAGCTGTCATTCTGAGTCGTTGTTGTCTGTTCATGTTGTTTGTAATCACTTTTATACCTGCGATTTAGTTATTAGGCGGTCGTAAATTCTCCTATTTCTGTAGGATTAGGCAGGCCAGTGGTCATTCCCCAAAACGCTGTTTTCATGTAAATCCCACAAGTGGTCTCATTCGTCAACAATGACAGCAGACTAACAGCCTGAAAAAGACAATGTTATGGCATCAGTAGGGTATAAGTGTTACTGACCCTTACTCTACCCCCTCTTTTTCAGATTTCTTTTTTCAACGTGGAAAATTGACCAAAATATCCCCCCCCCCCCCGATTACCCCGGGATTTGAGCCACGGACCTCCAGCAACAGTGGCTTGCGATTCCCCACTACGCCACGGATGAAGGCTACTTGGCGCAGTATACTGCGCCAAGTATATGGGCTGGGTCCATGTTTTCATCGAAGAGCGGCCACGCCGGGTGGTAACAACTTGCGCAGTCGTGGTGTTTTGTGGTATATGGTAGGGTTTGGGTTATGGCAGTGGAACATATTGCCCAAATTATAACTTGTATCCTATGTATTTGATACGATTATACCTTAGGCCAAATTAAATTAATTGTTTGTCTCAAAACTTCTTTTTTTTCTTTTTTCTTTTTAAATATAAAATATTGAAATCCTTGTAAAAGTGAACTTTTGTATTCAAGATGATGTGATCAATGAAAATCTGAAAAATCGGTGAAATGTTGGGGGGTTTTTGGGTTTTTTTGAAGAAAAAAAAAAAGGAAAAAAAAGAAAGACAGTTTTTTTCAGATTTTTGTTTTTCTAATGCGCATCAATAAACTAACGCGCGCGGGAGCTTTGAGACAAACAATTAATTTAATTTGGCCTCATTTATTTTGCTACTCTAACTACAATCGGTATTTTTTCTCTTTATAGCTTCATTTTACTTCTTACCATTTTACTTTGTACCTAAAGAGTATGTGACTCGTAACGTTTAATTGTATAAAACAAAGTTATCTTTGCATTTTATAAAATACGAATTACAGCTTTTTATACCAGTCTAAATCTATACGGCACATTTCACTTTTGTGCAGCTTTCAAATTACATTCCACGTTCTTTCTTTAAAATTGATGATCAGATACATAAATAAATACCCTTTGAATCGATGAACCAATCATTTGTTTTCGGGTAACCCTATACACAGATTAAATTAATTTGTTGAATTGGTCCGATGAATTTGACCTAAATAAAGCAGTTTAAACAACACGAATTGATGTATTAGTTGAACTGGCACGTCTGTAACCTTTCCTAAAGATAGAGAACAAACATTGCATTTACCATGTAATCATACATATCCACAGTTTGGCGAGTATTGTCTCATGCCTCGTTGAGTTTCTTATGAGGCTGCTGTGCAAAACCAGTCCGTATGGCTCATACGGAAACAGTGTACTTTAGGTCCCAGATTCAGGTTTATCCTTCATGTAATTCTGCACGGAATTAGCCTAGCACAAAATCTGTGTTAAACTGTGTTAAAGGATTAAGAGCAACTTTGCGTACCAATCAAAGAAAATCAAAACATGTTGGCAGACTTCAATTTTTTTAATTTTTTTTCTCTTAATGTCAGGGTGCAGCATTGTTCAAAGTCTATAAAAATCCAAATTAGGTCACCGCTGGACCTTCGTTACCATAGCAACGGCCAAAATATCAAAATGACACGTTTTGGCCTATTTCAGCACTTTTATAAGGCTAAAATATTGTAGGGAAAGTAGAGGTAGAACTTGACAGTCACACCACATGATTAACAACACATAAGCTTTCTGGAAATGCATTCTCAAACAACCATCATGGCGTACTTGGGTTATACCATTGTTTGAAATAGGGGTGTTTTTTTGTAAATATTATTTTTTTGAAATATAGCAATGTTCAATGAGCTGTAAACCCCAAAGTGGTGCTTTTTAAACATTTATATTATCAATGTGGCTAGACTAGGTAGTACTTTACCTAAATAACCCAAAAAAGTTTCGGTAATTTTGACAGAGGCAAACAGTGTTGCCAGAAAGTTTGACATTTTCCCATAAAATAACGGTGTTTTATTGGGGTGAAATGAGCCCCTACGAATGTTTTAACAGGAAACCAAGCATCACAAAGTACCTTTAAACATTTATTCTCAAGCAATGACCTATTCTTAAGACTGTTCTGCAGCATATATTTTGTAGTGATATCCAAAATGGCCTCCAGAAGCCATCTTGGAATTTAGAAAATCACTTAACTTCTGGACATATTAACCCGGAGACAAGTTTGAGGTATCTTTTTTGACTATCTTTATGACTAGGAATCTAATACGGTGATTATTTTATGATTTGGAGGCTTTATTCAGCATGAAATGCAAGATGGCTGCCAGCGGCCATCTTGGAATTGATAAAATCACATAATTTTTGAACACCTTAACCAGGACACGTTATTTAGGTGTCTGTTTTGACTAACGTTATGCCTTGGAATCCTGTATATAGTAGTTATTTTATTATTCTGAAGTTGTTTCCAGCATGAAATATAACCTAGAAACATAATGTAGATGTTGCTTTTATCTTATTTAAATGAAATTATTCTAAAACCTACTAGTATTTAATGACATGTATGGGTTAATTGTACTCATTATGAACAATTCAAAATGGCTACTTAACGACTATTTTAGAAATGTTACGATGTTCTTAATGTGATGTGATAAAGGGGCATTTCTTCAATAATTCCACAATGCTGAATCCATTCCAGAGGCAAGTTTGTCAATCATCTTCAGTACAAAAAGCATGGGTGAATTTCAGTTACAAAATTCTGTACTGTTGCTGACATCATGAACAATTGTTGCATATGTTATAAGGACAAATAAGAAAAAGTATGATAAAACACGGTAGCTGCTTTAATTCACAAATTTTACTTTACAAATTTTAGTTTTAACGATAAAAAGCTTTAGAAGAATGCAATACAATGCATAACTCATTTTTTCGTTTTTTGGTCTTAACCCTTAGATATTTTGGTGTGGATCAGGGGGAGGGGGAAACATTGAGGGATTTTGAACAAACAAACCACCGCGGTCCGACCCTGATTCGATCCGCGGACCTTTTGCACGCCCCACGCGCGCTCCTAACTGAGCTAACACACAAGAGCTTGCCCGGGTAGAAATTTGGTGCCCACATATTAGCTCAATCGATGACGTCGACCAAAATCAATGTGAAAACATGCGCTTGGGGAGAGGATTTTGCGTAATAATTCGTAGTATTTAGGACTGTTAGGGTTAAGAATATAGTGTTTCAACCATACAGAACATTGGTGTATGTGCCAAATTAAACCAACATTGCATAACAAATGTGGTGATCTTCTACTGGTTCAAGTAGTGATCCTCATTAATGATCCCAGAGTACATTCCCTCGTTGAATTGACTTGTGATACTGAATAAGGATCGCATTCTGTCAGTGTTGCCAAACTATACTGACCAATTACAGTTTGCATCCACCCATCTTCTTTATAAGAAAGTGTGTGGTAGAATACTTAAAATAGCTACTATGTTTTAATAATAGTATAATAACAAGCATTTAAAAAGCGCTCTACAACGAACACAGCGCTTCACAATATCAAACAGCATTATATACAAGAAAAATACAAAGAAAATAATATACACAAGTAATGCAAAGTTAACAAATCAGTACTTGGGAAACAAATTCGATTTTAACCGGCGTTTGAAGATACAGACGGACGGCGCCTCTCTGATACTGAGCGGGAGCTGATTCCAAAGTCGGGGCCACATAATATTGATAATAATAAACAGGCATTTAAAAGACGCATTTCAAACTGCACGGAGACTCAATGCGCCGCACAAAGATAAAATCAATGAATTAAAAAATAAAAAATTAAATTAAAAATTAAGAAAACGCACAACCTTTACATCCATAAAATACCATAACAAATTAACAAAATATATAAATGAGTAAAAGGCAAAACACAATTGTATCGGAAAAGGCAAATATAGATACAGATTCACCAAATTACGATCTAGTGAAAAGACATGAAAGGAATTACATGAAAGGAATTATCACCAGCTTGATGTTTAGATAGAGGCACAAAAAGCCTGGTAGCATCAAAAGAGGAGCGAAGTCGGGGGCTACTATCTTCATTTAACACACATAATTTTTCTTTCTGTTTTGCCTTGCTACATTTTAAACTTGACAAGACAATTCAAGTTTGCTAGCAACAGCTGACTTCCGTAACTTGAATCCACCCATGGATGCTTTTATACTAAACATGATCTCAAAATGATTGACACCCGTTTGCCTCTGCAATGGATTTCCCATAGTCCATTATAATACCCTTTTCATCATCACTAAGGTCGTTTGGCTCAAAATATATGCACCATAAATGATCTAAAATTGTTGTTGGTGGCTTTCTTTGATATCCCTGTTGAGAATAATTAACTCTTACTGGGAATCCTAGAAAGATTTCATGAACATTAAATTATTCAAGAGCAACATCTATTGTGTTTCTAGGTTGAATGGTTGAGCCGCTATGGTCCCACACCACCAAATAAGTACCCTATTGCTTTGTGTGATTTAGAGATCAAGTTCGTATTAACTTGTCGCACCTTTAGATCTAGCTGGTTCATTCAAATCATTGTTTTTATTGAAGATCAAGATGTTTTTTGCTTAAAAACAATCCTTTGGTGGGGGTTAACTGGCATTTCCCCCGCTACGGCCCAATGATATCTATCTTAGGTACGACAGGCTGCCTATATCCTAAGATCCGGGATTTTTGCTCTAAATTGTGGAAAACAGTGAAATCATGAAAAATAATAGCATTCATGAAAAAGCTAGAGATTTCTGGCCTAATATGGGAGAAATAACCTACAAATGCCAAATTATGAAACATTTACAGACATTTTTACCTTTTCTTGATTTCAAACACTGCCGGGTATTGCCAGAACGCAAAATATTATTTGGTGGTGTGCACTCATATGAATATTTGGAATATACAAGTGTCAGTCTTCTTGGAATTAATGTTGAAGGCATACCATAATAATACAATAATCACTGTTTTGGATTCCAGGGCATTATAGGATTTCATCAATTCCAAGATGGCTGCCAGCAGCCATTTCATGCTGAAAAGAGATTCCAAATGATGAACTATCCACCGTATTAGATTCATAGGCATAAAGTTAATTAACATACACATATCATTATATCAATCATGTCTCCAGGTTTATGTCTAGAAGACATACGATTTTCAAAATTTTAAAATGGCCTCTGGCGGCCATTTTGGATATTGCTGTATCCCAGCTGTCTGCAGTTGCCTAAACTTTTGCGAGGGGAATAGGAGCTTATTTTGTTTCTAAATACCCTATAGTAACAAAACACCATCCTTAACCTTCCTTTGCTCTTGTGATCCCTGGATCACTGAATATGACCCTACTAATGGTAATGAGCATCAGCTTTATTGAGGGCGTTTAATCTGGCAACGCTGTTGTTTAAATACTATCAAATCATGTCCAACTTAATGCTGAGTTGATACAAATATAATTTGAATGCATATCAATCCTTATCAGAATTTTCTATGAAAGTAAATCCTCAAAATCACTATTTTTCATATTGAATAAAATGTCAATAAACCGAAAAAGTGCCAAGTTCCTGGCAACACTGCTCTCCGGTACAACAATTACCGAAACTTTTCTTTCTTGAAACATATAGACCAACATCCTGTCTGTTAACCCTGAATAGGCTAATTAAAAAAAACCACCACTTTAGGGGTTATGTCATTTTTACGACCTTCACTTTTTGCATAATTAAAATTAATCAAAACACCCCTATTCTACAAAATGGATTAACCCACATTGAAAAAATGAAAGTTAATGTTGACATCATTTTTAGAAAGGACAAGGATGGCTACTTCACTGTATAAAAGAAGGGGACTGTAATGCATGTTCTTCATACAGAAATATGACCTAATACTTACGCTTTTTTAAAGTTGTGAAATGGGTAAAAATAGTGAAAATTGGGTAATTTCATAAATTGGCCGTTGCCATGGCAACCAAAGGTATATTGGTAATTTGTTCACCAAATATATACATGTTGACCAAAGGTCTAAACATGTGCAAAGTATAAAGGAAATTGATATTTTAAAGTCTGCCACCACTTCTTTGATTTTTACACACAAGGTCTCTTAAAAAGGATTAGACAGCTTTATTCAGTAATAGAGGCTTAACACCAGTCTAACTTATAAATGAATTACACCAAGGATACACCCAGATTCAGGACTCTATATATACTAGTATCGTCCGATACTGGAACACCAAGTATCGTTTGATATTGGTGCAAAATCAGTGTTCCATTATCCCGCGATACTCGTACACAATCATGTACGAATATCGCTCAAGACCGGTGTACCAGTATCGATACCTGTACTGGTACATACACAACTGTTAGTATCGCTCGATACTGCAACACAATTTGGTTTTCCAATATCGAACGATACTGGAATAATAATATGTATCGAGCGATACTAGCAAATGTTATGTGCCATGTATTATACAGCTGACGGGTGTATAGGACCTACTTATGAAACATGACGTTACATGATAGATTACTTACTATATTGTTATTGTAATATGTTCCTTATAAGCATTCGTTAAACCTGAAGCAGCCGCCTTAAGAGAGGGAACTTTTGTCTGAAGTAGACATGTTACAGATTTATCATCAGACGAAAGGTAAGACTTTGTCAAGAGATATGATGAACCAATTCAAGATATCAAATTGTTAACATGGTTCTAAGGTATCTGTGTATCTCTAGATCGATTGTAATATGTCATAAAGCGTGTTTCTACAGGGGATTCGTGCTTAGAACGAAATACGACCTACAAAATAAATGGTACACAAATTGTCGCACATCAGGTTTTGTATAAGACATCGTACTAAAATGTACATATATTTATAAATATTAGTAAATATTTAAACTAAAATGCCATAATATCGGTATGCCCAGATCGCTCTCAATCTGCATTCATTAAGTCATTTTGCACGTGTAGGATTGTAATATAGCTCTCCACGAATTTTATTTATATAGCGTATACGTAAACAAGTATCGTGTAGTTAATTACTTTATCACTACCTCAGCCAGAGCATGTCGGCGTAAGTTACGCTGAAAGTAATACAAATTCCACGAATATTTTCGTTACTCTGGCCGTATGTCCACACTAACGCTACTTCATCAATACACCATTGCACCACCGTGTAACTAATACGATTACTCGCTCTGCAGGAGAATAAATTGAATAGGCAGCACCGCTGACGTTGACTTTTGCATTCAAACGGCAAGAAATCTTAAGGTGGCACAGCATTAAATAAATGTCCCATTGGATAAAACGTTTATCTTCCCTTAGTACCCATTTTTGGAATCGGGAATGCTTGCAGTCAAAGTTCATGCTTTGAATTTTAATGAAATCGTCAACAAATGTTTCGTTTTCCAATTCTTCCAAATCTGAGATTTTGGCAAAATATATGATAAATTAGGTAAATAGGATTGTATCTACCTAAATGTATGATGAAAATATAGTTTTTAGGATGGAATTTATGTATTAGAGCACTAGTAACTCATATCTAGTATTTTTGCTTTGTTATACTTAAAAATCCAAAATGGCCCCAAAATGGGTCCCAAATGACTGAACAAATTGTCGGATTTCCATAAAATGGGATAATATCAACCAAAATATATAATGAAAACTAGTAACTCATATCCAATATATTTGCATTGTAATAACATGCTTTTGACATGACTTGCTACATTTTACAAGACACCTTACTTTCAAATTGGTTTGATTGAAAATACTGATGAAACAAAGTGTGTGCATTTCTTTTTGGATTGTTTGATCATTCATGAACTGTTCTCAATATTGTCGAACATCATAAAATGAATATTTGCATTATTCTACGAACTCTTTCATTAAAACCTGGGCGTTAAAAGTAGACTATCATACGTACAGCTAACAACGCCCGAGGGAATTCACGAATATCCATGGTTAAACGTTTTTATATGTACAACAGTCTATAGTATGTATAACATGGTTGTATTGGTTTCTCTAAACCATTGCCCCATTATCATCACCGTACATTGAACCTTTCTGAATATGCAAATAAGTCCCAATTCGTGATGCATTTCACGTTCAACAGCTCTTAAATACACATTTCCTGTTGTTATACGAGTTTGAGCAACTTATCTGTAAATAACCCAAGAAAGAAAATTATTTGTAGGTATATGAGTAAATTTTTATGTTATAACGCCTTCATAGAGCGACCAATAATAAAATTTGCCCTGATACTACACCTCGTAAGCTGAGTCTGTGTAATATAAGTTTACGTATAGAACCTGGAGTCTTTTAATTATGACCCAGTCTAATGTGGTTAGTGTATCAATAGCTCAACAAAAACATGTAATATTGCGTTCCTTGACCGCGGGGAGCGATGATTTCGATTGTACGTTGACAAACGAACGATTTTTGTTAGCGTACGGTACCCAATGTAAGAATAGTATTTTACAATTTACATATGAATAAATATTATTAAATACGCAAGCTGGCTTTACGTGATCGACTTAACACTGTTGGATTTTGTTAGAAACAAAGAAAGAAAGAAAATAACTCACCTAAAACCTAAAAATCTACTTTGTATATATCCTGGGGCCATTATTTCATCGAAAAACTGCCGAGCCGGGTGACATAAGCACACCGCATCGTAGTAATTCGTAGTACTCAAGAGTGTTAAAAGTCGCTAATGTACTATTTTGCCTAATCACATGTTCAAGCAACCTTTAAAATTGAACTGAGACGAGTGCAAATATTTGTATATTATCATGGACACATTTACATTGGTTTACTTCAATATGCGACTGTACGTATGGCGATGAAAAACATTACTTCAGCGACTATCGTATAAGTTCTAAGGGATCACGTCAAAACTCGACCGCCCGGCAACCGCCGGTTACGGCCGGTTCCGTTCGGTTCTCACAAAACGTGTCGTCTGTTATAATATACACACATAATGAGGTCAAATAGTAACACTCTGGTGAACACGACCGGTTGAAAGTGCCTCGTCACACACGTGAGCAATAACATCTTGAAGTAATGGGCTCTTTTAAGACTTAAAAGTCTCAGTTGACACCAGTACAATACAGCTATTAATTTTCGCTGGGGTTGGCTTTTTCAATCTGTTTATAGCTCAATTAACTTTTTAAAATCAATACCGAAAGTCTATGAATGTTATTTTTTTATAGAACGATTATAGAGAGAGCTATTATGACCGCAAAGTAACAGATTGATAGTGTAAATTGGTCAGATTACAGCATTAAGTCAACCGGCGGTTGTTCAGTGTTGCATGCGCGAATATTCATATACCAGTAAAACATTTGACCTGAAAGAACCGGGCGGAACAGCCCGTAACCGGCAGTCAACGGGCGGTCGAGTTTTGACGTCTCCCCTAAGTACAAGTCAAACTTATATGTACTTGTTTTGACTGCAGGCTAAACCATGTAAACATACTAACAAATCCTGTACAAGTATTAAAAGCGAAAACGGAAGTATATAAAGTTTTAATAAACTAGAAATGCTACTTTTCAAGATTCAATGTAGAGTTTATTCCTTTCGAATTGATAGTCTGTCTAGAAATTTATCATCGATATTTACGGGGTTTTCAACAGCCGGGTGATGCCAAATTCGTGGCTTATGAATGTAAATGTGATGTTGAGATACCTTTGTATCCCAGCCAACATCGATCGTGGGCCCACAGTGGGCCCTCATGGGACCCTTAATATTTTGGCCACTTTGGCCCGTATACAAGCCAAAGTGGCCAAAATAGTAAGGGTCCCATAAGGGCCCACTTTGGGCCAATGATCGATGTTGGCTGATCCTATCGATATAGATCGTTATTACGACAGACTACGTGTACGACAGTGAGTGTCAAGTTTAAAAAACGAGTCAGAAATAAAGAATAGAGGAAGCGCATTACATATGCATCAGTCGTGGACTTTGCTTTCGGTGTTTTAGGATACAAAAGGATGGTCTTTCCTCTATCGTTTAACGTGGCGACATTTATTTATTTATTTATCTACCGGTGACTTTAAAACATCATACTTGTTGACTTCGTCTGTTTCTATGATTGACTTAACAAAATGTGTCCTCTCAACCTCATGTTCAATATCCTCATGCCCGTTAAGGGTACTGTTAAAAACTTGATGGCCGTTTCTTTGTAGTGCCGACATTAATGCCGGCCGATAGTCACAAAGCCTGGCTAAAATTCATAAGTTTCAATATGAGATAGACAACATGTCTGTTCTAATAGAAATCCGAGATGGATGAACTTATCACAAAGTACCGGCAAATGCATTTGTGTTTTGAAAAACAGTGATGATATAATAATAAAAGTCTGAACATTTACTTTTAGCAATAACCTTGTTTATGCCCGAAGTGGTTTACATCGGTGGCTTGTGCGTCCATTTAGCAGCGGTTATTCATCTTCAGAGAGGTCCGTTTCTTAAAAAGCGATAAGGAAAGTAGTTAACTCATCGTCAGAGACGCGGACAATGATGAGACAGGCGCTATGAACAATCGTTATGCTTGATCGGTTGAAACGCTAGACAGGTAAATTTTATTCTAAAGAATGATAGCCAATAACGGTCAAGACTTATTACTGGAAGGCACCTCATACGGAGATGTCTCTTATTATTTGGAATATTGATGTGTGTTTTCAGGCAAATCATAACCAAGTACACTTGTTTATTCCAACAAAGTGCGATTATTACATCAGGGCATTCAGCACTACACTTTGATTCGGAAAAGAACGTAGCAAAAACGTAACAGGATAATCCCGGGGTATGATCTATCTGCCATCTGCTATTTTAATTGAGGCTTTCATTCATAAGGGAATTCTACTATTGATTCTACTATTGACATTGATGCCAGTCGATGTCTTGTTTTATTAGCCTCTCATACAAAGGGATAATAAAAGGACAAGTAATTCATCGATGGATTAAATCACAAAGCCCCGCCAAATGGATTACTGTATGATTTATCAAAAAAAGTATGACATTTGCTTTAAAATTGTTAACGCCCACAGTAGTTTAAAGTTATTCATCTTTAGAGAGGTCCCTTTCCTATTATCAGGCGTTGTGTAAGTAGATAATTTCTCGTCTAGTAGACGCGGACTTCGACCAGACAGGCGCTGAATTACCTTTACGCTTGATCAGTTGAAACGCTAGACAGCTTAATCCCACCCTTAAGAATAGTAACAGTCATTGTTTATTACATGAAGTATCTTTTGAAGTTGTCTCGTATTATTCAAAATAGTGATTTGTGTTTTGAAGCACATCATTCCCAATACACTTGTTTTTCCCCAACAAAGTGCGATTATTACACCAGGCACTCAGTACTACACTTTGATCCCGAGAAACTGTAAAGACGTGACAGCATAAGCTCAACATCGATCTCCGGGTATACATGTACGTCTGGTCTGCCGTCTGGTATTTTCTTATGGGCTTTTTATTAGTTTGCTCGAGCGATAGCAATACCATTGTTAGTATCACTATAACACACAGCTAGTGTAACAATGCCCTCTGCTAGTGTTTCAATATCAATCTATGCCCTCGGTCTCTGTTAATGTTTTCATTTCATAATAGCACTTCGTCCTCTGTCAGTGTTATAATAAAACTATTCCCTCTGTTTTAATTATGATAACACTATGCCCTATGCTATTGTTATGGTGACACAATGCAAACGATTGCAATTGACCATTCCTTGACGTTTGGGCCAGCATGTTTTCATTTAAAAAAAACTTTGCCCTCTGCCAGTGCTATATGATACTATGCCCCCGTATGATAACACTATGTCGAGATGCATAAGCGAGACGTGAATGTATATTCAAAAGCCAGCAGTTTTCATCTAGAGCGTGACTTTGTTGTGGTGAAGTAGTATGTAATCCCGTGATCAAAGACGAATCCCGGATAAATGCAATGTTTAATGCCTTTTTTTCTTTCTTTCACTGAGTATCTGATACAGTATACACACATAAATTATCATATAGAATACTATAGTGATACTTTGAGATATACATTCGAATGTTATATTTGCGTGCACAAATAAATCATTCCACACTGTTAAAAGATCCAATATTATACCAACTTAAATATTAGTATATGCATGAGAACAATATTTCTAGTGGGTACAATAATATGTGAAGCCACAATCTTGATCCGAATGGCAGCCATCCGGGCTTCGTCTTTTTACCAGTTACTGGCCACGTTCGGGCCATACGCTATGGTGTGACAGGGCCTTTCATATTTAATTCGTCTAAAGGCCCGCTGAAGAAATTCGGAGGAACTGTAGCTGGAGGTTTACAAAGACCTTGTGCATATCGATCTTACATGTTATAAAACTTGTAATCTGTTAAATTAAAACAAATAATGTGTTAGCGTTATAATTTTCTTAAAGGCATAGGTCCACTCTGCCTTACACCTGTTCAGTTGGTGACAGATTGAATAGAGTTAAGATGGATAAATCTCAACCTTGATATATTCCAAAAGGATCTGGCTGGTAAGTGTGCACCTAAGGGTTTAAAGTCAACATGAATGGCATTGTCGGCATGCCGATAAACGGCGGGATTCGTGCCTAGAACGAAATACGACCTACAAAATAAATGGTACACAAATTGTCGCGCATCAGGTGGTTTATAAGACATCATAATAAAAATGACATATATTTATAAATATTAGTAAATATTTAAACTAAAATGCCATAATATAGATATGCCCGGTTCGCTCTCAATCTGCATTAATTAAGCCATTTTGCACGTGTAAGATTGTAATATTTCTCCACGAATTTTATTTATATATATAGAGTATACGTAAACATGGTAAACAAGTATCGTGTAGTTAATTACTTTATCAATTTCTCAGCCAGAAATTGTCATAGACATGCATAACTGTAGCTACGTCCACACTGCGGTTACTCGATCGAAGTAAGTTACGCTGATAGTAATATAAATTCCACGAATATTTTCGTTACTCTGGCCATATACGAACACTCGCTCTGCAGGAGTAAAAACTGAATAGGCAGCACCGCTGACGTTGATCTTGCATTCAAACCGCACCAAATCATAAGGTACAGCATCAAATAAATGTCCTATTGGATTATACGTAAAAGAGGCACAAATTAGCCTCCTCGATCGTTTCCCTTAGTACCCATTTTTGGAACCGGGAGTGCTTGCAGTCAAAGGTCATGCTTTGAATTTTAATAAAATCGTCAACAAATGTTTCGTCTTCCAATTCTTCCAAATCTGAGATTTTACGATATGATCATTTGAACAGCGCCATCCCTATTTTCAGCCCGTCTCGCCTTCTGACCGCCTCCGGTTCATGTTCATCTACGTTATAAATTTCTGTCAAATCCAAAAACCCTAATTTGGCTAAATCCTAAGAAAGGTAAACGCGACTATCTTTCATGTTATTTATATCATGCTACCCTCACGCTAAACTGATTCCTCAAGGACCCCAAATGATCAAAAAATCGTTTAGGGGTTTTTTTTCGGAACTTTCGCTACCATTACACAAAACGAGTGACGTTAGTGTTGTGCGCCCTTAAATCTTAAAAATCAGTCGGTATCTCGAATGTACTGAGCATTAACCTTGTTTATGCCCGAAGTGGTTTACATCGGTGGCTTGTGCGTCTATTTAGCAGCGGGTTTTCATCTTCAAAGAGGTCCGTTTCTTAAAAAGCGATAGGGAAAGTAGTTAACTCATCGTCAGAGACGCGGACAATGATGAGACAGGCGCTATGAACAATCATTATGCTTGATCGGTTGAAACGCTAGACAAGTAAATTTAATTCTAAAGAATAGTAGCCAGTAACGGTCAATTCTTATTACTGGAAGGCACCTTATACGGAGATGTCTCTTATTATTTAGAATATTGATGTGTGTTTTCAGGCAAGTCATAACCAAGTACACTTGTTTATTCAAACAAAGTGCGATTATTACGTCAGACATTCAGCACTACACTTTGATTCGGAAAAGAACGTAGCAAAGACGTAACAGGATAACTTCATCCCGGGGTATGATCTATCTGCCATCTGCTATTTTTATTGAGGCTTTCAATCCCGAGGAATTCTACTATTTACACTGTAAACATGCGCGACCAAAACACGCGTAATGAGGGGTGTTTTTGAGTTCGGACGCGTAAAGCGTGAAGGGGTCTAACATCGTTACAAAGAAATGTGTAATTGAGACGACTTTTACGCGTGTCGGGGGTCAACAAAAAATCATCATTTTATCACAAATGTTGGCTTCGGAGGCAATACGCGTTTAATGGCAATTTCAGTTCTTTTGCATGACCCTAGTGCACAGCAGTGGCGTAGCCAGACGAATATTTTGAGTCCGTCGGTTGATATTGGCACTGTCGGTTTACTTGACGACTGGAATCATGTAATTATGTAATTATGACGGTCAAATAACAATATGACTCGTTAAGAGCTAACATTTAAGGCCCTGTCACACCATAGCGTATGGCCTGAACGTGGCCTGAACGTATGCCGACGTATTCAAAAAATAGCTCGAAAATTGTCAGAGTCCAAGAACGTCCAACTTCCCAACGAATTGCGTAGGAAAAGTCGACATCGGTGATGGAATGGACGTATCCATAGCGTATCCATAGCGTATTAAACGTATACATAGCGTATGACTAACGTATTGATAGCGTATCACTAACTTATAACAAACTTATGACAGCGTATCACAGCGTATGCGATCGGCGAGCGTATACCAACGTATGCTTTAACGTATTCGAAGCGTATGTCTGCCGTGTTCGCCGTATCCTCAGCGTATCCTCGGCGTACAACGAACACGTGACTTATGCCGCTGCAGAAGTTGAGTTTCGTACACGGCGGGACAAGTGTTGCCAGTTCAAGTAAACGCAGCCTAGATGATAACTATTAAAATATCTAGAAGGGTAAATCTATTGGTCCAACCTATAACTTACGACGAGTAACGTACCTCTAACGTATGTCAGCGTATGTCAACGTATGTCTAACGTATGTCAGCGTTTGTAAACGTATGTCTAACGTACCACGAACCTATCGGGAACTTATGCAGAACGTAAGTTAAGCACAC
This sequence comes from Ophiura sarsii, assembly GCA_035610835.1. NCBI lineage: Eukaryota > Metazoa > Echinodermata > Ophiuroidea > Amphilepidida > Ophiuridae > Ophiura > Ophiura sarsii. The sequence goes on along the minus strand of CM069450.1, from coordinate 21,921,132 downwards.
GTTGAGTACGTCGAAATTTTTTGAACATGCTCAATAATTTTTCGCGGGTTCGACGTGTTCCAAAATTTCACAACGTATCACAGCGTGCTCTTAACGTAAACGACGTATCCCCAACTTACCCCTAACTTGTATCAGCGTACACCAACGTACGCCAACGTATTTTTCGATATTTCGCATACGTTGTCATACGTTCAGGCGATACGCCATGGTGTGACAGGGCTACCGTACAGCTAGCGTATGTACCGTACAGCTAGCGAGCATTCGGCGTTTTGGGAACTTATGGAGGGTTTGAGTATATAAATGGGTCCCTTGAGTATCTCATCCTCACTTCTTCATGGTCTGTCGTGCTGAACACATCAACCCATCATCATACGCTACGAATACGCTACGCTACGTTAAGTATACGTTAAGCATACGTTAGTCATACGCTCGCATACGCTCGCATACGCTGTGATACGCTGTCATAAGTATGTTATAAGTTAGTGATACGCTATCAATACGTTAGTCATACGCTATGTATACGTTCAATACGCTATGGATACGCTATGGATACGTGACAGGGCCTTACACGATCGCCCGGCATAAGGTGAATACGTGAGAATACGTCGAAACTCGTTGGAAATACGTCATGCATACGTTAGACATACGGCACATATACGTTATCAACTCGTTATCACTACGTTGGCTGTACGTTTCCCCGTCAGCCTACGTTCATCAACGTATACCAACTTACGAGTAACGTACGAGTAACGTACCACTAACGTATGTCAGTGTATGTCAACGTATATTTAACGTACCACAAACTTACCGGGAACTTATGCAGAACGTATTAAGCACACGTTGATTACGTCGAGAAATTTTGAGCATGCTCAATATTTTTTCGCGGGCTCGACGTGTTCCAAATTGTCACAGCGCGTATCACAGCGAGCTCTTAGCGTAAACGACGTATCCCCAGCGTACCCCTAACTTATATCAGCGTACACCAACGTACACCAACGTATTTTTCGATATTTCGCATACGTTGGCATACGTTGAGGCGATACGTTATGGTGTGACAGGGCCTTTACCTCAATTATGTTGCCAATAAGTGTAAAAGGGCACATTTTTGCGCGTTACACGTGCATTTGTTTTGTCGATAAAGTCTTGTTGGTTCATCTTTATTTCTCACCATTCCAATTTCAAAAACCCAGCTACGCCACTGGTGCACAGGAGTTGTATTCGCTTGATCAAATACGAATATTGGATTGCGCGTAAAATGCTATATCTGATGCCATTTGAATGTACTTCAGGTGGTACGGAGAATATCAATTTCATAACACGTTTTGAAAATTTAAATTTCGTTATGCTTATTGTGTTCTTAACCAATTCTGCAACAACAGTATTATCACATTTACGTGGGCTTTCAGATGGTATTAACGAATTCTAAGTAAGCTTAAGTTAAAAAAAAAAAAGAGATTGCTTTAGTCAAAATGTCTTCTCAGAGGTGGCCTGGAAACCTAATTGCGAAATGCGGCACATTGAACCTTTCTTAAAATGCAAATAAGTCTCAATTCACTTTGCGTAACATTCATACACATAGTAAATACAGTTTTATCCAGGAAATCGCCCATGGGTGAATTATAAATATTCGAATTTGAGTTGAAAATTCCTACTCAAATATCACATGAAACACGATTCTTGTTTATGTATCATAGCAAATTAATGTTAAAACGCCTTCGACCACTAATACAATTTGCCCAGATCGTTGCCCTGATTACAAGTAGATCCTGACCAATCAAATGTCATTGCATTATACTTGTACATTCCGACACTTTGTAAAACTCCTTGTTTCTAGTATCGCTATTCGTCTTACGTGAATACAATTGATTAATTCTTCAATGGTGCCTTTAAAACATCAAACTTGTTGACGTCATTTGTTATTCATGATTGATTTTACGAAACGTGCCTTCTTAATTACGCCTCTCACTCAGTATGCACAGACCCGTCTAGTGTGATATCAGACGGGCGTTATTAACTTGACCACGAGCGTCTTATTGTTTGTTGTGACTAAGACCCGACATTGATGCCAGTCGATGTCTTGTTTTATTAGCCTCTCATGCAAAGGGATAATAAAAGGACAAGTAATTCATCGATGGATTAAATCACAAAGCCCGCCAAATGGATTACTGTATGATTTATAAAAAAGTATTACATATGCTTTAAAATTGTTAACGCCCACAGTAGTTTACGCCGATGGCTGTTTAGCCAAGTTATTCATCTTTAGAGAGGTCCCTTTCCTATTATCACGCGTTGTGTAAGTAGATAATTCTCGTCTAGTAGACGCGGACTCCGACCAGACAGGCGCTTTATAACCTTTACGCTTGATCAGTTGAAACGCTATAGACAGCTTAATCCCACCCTCAAGAATAGTAACAGTCATTGTTGATTACCTGAAGTATCTTTTGAAGTTGTCTCGTATTATTCAGAATAGCGATTTGTGTTTTGAAGCACATCATTCCCAATACACTTGTTTTTCCCCAACAAAGTGCGATGATTACACCAGGCACTCAGTACTACACTTTGATCCCCGAGAAACAGCAAAGACGTGACAGCATAAGCTCAACATCGATCTCCGGGTATACGTCTGGTCTGCCGTCCGGTTTTTTGCTTATGGGCTTTTTATTAGTTTGCTCGAGCGATAGCAATACCAGTGTTAGTATCACTATAACATAATGCCCTCTGCTAGTGTTAACATATCAATCTATGCCCTCGGTATCTGTTAATGTTTTCATAATAACACTTCGTCCTCTGCCAGTGTTATAATAAAACTATTCCCTCTGTTTTAATTATGATAACACCCTATGCTATTGTTATGGTAACACAATGCAAGCGATTACAATTGACCATTCCTTGAAGTATGAGCCGGCATGTTTTCATAAAAAACACTTTGCCCTCTGCCAGTGCTATATGATACTATGCCCCCGTATGATAACACATGTAGAGATGCAAGCGAGACGTGAACGTATATTCAAAATCCAGCAGTTTTCATCTAGAGCGTGACTTTGTTGTGGTGAAGTAGTATGTATTCCCGTGATCAAAGACGAATCCCGGATAAATGAAATTTTTAATGCCTTTCTTTCTTTCTTTCACTGAGTATCTGATAGAGTATACACACTAGTTTCTTGGGCTAATATCCTACTTAAATTATGCCAACAAATACTGAGAGGATCACGTGAGGTAATAACGACATAATGACAAAATATCACGTACAGTCCAGTACAAGTACAAGTACAACAATCTTAAACTTTAACTAAATGTTACCATGCTGATTACATACAAAGGTCGCCTTTTCGATCCATGTCGTTCCCGGTAACGAGTTTTACGTCATTCATCACACGTTTCAGCTGCGACTTCAGGCGATATGCGAAAGGTTGGGTCTGGTCGCACCTTGTCGCTAGGCCTGAATCGCCGAAGTTTACTTCTATCCAACTCGCGCGCGAATTGTCTTTCGAATTGTTGTGAGTAATTTGTATTTCATATTCAACTCGAATCCAATACAACTAAAGTGACATGGTATAGTAGCATGGGATTGTGAACATTCTGTATTTTAGAATACAGAATCTTACAGAATCCCATTTTAACACTGGCTGTTTATTCCATACAAAAATTGATTCTGAGCATGGTAATTATCATGGGATTGATGTCAAGCATCACATGTTACTTCCATGCACTTCTACATGTATTGGCTGAGTTCAACGATACCACCCCGTAAATTGAGTTTATGTTGTGTATTACAAGGTGACAATGTATAGCACCCAGAGTTTTTTAATTATGTTCAAGTCTAATATGGTTAGTGTATCAATAGCTCAACCAGAACATGTAATACATCATATTGTGTTCCCTGACCGCAAGGAGTGATGATTTCGATTATACGTTGACAGCCGAACGATTTCCGGCCATAGCCAGGTACCTTACGGATCCAATGTTAGAAAGATATCTTACAATTTACGTATAAATAAATATTCGTGTAAAGAAATTCAATAACCATTTCTGATGTTTCATTTTATTACATGCTTAAACCCCACCGCAAGCAGCAGCATGGGAAAAACGACATTAACTACATTTTGAAATCATCCCTCAAGAGCAAATGCAAATAACGTCTTTTAATAATCAGATGAATTCCTTTAAATGCAAGCATGGAATTTCACATCAACGCTGGAAAAATCATTTGAGATCAGCTCATCAAACAAGATTCTTAAAAACAGTTAATGATGTCCACTGGACAGGGCACACGACTAATAAACACTTCTATAACAAGTTACCTAAATCATCTTACAACATCAAAACTAGGCCATTACGCATTACTAGGCATTGCGTCAGGGGAGCATGCGAGCAATATTTAGTTAGGTCAATGGACCCAAGCAGGAAACAAGGGGAAATCGATTGAAAAACAAGCAGATCTACGGAAATAAGGACATTAGATATCATCCAATATGGCATAACTTGCGTTCAGAAGCTGCTCATGGCGTTTTACTAGCTTGAATTTAATTGAATCCTATATTGTCACCGACTACCAATGAATTTGAACGACCAGGCGCTAGCGACTCGGACTGACGTGAAGTGCAACGATTCGAGAATTTGGGCCTAGCGACCCCATCATCATAGGGTGATTTTGCCCCATAGCACAACAAATGCATTGACCCGGGACCACGCAATGACGGGTTTATAACTGCATCAGATCCATAACCAATCCTAACGTGGATTCACATTAAAATCTTCTCTACGAATATCTTTAGAAAACCATCAATATGAAAAATGGAAGAGAATTCACTTTTGTGAAGTAGAACTGGTTTTCAGATAATAATTTGACAACAAGTATACGGTGATCTGCGACGTTACAGTGGGAAGCTTGCAACACACTGCTTTATCTAATGCGTGTTCCTCGAATTCAACCAGTGACACAATGATGAGAATCACTTGTTGTGGACTTTCCACGCGGCTTTTAATTTTACCATATTCAAAACAGAATGTTTAGTAACCTTTCCCAACTTTCAAAATCTCAAGATTTACTGAACCAATACTAAGCATGTTTGTACCTTGTAATTCACCACCAAATATAGTGGTGAATTTCAATAATGTTCACTTTTTTTGCCTGCATACGACTGCCCTGTGGCTTGTTTTATAAGGATCTCATAAAAAAAATATAAACAAAATGACAATTATAAATTCATCGATATGTTAAATTATGTATATTAAAAAGCCCTGCAAAATGCATTAGCTTACGTTATAAATTTGGTCTGTAAATTTAGCAAGAAAGTTATTCATTTTTAGAGAGGTCTCTTACTTAGATCACGCGTTGTGAAAGTAGATAATTCCTCGTCGAGTAGACGCGAACAACGTCCAGACAGGTGCTAAAAAACCTTTACGCTTGATCAATTGAAACGCTAGACAGCTAAATCCCGCCCTCAAGAATACTTGAAGGTATATTTTAAAGATATCTCTCATAATTCAGCATATTGATTAGACACATGATGTGTCCTCGGCGTGTATTTATACACAAAGTGAGTACCCAAAGGCAATGCTAAATATTGATGTGCGCTTTCAGGCACAACATTATACCAAGTACGATTTTGTATTCCAACAAAGATTATTACATCGGGCATTCAGTTCTACACTTTGATCATTGGTTTAGCCAGGGGCCTGCGAAAAAAGAAAAAGTAATAGCAAGAAAGATTTATTTTAACTTTAGAGCAAACTGGTTCATTCAAATTATTTATTTTATTGAAGATCAAGATGTCTCCTGCTTTAAAACAATTTCGCTACGGGCCAATAACATCTAGCTTAGGTACGACAGGCTGCCTACAGTCCTCAAAATAAGTAACTGACCAGGTAATTAATATGCTCTTAACTCCAAAACAATAGCTTTTACGTAAGAATATTAAAGTATAAAGTTGTAAGAAAATCTCTTTTATTCAATTTGAGATATTACACTTAAAGATTGAATAAACATTAACTCAGTTATCTGACCAAAACATAAACAAAAACAGTTTTTCATTTTAGCATTTTGTTCATCGACACGCAGCTTCGGACTAGCAAAAGGCAGATTATTCATTAACTGGTAGCGACAACTCACGGATCGATAGTAAGATGAGAATTGGAATGCTTCAATTGATCAATGCAGCCCATACACATACCTGTCACACGGTTCTGTGTGTTCAAAACCCAAGTATGAATATTAAACTGCACTTTGTTCTGTCCTTATAATAATAATAATAATAATAATAATAATAATAATAATAATAATAATAATGATAATAATAATAATATAAGAAATGTATATAGCGCCGAATACAAAAAAGCCTCTGAGCGCTTGAATAGTTAAAATGTTAGTCGTAGTATTGTTTAAACAAAAATGTTTTCAGGGCTGACTTGAAGCTGTTCAGAGACTGCAGACACCTATCTCCTCTGGTAGGTCATTCCATAATAATGGTGCAGCAATGGCGAAAGATCTGGCGCCGTACGTAACTTGGGGGTGGTGGTCGTTCAAGAAGAGTTAGTGTGGCCGAACGTAGAGTGCGTTTTGGACGATAAAGCGAGATCAGTTTGCAAAGGTATGCAGGAGCAATACCTTGGAGGCACTTGAATACCAATAGCAAGGACTCGTATATGACACTTTGATGTACCGGTAGACTGTGTATCAATGTAGTGTTATCAATTATTAACCGATCTTCATGAACAATGTCTCAAATTGAAGACAAGAAATTTCCTTACAACTTTATAATTTAATATCTTTACAAAGGAGCTATAGTTTTGGAGTTAAGAGTATATTTATTACCTGGTCAGCTACTCATTTTGAGGAATGTATATTCTACGATAAGGGATTTTAGATCGAAATCGGTGGAGACAGTAAAATCGTGTAAAATAATACCAGTCAAGAAAAAACTAGAGATTTTGGGCACAATATGGAGGAAATAACCTACAAATGCAAAATTATAAAACATTGAGGTACATTTACCGCACTTTTTACACTTTTAGGACGTTAAGTTTAAACTTAATTTCAAATTGCTAGAATGCTAAAAACTATTTAGTGGTGTACACTCTTAAGAGTGAGTGAATGCCAAGAAGAAGAATCAACCTACACCCAACGTGCGAAACGTTCACACAACGAATGCTTAACGTATACATAGCGCATTGATCACAACGTTGTCACACGTTCACAATATTGAACATGTTCGAAAGAAATTCCTACTCCAGCGCACCTCTGCGAACCCCTGCGAACCGCTAAAGAAATACAACTTATGCCAAACAAATACCCAACGTATGCCTTGCGTGCTGCTGCCGGTCACGTGGCGCTGACCCATAAATATTGAGCGAGTCTGGACTTTGCCTAATTTTGAGAAGGAAATTCGGCACGCTAGGCATAAGTTAGCTCTGGTCACTACTATGTGACAGGCGTTAATCTAACAGGTTGATTTACCGGTGATCAAAGCGAACAGATGGACTGGACGTATATGGCCGAACAACTAATGAAAATGAACGAATGACAACTTTCCAAAAGTGTCTAATACACGTAAGCTCTACTCGCAGTGTCTTTAACTTAAAGTGCCCATTATAACGTTATAGGAAAGGTCGGAACGCCATCGCGATCGACAACAGACCGTACCTTCGGTTAGTGTCACACCGACAATTGGTTAATCTTGTTATTTTGAACTACACTTGCAATGCTTACCGTTTATACACATAGAGTGACTGTATCCTACGGGACCGTGGTCACAAGAAAAACAAGATTCGGGAATAGGTCATATTATATACCCTAGGGGCTTCAAGGGTATTACCAAAAGGACGCTAATACCGATCGGAAATGTTTGCCTGCTCTTATTTTATAAAGATGAAATCTGAAAGCGTCGGATTCATTTGATTATTGATCGCAATGGTATAAAGCAAACATAGTTCAAAATGTACATTTTTGTGAAAACTAAGTGTGTGGTGTTTTTTTTCTTCGTTTTCATGCGCAACGTTTATTTGACGACAGATTATCAAGGATTTGCACTTGACTCCCCTGATACGCCACTGACGAAAATTATCTTGCTGTTACGCTAGCTAAATCTAATAAGGACAAGCTTAGATTCATCGTCGCTCTTTTCGGTTTGTTGACACACCCGGACACTCTGTTTGTTCTAGTTGGTAATAAACCTGCCGGTACCGGTACCTTCAAACTTGATTCGGTTATCTCTTGATTTAAAACAAATGATACTGGCGATGGAAGGAGGTAAAAACAAGAATGAACATCACGTTAGGGATGACTTAAAAACTCGATCGCCGGTTGACTGCGGTTCAGTACGGTTGAACCACTTGCCATTGTTTAGAACATAAGAAACCGGCTCCAACCGCACAGAATCGGGCGGTACCGCAAGGCAATCGGCGGTTGAGTTTTGAAGTCATTCCTTACGGACAAAATGTCTCGTGTTACGATGATGACTCAACTTTTGTTTTTAAGTGAACTGTCTGCCATTTTGAACTTATAGGCGGTGTTCCATTTAAGGTCATACATTTTTCAGTGCAGCAGCATTAAAAGCGCTCTATTATAATTCGCCATCGTGAAAAACATTGCTAACCTCAATGCTTTAATGTCAATGTACCAGTTACACGCGTTCTTTTCTTCGTGAATTAGATCTACGGATTCTTTAACAAATCAGATGAGAATAAAAAATGACTATACAGATATAGCAACCCATATATGACGCTTAGTCTCATCTTAATGTTTGTTGAAAAAACGTCAGCGTACATAGTTTATAATAAATATTGATTTAGGACAAGCTGATTATTTTAGGCCAGGGATTAAACTAACTCGTGAAAAATAAATAGGGTATGAAAATATTGTATTTGTAACTCGTTGCCATGATTATCTGGTAATGTCACGTACGAGTGAATGACAGTTATCATCATTCATGATGTCACGTCAGCACTTTGCAATTTATGTTCAATTTATCAGTGCGCAATAACACAATAGTTTGATTTCTTTGTGTTGAAGTGTGGATATAAAAAACATTATCTTCTTTTGAGAACTACATAGAGTATTGACAGTGCGGATATTATTGTAGACAATTCCATTGTCACGTTGTTATACACATCTTTAAATCTACAACTTTGTTCACGGCTTAACATGATTCACGCGTATATTAGTAGAATCTTCTTCAGCATTTATTTTATTTAAAGGTTTAGATATAATGTGTATTCCGAACGATGCAATGTAAGGCCTGACTGCAACACTAGTACGTATGACTCATATACGTACAAGTGTATAGTACGTACGATTTGTACGACAGTCGGCAACGCAACCATTTGCATTACCCATAGTACTATCAACAACGAAAATTAAACTAAACCAGTTCAAATATATCCATACTAATAGACATATTTAGTGTTATTAAAATTGTCAAGGCTGCTTGTATGTATGGTTCTGCAAAATATTACTGTCATGACTTATCCTATAAGTGTTTACTTAAATGTACTTATATATAGGTCGCCCCGGAGTGACGTCACATGCCGTTGACCACAAACCAAAGAGGTAAATAAAAGCCTCTTACACAGCGTACACAGCGTGATGCGATCCCTTGGTATGAGCGAGTAGAGCGTAAAACTAATAGGAATTTATAGAAACAGCGATGGAAATAAGACCCGCCCGCCCGCCCATAGCGGGTAACTTTCGTGTCGGGCGGGTGAAGATGCAAAGGTACCCGTCCGACTGGCGAGTATTTTTTTAAACATTTTTGAACCTCAAAGTGTAAGTAACAGCAAGTTCAGGGTGTAATTTCCAGTAGCGTATCTCCCGGGGGGGGGGGGGGTCAGAGTGCCCCCCCCCCCCCCCCCCCAGACGGCTTTGACCGGGAAGGCCAGCCCAAAATACCGGGCTAAAACAAATCCAAGAGAGGGGAAGAAGAGAGGACAGAGAGGAAGAGAAAATGGGAAAGGAAAGGAAAAGGGGAAGGAAAGGGAAAGAAAGGAAAGAGAAGAGGAGGTAAAGAGAAGAAAAAGGGAAAGGGGAGAAAGGAAAGGGAGAAGAGGAAGATAAAAGGGAAAAGGAAGAGAAAATCTAAGGGATTTACTTAATTCCCATCTAAATGACAACTTTGCCCCTTGCCCGGTTTTATGATGGGCAATTTAGCAATTTAGTATAAAAATGGCATTTGTCCAGGAATATCATTATAGAAGCCCGTTTGCAAGAAAAATGTACCTTAATAATGGTAAGTTTCGTGTAGATATGTTGTTAAAATTTCGTGCGCCGCGCGCATCAACTTTAGGATGCAAACGTCATTCGCTGGAATAAACAACCCAGCTGCGCAAGTTATTTACTTAACGCTTTCCATGCGGCAGGCGGCTGCAGACGACATTCCAAAATTTCACAAAATGTTTAAAAAATGTCAAAATTATTGAATTTCATTACCATATTTGGAACCACCATGAGAAATGCATTGACATAAGTACAAATATGCCTAGTATTGGTTCAGTAATACTTCAGATAGACCTTGCCATTTAGGAAAGTTTTCTGAAAAATCTGTTCTGTATATGGTAAAACTAATAGCCGCGTGGAAAGTGTTAATAGGGTCGAACTGGTGTCCACCAGGAAAAAATATCCTTTGCTCCCCCTGGAAAAAATCCCAGATACACAACTGGTAATTTCATCACTCAGATGACTGCCATGATGATAGAGGAGATCAGGTTGATAGGAGATTAAAGAGAGTATTGGATTGATGAACATGATGAATACGAGGAGCTGTTCCGGGCTAAGGGTTACAGTGGAACATCGTACAATAAAGACAAAAACATGTAATTGTATCATCATTTAAAAGTAGTCTTGCTCTTGTTTGCTGCAAAATATTATGAAAATACCTTGGGCTGGTGGAATTTTTGCCGGGCAGGTACATTCTGTGAGTTACCTGCTCGACTGGCTAGTTGAAAAAAATCTGAAGTTCCATCACTGTATAGAAATAAACTTCTGCCATTTCAAGAAGAAGCGCCATCCATTAGCGAATCACCAAAAGACTAACCGGATGACACTGGACACGATTCGAAAAGGTCTTCTCTTGGCCAAAATAAATAAAATTTTAAATTCATAGATTTTTGATTCAAGTGGTGGGGGGGAGGGGGGGGGGGGGGTGGGTAGCGATAGGTTGTCCCCCACAAAACCGGCCAAAAACGCATGGTCAAATACGCAAATCTACCGACGGAGGCTCGAATTTACCGACGGGCTTATTCCAGGGGGGGCCTGGCCCCCTGCCCCCCCCCCCCCCCCTCCCTCTGGGTACGCCACTGGGTGATGATCACGGTAGTTTTGGGATTTCCTCCAAATGTTGCTCACAGGACTCTAGGCGATACAGAGACACAATATAGAAGTGTTTTCTTGGCTTTGGCGCTCAACAAGATTCCAACACCACCATTAGATACTCCTGCATTGTTTCCCCAGGCTGAGGATGAGACTAGCTGGTAGCCATCAAAGAGATCTTGATATCTGATTTCCTCATCTTGGTGCACTATAATACACTATCGAATTTATATATACTAAACCGTATTTCAGACACCTTGGAGATTAAGCAGGTATTGTCAAGCTACCACTTGTCTAGAGTATTGATGGACATCTCGTTTTTCACTCTAGATATTTTTTCTGAAAATTCATTTGAATGTAGGTTCTTTTGATGTTCGTCTGTGAACGTGTATAAATTGTATTTGTCTGCAGGGTATGACACAGACCTGGACTGGGGTCTTAGGGTGAATCGTGATAATTTCGCCATTCTGTTAAACTGTGTTCGTCCGTGGGTGTTTCACAATACGTGGTTAAGTGGGAAAACATGACTTGGTCGATTGTCTGAGTCTCCAGCGGGTTTTTGTCTGTTGCCCTAATCTAATTTAATCTTATAGGTAATTCATTACATTACTTCATAGAATATGTTATAAGTATTAACCTACACTGGATCGTATAAGCCACACATTATCCGAATTGTAAAAAAAAACTATGCATGCATGAAAAGTCTCAGGGTGGTGACGCACAATAGCATTTTTTTCAATTTGTAAGATGAAAGTTCACGAAGGATTTTAAACTTGTTCGTATTGCTATGAACATGACGCGTTCAGGCCGCACCGCAAAACTAAAGGGCTTAATAAAATAAAGTCATATACTTTGTTTATGTCATATAGAGTGACTTTCAAATATATGTTGACCAAACAGGCTATATAGACATTTGGATGAAACTTTTAGGCACAATTTGGTACCAAACTTGCCATAAAATTTGAATTTGAATTAGCCCACGTATGGGGAAATGTGCAGTGATCAATACGGGAGAAATATGTACCTAATAATATGTGCTTGGTAACCTTCGGTTTTTTCTCTCGCGTAGTGTATTAAATATGCTAATTTTCATTCACTGATTTTCATTCACTGATTTTCATTAACTGGTATGCTAATCATGGCTAATCTTTGTTGTTTTGTGGCAAATCTGGTACCAAATTGTGCTAAAAGATTCATCCAAATGTATATTTAGCCTTTTTTGGTCCTAAAGTACTTGGAAGTCACTCTATAGGACATAAACAAAGTGTGTGATTTTCTGTTGTTCAGCACGTTAGTAAGTATTGCACATAAGTGTCTTGTACGTTTGATTTATACACTATTTTGCATTACAATACATAAAAGCATCCATAACAATTAAACTGAGACCGATGCTATTAATGCTATTTTTTATTTTTTATTATGGAATATTTTTCTTGAAATCAGTTCAATTGCTATTGGTGATTTATGTATGGTGGTGTATTACTTTAGAGACTATCGTATGAGATTAAAGGTAGATGACCCGATCACATTTTCGTAACACAGAATTATTTCAAACATACGGAGATTTTCATATCATATGAAAGCTCGTATTTTTCTCATCATCATACTGAAATTTGACGCCTAAATCGGTATAATTACGGAGAAATCGATGAAATAACGTCGAATTACCGCGAATGGTGGTAACCACCGATATAGTTTGCGTACTACTCAATGGGTACAGTTCACAGCATCTTGTGCGTCTAAAATAAGAACCATTAGAGCTATGCAACTCAAACATTGGAACACGACTTTTTTAAGGATGACCTTTCATGTAGAATAGAAATATTCAAGTTGAAAATCGGAACATCTACCTTTAACGTACGAATCACTTATACGTATGAGTCATACGCACTGGTTGTGCAGTACTTCCTTATATGAAAGTTTCACGTGTGTCGTGTATTCACTTCCTATAAATGCATCTACAAGTAAGTATAGTCTAACACGGGCAAAGGCTAACTTTTCGAATGCCAGAGGCCTTACAGGCGGATCGATCATATGGGACATGACACGTCCTACTACCGTGACTAGAGATATATCATTTATATTCTAAACCGTATCTGAGAAACCTTAGAGATTAAAAGCGCCGACAAAACAGGTATTGTCAAGCTACCACTTGTCTAGGGTATTGATGGACATCTCGTTTTTCACTCTACATATTTTTCTTCTTCTGAGAATTCATCTGAATGTAGGTTGTTTTGATGTTCGTCTGTGAACGTGTATAAATTATATTTGTCTTTAGGGCATGACACAGACCTGGACTGGGGATCTTACGGTAAATCGTGACAATTTCGCCATGTCTGTTAAACTGTATTCGCATTTGCCCGTGGGTGTTCAATCTGTACCGAGCGATGCAAACAGTTTGTTACTGGATATGGTATATTAGAGGAGCGATCAACATTGCGGGCGGGCTAATATGCACGTATTTAACGGTGTGCTCGATCTAATGACAGACAGGAAATAGTTCAATTGTTTACCAATGGAAGGTGGTTTTTTTCTGAAATGTACCTATCTTTGTATTTAGTGACAAACACGTCTAATTATTACCTTACCTTATAGGGCATGCAATCATGGAAATGGATCTCTAAGGGTCTCTTTTTCGATTATGAAATCAGTTTTCCGTTGACAATTAACCTGACAAAATCGCAGATTTGTTTTGTTTTTGCATAACATTGTAAAATAGCATACACTATTGTATAATACATTTGCTCACTGGTATATACATACGAATCATCTGTTTACTCATTGGCTCTACATGGACCCTATAGTCAATGGTTTACATCTCTGCCTAAATATTAGAGTTCAAACGTAAGAATTATTTTCACTAGAAAACCCTACATGTGCAACCCCTGCATGTTTTCAATTCTAAAGCTTAACCGAAAAGAATAAGATTTGTATCATACAAACTGACACGAATTTATAAAGGAGATGACTTTATTGTGAATTGTGATATTTCCGTCTCCTATTTTTACTGCGGCTCGGTGTGTCTTGAAACACAATTAGTATGGTAGTGGAAGGGCTGGTTTAGCTGTTGGTCATTAGCGGCTATCGATGTCACGTGATTTCGCTCACAATTGTAAATCCGTCAGAAACACACAAACACTGTCGTGTGGATCGAGAGAGTTTACCCAGGCGATTAGATAACTTCGCTTCGCCGCCCGTTGGTTTTAATGACATAAATAGATGTAGCAAACAGATTACAATGGCTTGGACGGAGCAGATACCTATGGCCTCGCCTTGACATGTGTCGCACTTTTGGATCCAAATATCGAGATTTCGTGACACTAAATAGCGTGGATGGGTTGACAAAAGAACTTAGCAAATCATAAAAAGCATAACATTAGGATTTCGGTTCGCTACGATCACCATCAGATAGGTGGGAGGCTCATAAAACTCTTGTTCGTAAGATAAGCGGGGCCACAAAACGTTAGGTACATGTGGGACCCCTAATACTGAAGAACATGACAGCCTTCCTATTGGCCGTCACTGTCCGGATAAACACAATGTTCTTGTTTTGGGCATTTTGGTGGATCACTACCCTTATACACCCCATTAATGGCATTTTAATAATGGTCTCCTCTTATAGTGGATATAGTGTCGAAGAACTAAGGGTACTCAGATATTTTAATGACGGATGCGTGATGATGAATCTATATGATGACGTACGTGTGGTCGGACGTTAAGGGATTAAGAAAGAGGCATACATATTTATTAAACGAGTGTCTACACATATTTTAGGGATCCTAGTATGGAGTTCAACGAAAGAAAAATGCGTATGTCATTACAATGGCGATTTTCGTAAAGCCCTTGGTGGTTCTTGAATGTCGCACTGTACACGGAATAGCGAAATTGTTTTAAAACATCACGTATCAAATAATGGACACTTCATCATCTTGGATATAGACTCCTTTCATTATTTAAAATCAACAACAAAATATCGAGAGATACCGAGTCCCATGATTTTGAAAATAACGCTGAGCACAATGGTCAGTTTGATGCTGTGTCAGCGGACGGAGAAAGATGACTCTGAGGCTGATCAGCGTTTAACAGTATATCAGTTTCAGTTTATTCACCAAAAAACAAACATACAATCTTAAAAATATTGCAATTGTAATTTTTGACTAGAAAATCGAGTGAGTTCTTACTTGTACTTTCTAGTCAAAACCGACTAGGCATTTTAAGAGTGTACAGCAATACTGCCAACGAAACTTTAACTGAGATAAACCAATATGTTCTTAACGGCATGTGAAAATGAAGATACATGTTAAGTTATTCAGTTGCGTAACTGGAGGGGAGGGGACATTTGTCTCCCCCCCCCCCCCCCACCTTGCCGAAAGGCTTGCCCCCCCACCTCTACTTAAATGATAAACTATTATGTATATTAACAATAAGTAGTCGGTTATGCCCTCCCCTGATCACATGCCCCTTTCCCCTGATGCCCATCACCCGCCCCCCCCCCCCCAAAAAAAAATGAAGATCTTAGTAAGGGAGCACATCAAAACTCGACCACCCGGCAACCGCCGGTTCCGTGGGGTTCCGTGCGGTTGCAGCCGGTTTCTATTGTTCTAAACAATGATATACGGTCCAACCGGGCGGAACCGGCGGTTGCCGCGCGGTCGAGTTTCCTGTCGGTGTCCTTATATTATAGCAAGTCTCGCATGAGATATACGAAATGGCATGTTTGATTTAATTTCTCCCTGACGAATTATTCAAGTTGATATTGCATTACTTCAATTAAAAGAGCATTAAGTTACAAATAATTATATTACGTGGGTATGCTTTTGCGACTGTTGTGGCCGTTTGGGAAGGATACCATTTATAAAATTGTATATTATATATTCTTGCCGTCTTTATTCAATTACCGTGGACAATTCATTGCCGGGTAGACGAGTACGATGACCACACGAGTACTTTGGCGCTAGACAATGCTTTTTGAGCAATTAATATCAAAAGCTGGCTTGGTTATCTAAATCAAATTTTGAGCCACAAAGCATCGGAATATTTTAATAACCAATTGCTGTGAGCCTTTTTATGCTAGTTCATGTACACTTTTTTTTCTTCAGAACAATGATTCATGTTCTCTTATCAGTGTGTGCACTCGTTTATATTTAGCATAATCCAAATTTGATACGGACCCTGAAGAATACGAGGGACCGATAATAGCAGTACGAGATTAACATTAAGTAATTTCATCGTAGTAAATAAAAGCCAATTTCATTTTGAAAATTGCCTTTTCCCTTTTCAAGCGATTTTCTTAATTGCCGACAGACATGTATTACCGATAGACAAACGGTGCCTGGATATACCTTTTTTCTACACCGATATCTCAGGATCTGTCTAAAAATAATTTGTTGCTGAATGGTATAGAACTGTCCATTGTTTTCTCTAAGGCTGGTGAAAACAGTATACTAACTATCAAACTTTCCTCTTGCTATCAAACATAACAATCAGTAATGATTTATTTATTTAGAAAAAATAGCTCGGTTGTGATAACATTATATCTGGAACATGCCGTAGTGATTTAGATCTGATAAAGTCACGTACAAATGAATGACAGTAAACATCATCACAGATGTCACTTCAACACTTTGCAATTTATTTTCAATTTATAGGTACGCTATTACGCAATAGTTTGATCTGACCCAATTTCCCTGTGTTGATGTGTACCAATGAAACACATTATCGTATTTTGTAAAACTACGTATAGAGTAATTGACGGTGCGGATATCAATGTAGACAATTGGATCCACTCATTGCTAAACACATTTATAAATATTTGTTCACGCCTTAGGAGTTGTCATGAACACCCTTCAGAATCATCAAACAAATTGCTTGCATCTTAACATGTATAATACATTCGTTCAAATTGATTTCTGTGGGTTAAGATTTGGAAAACTTATTCAGAGTCGGGGATCTGTCGACTATATTGTTAATGTCAGAGCTTACCCACTGACACTCAGTGAGAATGTACACTAAGGCTCATGTTATGTGTTAGATGTGTTCCATTGTTGGAGTGAACATTTAAGGCTCTGGTAAGGTAATGGTTTGATTTGAAAACACAATTTTGATGCAATTTAACGCATCAGTTACTGTATTATGTCCTTGTTGTGTACATATCGGCGGACGCCTAAGGTATATCACATACACTGCTACTATACTTATCCGCGCCCATCGGTTCTCCTAGAATATTGCGCTCATCGTTGTCAGGTTCCGATGGGCATGCGTCTAACAATGTTAACGTAGCTTACGACATAGTGTAGAGTGGATTGATTATAGCAATCTGATTATAGCAAACATTACTATCAAAAAGATATAATACTGAATTATTATGAATGATGTTTGGTTATTTTGTTCTTGAAAATTCCCTCATTGCATTCGCCATGACACATTTACGCACGATGAGTGTTGCAGTGTTTTAGTTTAGATACATATAATTGGAATAAACGCCGTCAATACATAGACGCGTTTTTGTGTTTTTTTGCTTTATGTCTCTTTGACCAGCCACATTCATTCACAGTGTATCGACCCGAATCTATCAAGAGTTTCGAGTACATGTTTCTCGGGGCGACAAGCTCGTATGCTAATCTTCGCGCTAGTTCTAGCATGTAAAACAGTCTGCTATCAATATGCTAGCAGCTATTACTGGTCTTAATTAATTCATTTGGCGCAACACATAGATTTTGGGCTTATCGAGTATTATCACGGTTCAGGGGTGTTTAGTCCCCCTAAATAAAGACTATAGTTATTTTGTAAAAACTTTAATTTATAAATATGTAACGAAATATCTTTTCTTTAATTTGAGATATCACACATGAAGTTTTAACACAGTTATGTGTCCAAAACCAAAACAAAGTCCTTTTTTATTTTAGCTTGCGGTTCGTCTACACGTAGCTTCCGTGTAGCAATAGGCAGATTATTGATTGACGGGTAGCGGCAACTCGAAGGTCGAAGGTAAGATGAGGATTCGGGATGCTTCAATGGACCAAGTGCAGCCCATACACATACCTGTCACCACCATCATGTGTGTTCAAAACCCAAGTGCGAAAATGAAAATTGAACTTTGCTTCATTTTTTTCGGTGTAGTGTTCTTTGTAATTCAATATTTGTTTAAGTTAGAACTATGTAGAGCCATGAGCGTATGTATTACATGCTAAGTTCCTTTTTTTAAGGAATGAACTTCTATGCCGGAATAGTAAGCCCGGTGTCTTGGTATACGAGTTGTCGTTACACACACGTATTCTTTCCATACACATGATGGCCAGGAGACCTGATAAAACACGGTCAAAGGGCGACCGATCAAGTAGGATTCCCAAACGGATCTTTCTTAGAATATATGATATGTCCCCAATAACATTATTAATACATTCTAAGCCATTATATCTCAGACAGGATTGAGAAAAAACAGCGCACACTTGTTGAGTTACCACTTGTCTGGGTATTGACGGAAGTCTCGGTTTTCACTTGGCAATATAGGTTGTTTTGACGTACGTCTAAGACTTTAATTTTCGTTTGACATCAGTGAGTTAACCACAGATTTTTAAACTGTGTCTATTGGGTAAAACGGTACTTTCGTCTTGTCTGTTATTTTTGCTTGGTGTTACTAAATACATGTTTACAAAAACATCAACATTGATGGCAGGCCGATATGGTGGAATTAAGTTATAGACGTTATTAGATTGGGGTTAAGAACCAGTCTAAGGCATAACACTTCACCACGACAAATTGAACTTTCAATAGTAATTACGGTAAGCTGGGCCAGAACCTCCTTCGAAATTATTGATAGTATTGGTCATCCCGGAGGATGTGGTGAATTAACCCCTTTAAGCGGAGTGGAAAAATAACATCATGTTCCTTGATTGTATATTCAAATCATTTCATTTTCTATGGTCCTCCATCAACCTATGGCTCACCATAATATAAATGATATGCATGTTATTTGCTGTGTCCTATCTTAATTTCCATTGCAAAGTTAAGTCAAAGCAAAATTTAAAGGTGTGAAGGAATCGTTCAGCTAACATTATTTCATGAGCGACAGTTTGAAGTTTGGCGTGAGTTTTCACCGATTTGCAATAATGTCATGCCATGTCGGAACGGATAAAAATATGTTATTGAAATTGGCAAAGAAAGTATAGGAAACATGTTCCCCATCATAATGCAAGTATTATATTTAGACTGCAATATTGTTTGTATATTTTCAATATCATTTGTTCAATCACGGTATCTAAAATGAACTAAATATACATATTTTTTTCGATCTATATGTTTTAAAATATCATAATTTTAAAACCATTCGAGTTTGAGAGTCAACTCCTTGTATGAAATATATTGAGGATCGTTACTGATCTGTCACTTTTAAAATCTATAATAACCTAAATGTGTCTGAACGAGGCGACTGAAACTCTACTACGTGTCCGCCATCGTCTTTAGGCGTTTACTATGACACTTGCGTGCAAATATCACGTAAAGAGGGGTGCAATTCATATTTACAATCGATGTCACATCAGCACTTTGCAATATATTACTGCGTAATTGTTTGATCTGTACCAATTGCCCGTACGTGGATTTCAGTTCAAAACAGGGATCATATTTAATGAACAGCGGACGAGATAGCATACAGGTCCACATCATTGTATAAACTGAAATCTGGGTTTATCTAAATGTTGTGAGTTCGAACAACGGAGAAGCATTTATGCACACGAAGCAATTCATTTCATGACAGACAGACCTTTTAAATGATGTGTCACTAATTGTAACGTCTGAGAGGTTTAGCCTTACGATACACCCCGTATTTTTGATATGGATCATATAAAATAGTTTTTTTACGAATCCAACTTAAGTCCTAACATAATTGTATGTGTTGTATGTAGAAATTCGTAATTTTCTGTTTATAGAAAGTAACAATCCATTGATATAGATCACTACAGAGTATTACAGAGACCATATTCAAAAAGGCATATATTATTCCCTTATTTACAATACTATTTGGCTTTATTATTGTATCGATATTGATGACGTACTTGTACAAACTCTGCACCGCAGTACTCGTGTTATTTAAACGCGATATATGATCTCTTCAAGATAGGTAAATCGAGAAAGAAAAAGCCACTGGTCAGCGGTCAATAAACTATCCGTGGACCGAATTTAAAGGGAATAATATTTGCTCGCGTATCGATAAAGGCAGATGAGAATATGAGATTCAGTCAAGCCGAAGTCGTGTTTCTAAAAACCAAGTCGAAACGTACCGATATAGTGTTTGTTTCTTGATACATACACAAGAAGGACACATTTTAAAGTTCACGCAACCGAATTTCTTTTTTTTTATTGCTATAGAAACCTAAATAGAGGTTACTGTAAGATCAATCGATTCGCGGGAAATCTAATATGGTAGAGGATTTGAAATGTATTCCCCTGACCAAATGACACTTACACACAGATAGTGGTTCAACCAGTTATATAAAATATAGATCTGTCACTATATTCTTGAGTGTTAAATGTATAGTGGGTTTTGAAAAAATATTGGTTGGGAAAATAACTATGTATTTCTAGTTTTTTTCACCTAGAATTGTATAGTAAATAGTGTCCTGAAAGTAACCTCACCCTTTGATAATACGATGAATTAAATATGGCGTTCTATCATAAAAGACGTGACAGAGGAATATGTAGACAATGTACCCGATCATTAGAAACTGCCCAGATTATCTCGAATATTCTAATATATTAGATACAAGTGAATTATTCTTAAATTTTGATTAGATCTGACAATGAATTTGGTTATTTACATTTTATATATACTTTTTATAACTCAATATTTGGAAGCAAATAAAATGTACTCATGAAATATATCTTGCATTCAACAAATTATCTTACCGTCAACTTAGCATATTTGCTTATTAAATAAGGTAATTAATTAGCATATTCCAGACAAGTTGTTTTAGTGCGTTATCTATAAATTGGTTTATATGTGTGCTCATGGCAATATTACCTAAAAGTTACAATAATAATATGAAAAGACAGCAAAATGTTATATGATTGTAAACATATATTTTCATAAGCAAATATGAATTCACCGTTTGCCGTGATGATTTTGTTTCCCGCAATCAAAATCTTTAGTCTGAATGCATCGTTAGTCAAGTAAAAATAGCACCAGATCATAATTTAACAACTTAACAGCTTTGTATTGAATCTTCATGTTCATGTATAGAGTATCCCCTGGGAGTATGCCCTTATTATAAAAAAATCAATTTCAGGTGTCAAGTTAACTATTAGGGATGGAATCTATTATCGCAGCTGAATACGTAATAATTATGCCGATGATTTATTGCTACTGTACCGTATGGTTATTACGTTTAAATGAAAGGAGTGTGTATTTCTTGCATATCCGATGACCCCTTTCTTTATTCTGACCTTTTTCCAACTGTAAACGTAATTGCTTCACATTTTATTTGACGACTGAGTCCAGAATAATCCATAAGGATTCTGTTGGCAATCAAATAGATCTGTTTTAGCAGCTGACGTGTACTTTAGAGTAGGTATTGGGTTCACTCAAACTTTGATTATGAAACTAGAAAGCCATCTTGAAACATTGAATATATTTCGGCTGTAAAGGCTATTATTAAAAAAGTCAACTGAAATAATAGATTCACAAAATAAGACCCATCTCTGTTGCCTCATCGCGTCTACAAAAATTAATTAGCACACAAATAAAATAAAATTTAGTACATATTATTTTAAAGATAACTTGATATTTACATTGCCAATGCCTGTGACTTGGAAAACGTACGTTCTGATCCAGTGATTGAAAATGGAAATGTAAACACTAGACATTGAGAATATCATCATACATAACATATCAAATATGTATTATTATCAGAATCCTATACAATCCGTTTGCTTATGTATCAATATGGATATGCTCTAAATGTTCCAAATATTCCAAAGGGTTAATGTTGCCATTAATACTACACAGAGGCCATCGAAGCGAGAAATCATATTTATTTTCATGCACATCCCAATATTTCAATATTTCAACATCCTCTATAAGCTGATTATGAGTAGGAAAATTGGATTGTGTTATTTACAAAGGGTATTACCCAATGGCGGGAACTTTGATAGATTTCAGGTGCACCAAAACTAATCACAACGATCTTATAATGCAATTGTGCCCTACAGAGGTAAAGCAGACTAACCCACTTGTTGAAAATTTGATTTAAGTACATTGCACCATAGAATGAGCTAAGTGCATGTCCTAAGACCACTGGCACTTGATACATTGAAAACCTTGTGTATTAGTGCCAGTGGTTTTAGGCCATGCACTGACCCTCATTCTATGGTGTTGTGTACTTACCTCACATTTTCAACATGTGGATTAGTCCGCTTTACCTATATAGGGCATAATTTGAATTGTGACAACAATCTTAGATATTGTCTTCCAATTTTACGTATGGCGGTGCTAGGTGTCATTTGACTCATTTTTTTCTTCTAAAACTACTGTAGTAACGCATCATTTCGATATGGACATGCACGTCCCTCACATACAATCATACGACACCCATTATGATACACCCCCACCCCTACTTGTAAATACCTCCGACCGAGGACTTGTACGTTTACCCATACAACTGTGGACTTCTTCAAATTCATGAACTTTTGGTATTTATGGGCCAAAATATGAAGTATTCAAGTGAACCATTTATATCGCGTTTAATAAAAAAAGTCTACCTTCAACCTATCTCACTTTAATTTTCTACATACTAACCGTGGACGTTGTATGCAGCTTGTTATACAAGGGCAGTATTATGTCACCCGGTTGTGAAATGATTACACACAGATACACCGTGTAACATATTTTTATCAATGAAACCGAGGACTTGCCTCAGATTAGAATGGGAATAACATAGCGACCTCGTTTGGGCGGTTAATAACGGGAAATTGCAGTTAATCTAACCGAGGACGTCCTCGTTTGAAGGTGCGTCCTCGTTTGGAAGGGGTGTATCCACATTGAAGTCCTCGTTTGCAGGTATTACAAACGCACCCCCCCCCCCCCCCCCCCCCCCATGCCCGGTTCTGGCATGCTCTGCAGTCGATACGGCCCATTATAGCAGAATCGATGACGTGGATTTGCGTGACATGGAAGCGCCGGCGGCGAACGTAGGAGGGGAGGGAAAATATTAGTTATGTCAACTCTACGCGGCGGCGGCAGCGGCGGCGAATAGACCGGGAAAGGGGAGGGGAGGGGAGGGGTAAATTACAAGTAGTGACGGGAATTAACAAGTGGCCGCGGCATTTAACAAGTGGTGGCGGGGGTCCGATATCGCTTTCCGTAGAGGGGGGTGGGATGCAGAAGTTAGCAGAACTTAAATTCAAAATCTGTTAAAAAGATTATTTCAGTCAATTCCACGCGGCGGCGAACGGAGAGGGTGCGGGCGGGCATGCTGAAGTATGCAGAACTTGAATTCAAAATCTTTTGAAAATATTATTTCTGTCAATTCTACGCGGCGGCGGCGGCGTCAAAATCTTTTTTTGTTCTCATTAGAGCGTAATACGTTTAAAATTATATTTTTGATATTTAAAAAAAGATTTTCTCCGAATTTTGTTCCTACTAGCGAAAATTAGACCCTCATATTTTGGTCATTTAGATAAATATACATGTTAAACTTTAAATCGTTTAAAGCAATCATTTATGTCTATGGCACGTGTCCGAGAGCGCCAATGTCGCACAATCTTGTATTAAAAGACGGTGGGGTGGAGAAGATGTGCTTTTATACAGAGCTCTATGGAATAAAATTTACATAATCGTCGATATCTCGAAAAGAAAATCATTGATCAAACATAATATTTTTTCAAAATAACTTTTTGGGGCAGGGAATATACGGTTCTTTTCTTTAAAAATAAATAAATAAATAAATAAAAATAAAAAAACTAGATAATGACTTCAATTAGTCCATCTTTGCTGAATGAAAGTCAAATTGACTGCAATTTAATTATATTTGCATCCCCGCCGGAACACAAGCCATCCCCCGCCCACACAGCCCTTCACCCAACCCTAGTCACACACACACACCAAACACACCTCATATAACTCTAACGATTAAAATGGGAGTTTCTAAAGTTAAGTCTTATCATACGTTTGTAATATTCATATGTTACTATATCTAAAGACGAGCACTAAAATAATTCATATTGTTTAAACGATTTGAAAATAATGTCGTAGAAAAAATAAAATAATAAAATAATGTTTTATTGATAATTTTATGCAACAAAATTGTTACTCAAAAGTTGAGTTAAAGCTATATTTGAGTTTCAAATGCGCTTTTGACCTGATAAAAGACCCTTGTTTGTTATGTACAAAATAATTCCAATTCAAGTGCGCCGGTAAAGCACAGTCGTTTTAATTGAAACCTATTTAAGTAGGGCAACCATATGGAACAACACACTTTTAACTGTAATTATTTATAATCAAAGTCTTTTGAGGGAGACCGTAGAGATTTAGAGTTGAGACCGTGAATAATTTACCCAAGAGATCTATTAAAGCAGGCGATGTAAATTTAAACGAGTTAGCCACTTGCTGTATTCGTGCTTTGGTAATGAAAGTAGATAGCTGACTTGAATTAAATTTGATCTGTCCATTGTGCAGATTTCTGCAGAAAATGTTTATTCAAAGGCAAATGAAATAATACTCATACAAAATAAGGCCCGACTTAAAATGGTCTGCAGGCAAACTGTCCATTAATTAATAATGAACCCATAATATCCAAAGGGGTCGGTAATTATCTGTCATAAGGGACTATATACCAAACTCTAATGTTATGAGTTGAGAACGCTGAACGGACACTAATCTACGTATCCCGCGTCTACACAGCATGTTCGAACAATCCAAATTCAGTATAATGTTGAAAAATATTAATATTGATTAATAATTATAATAATACTCATTTTTCGATTTTCGATGCCTGGGAGCCCAGGACCTGGAAAACGCACGTTTGCAGATAGTCGCTGTAAATGACAATATAAAACCGCACATTAAATAAATGGTCAAATCATGAAATCCATCCGTTTAATGAAAAGTATGAATGTTGCTCTAAATGTTGCGAATATTCCAACGGGTAGTTTATACTTACCACCCGATTACCACCCAATTTGTCTATTTAATTAAAGGACCTATATATGAACTTGTAATTAGTATATACGAAGGCTATGTATACAATTGCGGGGACTAGGGTGGACCGACGGTGCATAATAATGAATCTCAATGAGCTTATAATGAAAATATAATTGTAATAGCGGGATAATTTCTTACGATTATCTGGACCTTTTAACAAGAAGAAGGTTTGATACTTGGCTACGCCTACGTCAAATCAGCAAAGATGTTGTTCTTGAAAATGTATATTAAAATACGACAAGTTAACGTGAAACGTGTGCTACAAAGGCTTTACTGAAATAAATGGCACTATATTGTCGGTATGGAAAAAAATCGCTTCGATTTCAACGCGCTGGTAAACACATACGAAAAAGACTTCTTAATTGAAAGCAATAAAGGTAGGGCAACTGTATCGGACAACACATTTCCTACATCTATCATTTGTGATCTAAGTCTTATTAGAAAGACCATTGAGATTTAAAGCGCACACTGAGTAATTAAAGTCCAAGTTTCCATTTCCTTGATATCCACGGTGAATTCGTTGTGGCAGGAAACTTTTATTCGGCAGTTAAACTGTATCGACGTGTATATAGATCGAGGAACAATGCCAAGTTCTTGAATCGATATACGGCAAAAGTTGAACAGCAGAATCAATAGGTGTACTTCTGTATAGTGACAAGAGTTGCCATAATTAAAGTCGTCATAAAGCACTTGCAAATGCTTTGGTTAGTTGAAGTGCATTGCCACACTTTATCAAGTATCGGTTATGTAACCTATGGCATATTTTTGTGTGTCAAGATGCCATAAATGTCATGCCTGCAAGCTAGGATAGACTTGGTTTAATTCAGGTACGGCCAATTTTCCATTACACAACTTGTGCTATTCACAATCGCCCGCTAATGATTCAACATCATTTCTGGTGAAGACGGAGGTGAGGTACGGAAGGGGTTGTATAATTAATGTGCAAATCCGCGGTACGCCTTGAGACACGGCTAAAACTGCTCAACTTTGTTTTGATTTTACCTTAGAACAGTCCACAATTATTATAATACTACGGTATCAAAGTATTTTCCCAGGTATTGTTAAGTTAGATATTAATACAAATAGTGTTGTACAATAAAGTCGTTGTTAACATGTAACATTCGTGACACTTTGTCTGACCCTAGATAATTGATTTCTCATTTCTTTAATTTACTTATATAAATTACAAAACCTTGAAGTTTAATAAGGCGATTAAGAACAAAATGTGTCAAAGAAAACTGATAAATAACTTTATTCATGCTTAAGCACGTTTCCTTGATAGCGTAATTTGTGTCAAAGGATAGTTCCCTTTAAAGATAAGGTCGGGGTTTGTAACACTGTATTTAGCATCAGGATGGTTATTTCTAACCCATTCAGGTAACGCCGGAACAGCCTGACACGTTTACAAAATACTGTTATCACACACGTGAAACTGATATACAGAATGTGTAGACCTAAACAATGATGAAAAGAGGTCATTTTGAAGACCCACTTTTACATGAATGCGGGTTTGCTATTCATTCGTATCCAATTGCCTTGTTTAGTGCAGTCATGTAACGATAAATCCTGCAACTTCTTCTCCGGGCAAAACTATCCTTTTTCAATTCTTTAGTGATAAAAAGCTTCAAACTCTTTTTGAATAGCTATTTGTATGGGTCGACAAATTATTTCTGGCGTTTCTAGACCACATACATCATTATCCTGTAAGGTGCACCGGCAATTTTTGTATTTTCTTTAATAACCACCGGTTTTAAATTTCCTTAGAAAGCGCTTAGTCAAATCAATAATGGAGCTAAATTGTTCAACAAAATCACAGTATTGCGCATCATGATTTAGGATCAAATCGCAGACATTTTAATGAGAATATCTTAATTGTGATAAGAGAACGCTAAACAATATAACGGAATGAAAAATATTTAAAATAAGGTTTTTTTTGAAAACTATGATTTTCTTTGTTACAGTCTTATCATATGAACCTTTTACGGAAATGCGTATAGGAATACATAAAATACAAATATCTAGTATGGTCGTAGTGCACACGCTACTGATTTTAATTAATCTCAGTTCAATCACGTGTATTAAAACAACTTTCTGCAAAACATTAAGAAGTTGATATTATAAACTCTGTCCACATTGAAGATACTAATGCGAATGTTTTCAAACAAGTTTCAGGAGATGTCGCTTGAGGGTTAATGGAAATTACCTTTATCTCTTAGGTATACACTTAAGATAAGATCGGATAAAAGTGCGGTAGCAAATTATAATACACCTAACACAAAATCAATAATCGGTACCATCTGAGATATACATTAAATGAGAACATTTCTCCTCCATTGTTTGATACCTCATTCATAAAAATCAAATGGATACTTTCAAAGTTATTGAAATGATGATTTCAATAACACGACTAACGACAACAAAGTTTCGATGGGATATTATATTTATATTGTCAACTGTGTGCTATCTGAACGATTCAGGTATCAGGATGAATGGGTAACAGGCATCGACAGGAGTCTGTACACACACATTTTCACTGTGTAATCACACACCAATTATATCCCAAATAAACCCAGTGTTAGTGCAATTTTGGTGTAGTAGTTGTGGTCTTTGAAACAATCATAACTCTAAACTATCCACTAGATTTGTATGAAACTTCGGAGAAGACATTTGCTCATTCAATGTATATCTCATATTTTTCGTACCGATTATTGATTTTGGATTAGCCAACATCAAAGCACCTGGTCCGGGATTTTTTGTGTCAGGTGTAGACCTCCTCCGTCTCCCTGCTTAAAAATTGAAATTAATAACTCGCGGGCAATATTAATAAATTGAATTGCATAAAGTAAGACAATGGAAAATTGTCGATTCATACTTAACGATTTCATTTCCGATGTACTTGAGTAAAATCCAACCTACCATAGCTAGCGGGCTTGACCTTTGTGGGAGCTTGACTACGAGATATGCCACAGGTTGCGTCACTAATGATGTATAAGGCGCATTAAAGCACTCCATGTACAATACTGACTTGCGCTTAATAACCACTTTCAATATTATGGTGGGTTCTTGCACTTCGTTCAATAAACTTGAAGCAATTTAATTTAATTTTGTTATGAGCAAAATTGTATAGATATTTAAAATTATTAAAATATACCAAGCGTGAGCTATGTGCAGAGTCCCAAAGCGCTTTTATTACCGCTGCCATCATCCTGAAATCGGTAAAAAATCATTTCGCGTCATTTAGGCGGCTACGGGCAAACGCTCACAGCCTATCAGCATTTAGATTGTGACATCGTAGTGCCACACATGTAGTGGATCAATGTAATGGAATCAGGATAGATGTTTAAACCTATTAACAGATGCTCATCAATACAGTTTACATTTCTCAGAAAATAAATATTGTGCATTGCAAAAACAGTTGACCGTCGATATCCAGCCAAATTTGTACCGTGGGAATTTTATTCAGACTGCATCATAAGTCTCAAAGGTATTTCACATGCGGCTTAGAATACAAATTACAGTAGCAAGACGTCTCGCGTGTCTCATAAATGTCTGCTCTACTGGCGCGTGAACGTAAAATGTTGATATTGGACGTCAGTGAGATTAAATTGGACCAAGTTTAATCAATCCATTTCAACAAAAAGTTTTACTTTTTTACATTTTCTATGATTTTAATACTTTAAAACAAAGTAATTTTGAATAGGTTTAAAAGAGTTTAGAAACACCATGGTGTGTGTAAAGAATTTTAATTTATCTATATTCTAATATTATCCATCGTACAGGTTGTCCCAAAACTTTCGACACCTTCTTTTTTAAATAGGTATGGAATGGTTTTACAGGAGAAATTATTATTTTAAAAGCTTTATGTCTCGCGTTAAACAATTCACTGTATACAACAGAAAATATTTTTGGATAGAGAAAACTTTTTTGATACCAAATTTACAATCAGCTTCAAGTGATGCCTTATTACAGAAGAGTACTGAACACTGAGTACTGAACTTTTATAATGCAAACTATAATGTGCTGTAATGAATAAACGGAAGAGAAGAAAAGAGGGGGAATTTCCCATTGTGATTTTTTTTAAATCTCAGATTAAAATAATCCTCAACCTCAGCACCTCTGAATATTTGATATCATTTGAAATATATACCCAAATAAAACCTTTGAATAGCAAAGACTGTTTTAGGGTCTATACATCACGAGATTATTACATGTATGCACATCTGTCGTCCAGCAAGTAGACCAATATGTGATTTTGTGAGAAAACATTGCAGCTCTTCTTATAATTTAAGGAGCTTCGAAAATGGAGACACTTTTTGGTATATCCTTGGTGTAAGACATTCATAAGTCCGACTGGTGTAAATACCCCTTTACGGAACAAAGCTGTATAATCCTTTAATCCGTCAATAGAGGATTTTTGTGTTAGGTTATTTCCGTGCTGTCTTACACAAAGGATAACCCACATTTGATATCAAAATAATTCTAGAAGATTTATATTGAGAATCGTTTTACTATAGAGATAAAGACCTAAAGCTTTAAACAGATATCGACACTTTTGGGACTATACGGTTTGTCTCAGATATTTTTTTGCTTCGAACATTCCCTTTCAGTTATTACGCATCTGCCACTGAAATGCATCTACATTATTTCATTATCTCATTATTTTGTAACAAAAACCCTAATAAATCACCTAATCCAATATAATGGAAAGTATTTGATTGAAGGCTGTTTCAACTTTCATAAAATATTTTTTACGTTCAATGGATAACATATTTTGTTGTCAATGATTCACATTTTGATAAAATGGTAATAGTATTTTGAGACAATGAGACATTTAGCATAGTAATGTGCTCATATCAAAAGTTGAGTGCGCAAAGTGAATTGTGTCGATCACACAAGCGCAATAGGTAATGAAAAAAGTTTGTAATGCTTTTGTTGTACTTTTTTCAAATTGAGTTTATAGTCAAAGGTAACTTCATATAGACCTTTTTACTTCCATGATTGATAGAAACCCGGACAAAACCGATATTACTTCCATGATAGCTAGACACCCACAAAAAACTGATATTAATTCAGCATCCCAGATAGTTCTTGGGACAACTGCAGATTTTGGCTGATTCGATACCAATGGGTAAGGGCAAAGCCATAATGGTACCAACTTCTTCCTAAACATTTACATCTAAATTGCTTGCTAGACATATCAATTGTCAATTTCAATCAGAGAAAACTGTTGACCTTTAACCTATTTTGCCTTTTCTCTCGAAAACTAAACATCAGGTAAACATAAAGGGCCGTATTCTCGTACTAAACACGGTTTTAGCTTAAAACCGTGTTTAACTAAACGCGTGTCTAACTTAAACGTGAGTTTATCCTTTAAACGACGTGTCTAACAAAACACGATTTTAAACTCTGCAAATCTCGTTCACAGAGTGGTCCTGCGTTGATTGTATACAGGTATTTAATTCATCGTGGCCCTAATTGGTTACAATAGATATCGACCGAATGCCTTAAATACACGGTACTTTTAAAGACTACACGATCCGCGCGCCAGCTTGCACCGGGCACGGTTGAGTGATCATTCAAGGCAATACAGTTGGTGCGCGAGTTTAGTTAAACACGCATTAAACTATCCCCGTACCCATGTTTAAAGTTAGACACATTTCGGCGAGTTAGACGAGTGTTTAAGTAAAACAAATGTACGAGAATTGCGTTTAGTTAAACGCTGTGTCTAAAGTCAAAGTTAGACGCGTGTTTAGCTTAAAACAGTGTTTAACTACGTACGAGAATACGGCCCTGTACAATCTTTACTTCTTAGCTCCTTGTTTGATATACATAATGTGGATTGTTGCATTTTGAACCCCGTGACCTTTGACTTCTGATTGCAGACTTAGGCTGTACAATTGAAGGTTCTAGCAAGCAAAATATATTTTAAGTTTAAGTTAACGAACAAGATGCAACTGCCACTTAATCTTGATTCATTACCCCTAACCGTACGTGTTTTTGTGCGTATCGGGGGAGGGTGAAAAAGTACTAATTTGTTGACCCGAAAATCACACAGCACCCCCCCCCCCCCCCCCCCGAGATTCGATCGTGAATCCGTCCGCACCCAAGTCTGTCCCTCTACCAACTGAGCTTAACTCCCGTCGCATATGCGGGCTAAAATGTCCTGCCCACATTTGCCTGCGGTAGGTGACGTCATCGAGACAATGCTGCAGCACGTGCGTGGAGATTTCTGGCAGTGAGATTTAGTGAGATTCAGTCGGGTTAGGGTTAATGGGTGATTAATCCTCGTTCTACTAAGGGGGATGTTCACAATCACCCCCCCCCCCCCCCCAAGGATTTTCACCGGTGGCACTCAACCGCAACAGACACTTACCTAGCAACCTGGTCTCATTAAGTTCCAGATTAGATTTATTCCGTTAGCGCCCCCAACGGAATAAAGGGCAATATCATTGACAAAATAGTTTAAGAATGTAGGATATCCCATATAAAAACCTATAAATGTAACACTCGGATAGTGCGAATTGACGAATATATCACTTCACGTGAATTACGTAAATAATATATTATATTCAAGTTTCGTACGCGAATAACACATTTTTGTTGAGAGTAAAACGAATCGTTCAATTCAAACCCCAAGGCATCATTCACGTCTACTCAGAAATTCTTATGATGAATGTAGTCTAACCATGGATAAGCTATTTATTTGGTTAATGAAAAGCTACAAGTGTAGTCCAGAAAAATGTAGGTTACTCATTGATTTAATCAAATTACGATTAGCGGTACACTGTCAACTAAGCACGGGCTGTTGGAATCTTAATCCCATATGGAACAATGCATTAATTGGTCATTGGAACTCTTTGATTTGCTCCTTCAAAATTCTTGGTATAAGTTGACCATTTGCAGGTAAAACAAATGTGATTAAATACGATACTATTTCAGTTGCGCTTAAATAAACATGTACGGTCTTAATCTGTAAAAACGAACGATTTAATTAAACACTTCACGTTAGCTGTCTATTTTCATTACTAAAGCTCGAGTAACCAAGTACACAATATCGAACCGCTAACGTTCCCGTCGGCTGTTTCAATGGATTTGTTTAGTTTTGCCAAAAGAACTTTTCAGGATTTTCCACGAGTCATTCGTATTCGACCTTAATGTAAAGCTATAACGTTAATTTGGGGGCAAATAGAATATCAAGGGGGACAGGGAAGCTTATACCTTTCCACGCGGCAAGCGTCTGCAGATGACATTCCAAAATGTCCCAAAATGTTTCATAAAATGTCAAAATAAATATATTGTATCGCCATATTTGGAATCAACATGCGAAATGCGTTAAAATAAGTACAAACATACCTTGTATTTATTCAGTAATCCTCAAAATAGACCTTGAAAGTCGGGAAAGGTTTCTTAAAAAATGTTTTGTATATGGTAAAATCAAAAGCCACGTGGAAAGTATTATAGTTCATGCGATGGTAACAATTAAAGAGTCGGACGGCATAAAAGGTGCGACAATTAACCGCTCTTTGAAGTATTATAATATAAAAACGTATTTAAAGGTCATCTTTTAATTATAGATAATATTTTCATCCTTTAAAATCATTGACTACAGAACTTTACTGATAACCGCATTTTTTCTAAATTGATACAACTCTTAATTCATATTGATACATTCAGTTAATTTTATAAATAGAGCATACCCCTGGAAAAGGAAACTGCGCACTTGTTGGACGAGATATTACAAAATCTAAAGAATCTGGCCAAGTAATCAAAATAGATGAAGTAGCCATTTATTAGCTACAAACTTCAAATAATACATTTATTTATGAAACATACCGCCTCGCCCACCTACTTGACTAGGAATAGTGATGAATCACTCAAGGGCAATTGGTAATAGCATAGATTTGTGTAATGGTAAATTTGCCAATCCTACTTAATGATTCCATTTTCACCGTACTTGAATTGAGGTAGCCTAAGCTAGCGGGCTTGACCTCTATGAAATCTTCGCAATGAAATATGCCATGGGTTACGCAACTAATTATGATTCAAATGCTGAACTTCAACTTACCGATGCATTTACGAGTGTTTTATAACGTCTTTAATTTTGTTACCACTCTTGTCACTTTATATTAGTACACTATTGATGTAGCTTTTCTACCTTTGCACTAGATCAATGTAATGGGAAAGCTATATCCAAACTATTTATAGATGCACCGTCGATACAGTTGACTCACAAAATAATTCACAGAAAACAAACATGTAAATGGCATAACGAGTTCTCCATGGATATCATTGCGAATCTATAAAGAGTCTGCGCTATGAATCTAAAAATAATCACCTTAATAAGACTGACAGAGGAAGTGTGTTGTCCCATTTAATTGCCGTACTTTAAAATGTTTCAATAAGAAATATGTGCTTGTATTTTGCAGCTAATTTTTAATTGGAACCATTTGATCTATATGAACTCAATGTGTTCATAAGATTATAAGGATATCGGGTATCTGTCAGTCAAATTAACAAATTGTCGCTTGCCCAACGCGAACCTTTTATAACTCTTTACCTTAAGTATGAATACCCGTCGCAAAAAAACCAATTCTAGCAAAGTAACTGTTCTTTATGATTTCACGCCGCTAAAAAGGTTCCCGATACTTTCAATTTGATTTCTTGCTTATAAAACGACTGGATTTTTCAACTTGTTTTCTTTTCAAGTTCATGATATTTGGTGATCATTAAAGTACAACATTTGTATAGGGTAACTCTGACAGTTCCGAGAAATAAGCCTCCGATTTTGGACAGCAAGTGTATCGCTCTCATATATTATTAAAAAATGAGCAGTGTTGGCAGAACATGTACGATCAAAATCACCCAAAAACCTACAAAATGGACTGACAAGATTTGTTTTTGTACTGTGGTAATATATATTAGTCCTAAAATCAAGATTAGATTCCAACTTTAATCATTGGGGTGGGGGTGGGGGACAAATAAGTACCTTACCTATTTACTTATGATTATGATTGAGCCACAGTATTCTAAAGTAGAGAGCAAATCTGATTGTCGTCGGCAAGGACCACAATTATTTACTGGAGTAGAATATTATTCTCTAACGGTGTTTCCAACATGAGTAAACATAATTTTATGTATATTATATTAAGTTGCCTTTTTGTAAACATTTCCTTATGAAATATGACCAGTGTAGACCGATCGAAGTTATTGTTTCAGGTAAGAAGCAAGAATCCAGCAATTTTCTACGGAAAATCTGTACAACAATATTCTGATTCAGTATCATTATTTACACTGCATTGTTGCGATTTACACCTGCAGCCCTATGAAAATTGAAAACATAGCCTCGGTAAATAACCTGATCCAATATAACTACTCATTGCTAGTTTATATAGACACAAGTCACCGAATTACTTCAATAAGATATAGCGATTCACATATAAATCAAATCAAATCTCGCGCATCGATAATTACAACGTAGTATAATTGGCAAATAAGGTGGTAATTGGATGGTGAGCAAAAGAAAAAAGTATCCGCAGGGATTTTGGGCAAATTAAGAGTAAATAGATATTGTTCACTAAGCCAGGTGGATTCGTTTTGATTCTAAAAATAAGTATTAATTTTGATGTTTTAATACTGCAGGTGTAGTGAGTAGTGTACGTTTTCCAGATCCTGGTCTTCCTAGTATCCGTAACGTATAGCTTTTAAACCATACTAGAATGGATTGCTTTTTCTCGAATATCTGTATTAGAATCTGTATTAGATCTGACAGGGTAGTAGTTAGGGCGTTAAGGTTTTATGTTAGTTAAATGGACAATTTAGATAGACCATATGCAGGACGAGTCTTAGTTTGAATTAGTTTGGCTGCTTGTCACAATCTGTACAATAGACCAATCGAATTCAATGTTTGTTTTCAACAGTCTGTTTTCATTACAGAAGCTTGAGTAAACGAAAGCACTCAAATTCACGTTAATTGGTTAAATCTATTTGATTGCCAACAGGCTTGTGAAGGATTATTTCAGAGTTGATACTCTTACACTTAAAAGATGAACCAATTACGTATGTAAATGGAATAGACAGTGATAGAGGAGGAAAGATTGGCTCGTGATCGGATGGCAACAATTAACCGTGCTGCATATGCAATGTAATCTTCATACAATTAATACGGATGCGAGACAGAAACAATGGATTGGTCGGATAATTAACTATGCGATTTCGATAATAGACTCCACTCTTAAGGGTCAACTTGACACCTGAAATTGGTTTGATAATAAGGGTATTACTCATCGGTATTCGCTCTTTCTACGGATCTTCCCTTTGCGAGGAGAACCATTTCACAATGTCTCACTGCATGACCCCTATTGACCAGTCATATAGAGAGTCGAACTAATACTAATGTTATTGAATAGTCACATTCAATTCGGTACAATATCGAGACTCTCCTCGCAAATGGCGGATCCGTGCAAAGAGCTTATACTAAGCGAATGCACCTAGCTAATAAATTATGATGGAGAACGAGGCATTAAGTAACGAATTGTTATCGTAGACGAGTACTGTTACCAATCTAGCGCAGAATAAATGGTCAAAGATTATTTTTAAAAAAACGTATTGCTTTTTTATAAACTGGTTTCAAACTGACACGTTGATGCAGAGCCCACAGTTAACAGTTCCCTCGCCTGATGCGAATGCGATCCGCGACCTCTCTGTCGCCAGAGAACAAACGAAAGTCCCTTCGTCTCGAATGAGGGCGCTTCACGTTTAAAATGAATGAACGTCTGTATGCAAATTAGTCTCCTATTATGTATACTCCTTGTCGATGCGTACCGATTTAACGCACCTGGGAACGAGAGTGAAGTTTTATTCATTAATGTTGAGAAGTTATTTTACGACAGTGCAAAAGACCACGCAGACTTTTAGGTTGAGCGAAGTTGATCCAAAACAATCATTGCTTCAAAATAAACTACCCACCTGACAATCCCTGTATCGATAATCTATGGATATGGATATGCACAATGCGTATTTACCATTGACCCCTGTAGTTATTGATGTAAAATAAAGTGTGTGATCATCCTTCTTTAGTAATTCCATTTTCGCCGTCCCTGAATTAAACCAAACCTAGCTTAAGTGGCAGGCATGAACTTTATGGCATCTTCACACACAAAATATGCCATAGGTTACATAACCGATACTTGATCAAATGTGTTAATGCACTTCAACTACCCAAAGCATTAACAAGTACTTTATGCCAACTCTTGCCACTCTATGTAAGTACACATATTGATTCTGCTGTTCAACTTTTGTGCCTAGCCTAGCTTTAGCAGGCATGACCTTTACGGCATATTCGCATCTTAGAATTACGTAACTAATAATGTTTAACGTGTGGCAATATACTCTTGCAAGTGCTTTATGACGTCTTCAATGGCAACTCTTGTCACTTTGCATTAGTACACTGTTTAATGCTGCTGTTCAACTTTTGCAGTAGATCGATGTAATAGAATCCGGGCACGGTATTCAATGTATTTATAGGTGCAAGTCAATACATATTACTGGCCAAAAGGTTCCCCGAAAACAAATGCTAATTGCGTAACGAATTCACCGTCCCAGAAAAAATGGAAGCTTGGAATTTTATTTGCTAAATGTCAATGGTTTCCCTTATAAAACTTAGATGTAAACGATAGGTTTAGAAAGTGTGTTGTCCAATACATTTTCCCGACTTATGTCGGTTTCAATTAAAAGTATTTACGTATGCGTATACCAGTGTGTTTAAATCCGGAATGGTTAACCCATATCAAACAGGCTACAATTTTACATTATTCAATTAGTTACTGTGCACCTGCGGTCTATGCAAAACCGGATAATTCGTAAGCCAGGCTTCATCAGTATGAACCTTTCATCATGATCAGTACAAAAACGTGTAATTTATTAATTGTGTACAATATCGAGTCAATACGATACTTAGCCTACTTTAGAAATAAATAAATTACAACACATATACCCCTACATGAAAGCATTTATATAGCGCTGCTACCTTGAGATCGTAGCGCTAATCCGCAAGATGTGTGAACGGATACAGACCGGGATGATCCCCTTCTCTTTACGAACGAGTCTGTAACCTTTTTAACGTGCTCGGGTATTGCTCTTCCGACGCACGGGTCCACCATTTCTACGTGACTTCCGAACCACGGTATTTTTTGCTGCCAATAGGAAATCGTCACAATCACTTCACTTCACTAACACGGGCAGCCGAGGCGCACATAAATGTATCAACACTTTCGTCTTGTCTGTTATGTTTGCTTGGTGTAACTAAATACATGTTTACAAAAACATCAACATTGATGGCAGGCCAATTTGGTGGAATTAAGTTATAGACGTTATTAGATTGGGTTAAGAACCAGTCTAGGGCATGACACTTCACCACGACAAATTGAACTTTCAATATAGTAATTACGGTAAGCTGGGCCAGAACCTCCTTAAAAAGTATTGATAGTATTGATCTTTCCGGAGGATGTGGTGAATTATCTTCTTTAAGCGGAGTGGAAAAATAACATCATGTTCCTTGATTGTATATTCAAATCATTTCATTTTCTATGGTCCTCCATCAACCTATGGCTCACCATAATATAAATGATATTCATGTTATTTGCTGTGTCCTATCTTAATTTATATTGCAAAGTTAAGTCAAAGCAAAATTTGAATGGTGTGAGGGAATTGTGTAGCTAACATTATTTCATGAGCGACAGTTTTAAGTTTGGCGTGAGTTTTCACCGATTTGCAATACTGTCATGCCATGTCGGAAAGGACACCAATATTTTATTGAAATTGGCAAAGTAAGTATATCAAACATGTTCCCCATCGTATTGCAAGTATTATATTTAGACTGCAATATTGTTTTTATATTTTTAATATCATTTTTTCAATCACGGTATCTAAAATGAAGTAAAATAATACTTTTTTTTCGAATCTATATGTTTTAAAATATCATAATTTTAAAACCATTCAAGTTTGAGAGTCAACTCCTTGTATGAAATATATTGAGGATCGTTACTGATCTGTCACTTTTGAAATCTATAATAACCTAAATGTGTCTGAACGAGGCGACTGAAACTCTACGTGTCCGCCATCGTATTTAGGCGTTTACTATGACACTAATTACGTGCAAATATCACGTAAAAGGGGTGCAATTATTATTTACAATCGATGTCACATCAGTACTTTGCATTTTATTAGTGCGTAATTGTTTGATCTGTACCAATGTCCGTACGTAGATTTCAGTTCAAAACAGAAATCGTGTTTAATGAACAACGGACGAGATAGCATACAGGTCCACATCATTGTATAAACTGAAATATGGGTTTATCTCAATGTTGTGAGTTAGAACCGCGGAGAAGCTTTTATGCAAACGAAAGCAATTCATTTCATGACAGACGGACCTTTTAAAGATGTTTCGCTAATTGTAACGTCTGTGAGGTGTAGCCTTACGATACACCCAGCATTTTTGATATGGATCATATAAAATAGATTCATAAGTCCTAGCACAATTTTATGTGTTGTATGTCGATATTCGTAATATTTGTTGTTTATTGAAAGTAACAATTCAATTGGTATAGATCACTACAGAGTATTATAGAGACCATTTAAAAAAATGCATATATTATTTCCTTATTTACAATAATATTTGGCTTTTTTATTGTATTGATATTGATGACGTACTTGTACAAACTCTGCACCGCGGTACTCGTGTGTTATTTAAGGGGTGTGTGGACACTCAGGTACAGCCTCCTTAAAACTGTCGTAACTTCTTCATTATTCATTTAATCTATTTAAAGTATACATTTTCTTGAAGGAAAGGGTTCAATAAATCCAACCATGAACATGAAATTGACCATTTTGGAAAAAAATATAAAAAACATGTTTTTTGACCCAATTTAGGTTTATGCAAGATAACTCAAAATATGTTTTGTCAAATTTTGTCATACTAGTTTTATCATAATCCTAATAATATTCCCTCGGAGGCGTTTTTTCATTTATTATTATCTTATTTAGTTTTTGAATTATAGGCCAAAAAAGTGCAAAAAAAACGTGATTTTTTTTACCAAAAATGTGATTTTTACGATTTCAAGACAATTTCACCTAAAACTGTATATATATAGATAGTGTCCTGAAAGTAACCTCACCCTTTGATAATACGATGAATTAAATATGGCGTTCTATAATAAAGGATGCGACAGAGGAATATGTAGACAATGTTCCCAATTATTAGAAACTGCCCAGATTATCTCGAATATTCTAATATGTAATATTCTATATTAGATACAAGTGAACTATTCTTAAATTTTGATTAGATATGACAAGTTATTTGGTTATATACATTTTATATATACATTTTATAACTCAATATTTGGAAACAAATAAAATGTACTCATGAAATAAATCTTGCATTAAACAAATTATCTTACCGTCAACTTAGCATATTTGCATATCAAATAAGGTAATTAGCATATTCCAGACAAGTTGTTTCAGTGCGTTATTTATAAATGGGTTTCTATATGTGTTTCATGACAATATTACCTAAAAGTTACAATAATTATATGAAAAGACAGCAAAATGTTATAGGATTGTAAAAATGTATTTTCATAAGCAAATATAAATTCACCGTTTGCCGTCTTTCATGATGATTTTGTTTCCCGCTAATCAAAATGTTTAGTCTGAATGCATCGTTAGTCAAGTCAAATGAGCTCCAGATCATAATTTAACAACTTAATAGCTTTGTATTGAATCTACATGTTCATGTATAGAGTATCCCCTGTGAGTATGCCCTTATTATAAAAAACAACAATTTCAGGTGTCAAGTTTTAACTTGACACCTGAAATTGTTAAAACTATTAGGGATGGCAGCTGAATACGTAATAATCATGCCGCTGATTTATTGCTACTGTACCGTATGATTATTACGTTTAAATGAAAGGAGTGTCTATTTCTTGCATATCCGATGAATTACTAACGACTCCTTTCTTTATTCTGACTCTTTTCCATCTATAAACGTAATTGCTTCACATTTTATTTGACGACTGAGTCCAGAATAAGCCTTAAGGTTTCTGTTGGCAATCAAATAGATCTGTTTTAGCAGCTGACGTGTACTTTAGAGTAGGTATTAGGTTCACTCAAACTTTGATTATGAAACTAGAAAGCCAACTTGAAACATTAAATTATATTTCGGTTGTAAAGGTTAATATTAACAAAGTCAACTGAAATAATAGATTCACAGAATAAGACTCATCTCTGTTGACTCATCACGTCTACAAAAATTGATTAGCACACAAAATCAATTTAAACTTAGTACATATTATTTTAAAGATAACTTGATCTTTACATTGCCAATGCCTCTGAGCCCAAGACTTTCCAGATCCAGTGATTAAAAATATAAATGTAAACACTAAACATTGAGAATATCATCATACATAACATATCAAAAATGTATTATTATCAGAATCCTTGCTGATGTATCAATATGGATATGCTCTAAATGTTCCAAATATTCCAAAGGGTTAAAATGTTGCCATTAATACTACACAGAGGCACATCCCAATATATTTCAATATTTCAGCATCCTCTATAAGCTGATTATGAGTAGGAAAATTGGATTGTGTTATTTACAAAGGCTATTAACCAATGGCGGGAACTTTGATAGATCTCAGGTGTAATAAAACTAATCACAACGATCTTATAATGCAATTGTGCCCTGCCCTATAGCGGTAAAGCGGACTATTCCACTTGTTGAAAATTTGAGTTAAGTACACTGCACCATAGAATGAACCTTAATGCATATCCTAAGACCACTGGCACTTGATACATTGAAAACCTTGTGTATTAGTGCCAGTGGTTTTAGGAAATGTCCTGACCCTCATTCTATGGTGTAGTGTACTTACCTCACATTTTCAACATGTGGATAA
Source organism: Ophiura sarsii (assembly GCA_035610835.1). Classification (NCBI taxonomy): domain Eukaryota; kingdom Metazoa; phylum Echinodermata; class Ophiuroidea; order Amphilepidida; family Ophiuridae; genus Ophiura; species Ophiura sarsii. Next base: position 21,879,689 of record CM069450.1, on the reverse strand, counting down.
GTCCGCTTTACCTCTACAGGGCATAATTTGAATTGTGACAACAATCCTAGATATTGTCTTCCAATTTTACGTATGGCGGTGCTAGGTGTTAGATGTACATTTGACTCATTTTGCTCTAAAACTACTGTAGTAACGCATCATTTCGGTATGGACTCTTTTTAGGAATGGTGCATGCACGTCCCTCACATACAATCATACGACACCCATACACCCCCACACAACCCTTCACCCAACCCTAGTCACACAGTCACACCAAACGCACCTCATATAACTCTAACGATTAAAATGGGAGTTTCTAAAGTTAAGTTTTATCATGCATTTGTAATATTCATATGTTACTTTATCCAAAGACGAACACTAACGTGCTAGTGGATTGTTTAATCAATTTGAAAACAATATCGAAGAATAAATAAAATAATAAAATAATATTTTATTAATGATTTTATGTAACAAGATTGTTACTCAAAAGTTGAGTTACAGCTATATTTGAGTTTTAAATGCGCTATTGAACTGATAAAAGACTCTTGTTTGTTATGTACAAAATAATTCCAATTCAAGTGCGCCGGTTAAGCACAGTCGTTTTAATTGAAACCTATTTAAGTAGGGCAACCATATGGAACAACACACTTCCAACTGTAATTATTTATAATCAAAGTCTTTTGAGGAGACCGTAGAGATTACGAGTTGAGACCGTGAATAATTTACCCAAGAGATCTATTAAAGCAAGCGATGTAAATTTAAACGAGTTAGCCACTTGCTATATTCGTGCTTTGGTAATGTAAGTAGATAGCTGACTTGAAAAATTAAATTCGATCGGTCCATTGTACAGATTTCTGCAGAAAATGTTTATTTAAAGGCAAATGAAACTAGAGCGGTTCTCGGCTTTCGCGGTTCTCGGGTTTGGCGGTTGGTGGATTTGAATGTTCAAATGATTTTGGACAAAACCTAACTGGGTCTTGTTGGTTGGTTTATTATAATGGTTGTTTATGTTGAAGTCAAATTATTCGTTTGTGGCTGTTGAAATATATTTGGAAGATATATATACGATTACATACGGCAATACAATTAGGTATTGCAAATGTGAAACAGATTTATATATATATTGATGTTTCATTTTAAACATTTTAAACATGACTGTATATTTACCTTATATGTGATGCGATCTGTGAAAACCCGCCACATGTCGGGATTTTTCGTATTGGAGATATTTATATCATAAGAAATCTGAATCTGTGCAGATTACAGAACTGTTTCGATCATTTTTCCACGATCACTACCAAAAAGTTATGAGTGAATGATGATTGTAATGTCATAAAAAGCTACAATACAAGAAATCATAAAAGCAGGCCATAAAAGATACATAGTTCAATAGCAAAACATTATAAGGCTAATTAGACAAGTGACTTAAGTAAGTTTTTGAAGGTGATATTTCACAAAAGGTGATGACACAAAGTAATAAAATTAATTTTCTAAACAAATTTTTTTTTTTTAAATTTTACCCATAATCTCTATTTTACATTTTGCGACATCCGACGGGTTTTCACAGATCGCATCACATATGTAGATGACTCCTTCATCTCCTAAGCTGGTGGGCTACAAAATTGTGTGTTGATATTGCTGATGGGCACATTGGAATAACAGTACGGCTGTGGTGAAAGCCTTATTAGACACCACGGACGAAGTGGTACTCCAGTGGACCATTATTGTTATATATTCCACTCTTCTATTCCCACGGTAGTCCACTGCTGAAGACATCTCTCTCATGCTCCCATCTTCTGTTGCTGTCATCTTCTGTTATGACTGTATATTGTATGTGCTCCACATGGTGTTTGCCCACGGTAGTTCTCTGTTGACGACGTCTCTCTGTTGTTGTTGTCTTAACTGCTATCACTGTATATTGTATGTGCTCCATGTTGTGTTTGTCTACGTTAGTCTACTGTTGAAGATGTCTCTCTGTTGCTGGAACTTCTGCTATCACTGTACATGTATAGTGTATGTGCTTCACATGGTGTTTGCCCACGGTAGTTCTCTGTTGTTGTCATCTTGTGCTATCACTGTATATTGTATGTGTTCCACGTGGTGTTTGCTCACGGTAGTTCTTTGTTGACGACGTCTCTCTGTTGCTGCCATCTTCTGCTATCACTGTATGTGCTCCAAATGGTGTTTGTCCACGGTAGTCCACTGTTGACGACGTTTCTCTGTTGCTGGCTTCTTCTGCTATCACTGTATATTGTATGTGCTCCACGTGGTGTTTGCTCACAGTAGTTCTCTGTTGAAGACGCCCCCTCTGTTGCTGACATCTTTTGCTATCACTGTATGTTGTATGTGCTTCACATGGTGTTTACCTACGGTAGTCCACTGATGATGACGTCTCTCTGTTGCTGCCATATTCTGCTATCACTGTGTAATATATGTGCTCCACGTGGTGTTTGCTCACGGTAGTCTACTGTTCAAGACGTCTCTATGTGGCTGCCAGTTTCTGCTATCGCTGTATATTGTATGTGCTTCACATGGTGTTTGCGCACGGTACGTAGTTCTCTGTTGACGACGTCTCTCTGTTGCTGCCATCTTTTGCTATCACTGTCTATTGTATGTGCTCCACATAGTGTCTGCCCACGGTAGTCCACTGTTGATGACATCTCTCTGTTGCTATCATCTGCTGCTATCACTGTGTACAGTATGTGCTCCACATGGTGTTTGCTCACGGTAGTCTAATGTTGAAGACGTCTCTCTGTTGCTGCCATTTCCTGCTATCACTGTATATTGTATGTTGCTTCACATAGTTTTTGCCCACGGTAGTCCACTGTTGATGACGTCTGTCTGTTGTTGCCATCTTCTGCTATCACTATGTATTATATGGGCTCGACATGGTGATTGCCACAGTAGGTATTTCTTGACGACGTCTCGGTAGTCCAATGTTGAAGACGTCTCTCTGTTGCTACTATCGTCTGCTAGGACTGTATATTGTATGTGCTCTACATGGTGATTTACCACTGTAGTTCTTTGTTGTCAATGTCACGGTAGTCCACTGTTGAAGATGTATCTCTGTTGCTATCATCTTCTGCTATGACTGTATATTGTATGTGCTCCACAAAGTGTTTGCCCACGGTATTCCACTGTTTAAGACATTTCTCTTATACTACCATCTTCTAGTATGATTGTATATTGTATGGGCTCCACATGATGTGTGTCCATGGTAGTCCACTGTTGAAGAAGTCTCTCTGTTGCTACCATCTTCTGCTATCACGGTACATTGTATGTGCTTCATGTGGTGTTTGCCCATGGTACTCCTTTGTTGGAATTTTTAGTTCTCTGTTGACGACGTCTCTCTGTTGCTGCCATCCTTTGCTATCACTGTATATTGTATGTGCTCCACATAGTGTCTGCCCACGGTAGTCCACTGTTGATGACATCTCTCTGTTGCTGTCATCTGCTGCTATCACTGTGTACAGTATGTGCTCCACATGGTGTTTGCTCACGGTAGTCTAATGTTGAAGAAGTCTCTCTGTTGCCGCCATTTCCTGCTATCACTGTATATTGTATGTTGCTTCACATAGTGTTTGCCCACGGTAGTCCACTGTTGATGACGTCTGTCTGTTGTTGCCATCTTCTGCTATCACTATGTATTATAATTATGTGCTCGACATGGTGATTGCCACAGTAGGTATTTCTTGACGACGTCTCGGTAGTCCAATGTTGAAGACGTCTCTCTGTTGCTACTATCGTCTGCTAGGACTATTGTATGTGCTCTACATGGTGATTTACCACTGTAGTTCTTTGTTGTCAATGTCACGGTAGTCCACTGTTGAAGATGTCTCTCTAGCTGTTGCTATCATCTTCTGCTATGACTGTATATTGTATGTGCTCCACAAAGTGTTTGCCCACGGTATTCCACTGTTTAAGACGTTTCTCTTTTACTACCATCTTCTAGTGTGAGTGTATATTGTATGGGCTCTACATGATGTGTGTCCATGGTAGTCCACTGTTATTGAAGACGTCTCTCTGTTGCTACCATCTTCTGCTATCACGGCATATTGTATGTGCTTCATGTGGTGTTTGCCCATGATACTCCTTTGTTGGAATATGTTCGAGCAGCGTATTGCGTACATTGCGTGAGGCTCGCACAGCCAAAGTTTGAAAATTTCGGGCGAGATCATCTTTGTGCTGCGTACGTGTTATTAGTACAATAAATTATTAATTCGGCTATAGTTTAATCAATTTAGTGCAGTCTCGTTAGTTAAAAAATGTCAAATTTGACTGGATTTTCACCCGGAAAATTACACCATACGGGTAACTTCTGCACGCGGGAGAAGGTGAAAGTGCTTGTAATTCTATATTTTCCCCATAATGTTAAAGGTGTTTTCAAGTTCCGTCGCTGCGTCCGTCTAAAAATCATGTTTTTAGAGTGAAAATAAACTGTCGGATAACTTATTTTTACTCTAAATTCACTCTAAAACCATGATTTTTGAGGTACTAGTAATTAGGATTTAGGAATCGTATCGCTCTCTGTAACTTGGAATATAGTCATGATTTCTTTCTAAACAAATCATGAATAGAGAGCGCTCCCTGGAAAACATCACATAATATAATAATATTAATAATAATAAAACCATACTTATTGAGCGCATAACACAAAATTCCCTATGCGCTATCACAAACAGAAACAAAAACACACAGTAACATGAGTAACAAAAGACAAAACAAAAATAAATTAAACATTAACATTAAATAGGTAAGTTTTTAGCAATGATTTGAACTGTTCAAAAGTTTTGGCGGATTTAACATGATATGGTAAGTTGTTCCAAAGTTCAGCAGAAGCATCTTGAAAAGAACGACGACCATATGAAGTAGAAGGTGAATAAACATGCGCAAGAAGATATTTTGAGCCAGAACGAAGATTGCGAGTGGGCTCGTATTGTTGAATAATATGCCTTTAATCATGCTTTTAAACAGCATGAACAGTGGCAGAGGACATTCCTGCGCCGAGGAACAGTGTACAAAAAAACAATTCAATTGCCGTTGTTAATAATTCATAAAAAATAAAGAATATTACAACAATTATATTACCAATCACTGTCTTACCTATTTATAAAATAGATCTCAAATCGTGTCTGATAACCGACAAAATATAGTTCTAAACAAAAAGCGATGCTGCAACGGAACGATGACGCGTGAACGAATTACGAATGTGAACTTGTCAAGTATTCAGGTGCAATGCTCAGTGTATTAAGGCTCTTCAAATTCAAAATCGCGACCCCACGCTGTAAATTAGGCCATTGTCAGTCCCATTGTTGAAAGAGGCCTAATTTTCACCTCTCAAAACATACAATGAAGACGCCCCCGGGAATAGGTGTAGGCCTAGTATAATTACACATACTCCACATCAGGAGGAAGTAGCATAGCAACAGATCCCACAACAGGTAGTGTGATGAGGCCAAGAAACAAACAAAAACGTGTTTCTCGCTCGCGTCGGCTCCGATTTTTAACGCTGCTCCTCTCGCGGGCGGGTCCCTCCTATTTGATGCTATTTTTTTAATATTATTTGTTTGACAATTACAACAACACTATATTTAAACAAATAACAAAAATCCTTGCCTTTGTTTTTCGTCGGACCAGGGAGTTATTATTTGGTCAGACTATGTATTGTATTTACTGCAAACTAAACATCCAGTCTTTATCATCAAAAATCTAACATTTGTAACAATAAAATAACGAATATGTATGACGAAGTGCTATAATTAAGGTCAGGATTTTTTTGGCAAGAATGAATCACCTGGCCCATACAACACTCCCGTATAATGATAATGTACCTATAGCTCAGGCTCCACTGTGATGGAGAAAAAACGTTTCATTTTACTATCATTTGCAAACACGCGATCTTTCCAGCAAACAAACCAAAATATATAAGTGCAATCCAGGCCTGCACTTTACCATGACTTCGAACTACCATGATTTCTCAAGTGATTGTCAAGGCCAGGCTCTAGATAAATCGATACAAATGACAACGAATTACAGAGTTTACTGTTCCCATTTCGCGCCCCGCTATATTATGTTTCAATTGGTAACTTCGAATTGGGCGCATTTTGTGACAAAAAGGATTGACGAGCCTAATTGTAGCGTGGTAATCGCAGCAACGGAATGAACAGGAGTCATGAACGAAAATGGCGACTATTATTTCGTACCGCAAAATCTAGCTGAGTTTTAATTCGGGTAGCCATACAATTCCGGTTGTAAATACGACTTTACGTACACAAGATTTTACCTAAACAAGGCTTCAATTATTCCCGTAGTGCAACTTAGAAATGTGAAAACGTCTTAGTTAGCAAGAAAAAATGGCTTCTTTATAGGTCATATTTTCCCTAGAATTACTCAATAAAATAAAACATCAATTAAGAAAATATCACATACATCACTTATATGAGTCCTTTAGCAACATTTATATGGAATATGTTGGTCAGTTTCTAATTCTAAAGTTGAAAAATCGCAATTTCCAGTGAGGCCGTCAGTTTCTAATTCTAAAGTTGAAAAATCGCAATTTCCAGTGAGGCCGTTTTCCATGGCCATGGACGCTATCAACCAACACTAACAGTGTACATTGACCAGTCTGTCTGTTGCGTGTGTGAGCGTGCGTTCAGTGCCGGTTCAGTGTTGCCACTTTAAACACCCAAACCAAGGCTCAAGTGGTCTCTCATTTAATTATTTGCCGATAGAAAATACATGTAGCCTGACTTCTAAAAATAAGCCCAATTCCGCGATAGCGGTTGTACTGGCAATCCATTTTCCTGTAGGCCTGTAAGTTTGAGAGAGGCAAATCCTACCAAACCAAAAAGCGTACTGAAAATCCTACCAAAAATCGTACTGAAAATCTGCACTAAAAGTAAACATCAGTTCCATGTGTCTATTAGGTTCCAACTAGTGTCGCCTAGTCATGCTCGTGTAAATATACTAACGGCAAACCACCCATTATGGTATGGTTTAGTTTGGTTTGGTAGGTTGAGCAACATTCGTTTTCAAGACTGGCTCTTCTAGACCCAGTAATAATACACAGGGACTATATACCAAACTCTTATGTTATGAGTTGAGAACGCTTAACCGACACTAATCTACGTATCCCGCGTCTACACAGCTTGTTCGAACAATCCAAATTCAGTATAATATGGAAAAATAATAATATTGATTAATAATTATAATAATACTAATTATCTACGTTTTCGATGCCTGAGATAGTCGCTGTAAATGACAATATATAACCGCACATTAAATACATGGTCAAAACATGAAATCCATCTGTTTTATAAAAGTATGAATTTTGCTCTAAATGTTCAGAATATTCCAACGGGTAGTTTGTGCTTACCACCCGATTACCACTCAATTTGCCTATTTAATTAAAGGACCTGTATCTACATGAACTTGTAATAAGTCTAAACGAAGGATATATATATACAATTGCGGGGACTAGGGTAGACCGACGGTGCATAATAATGCATCTCAATGAGCTTATAATGAAAATATAATTGTAATAGCGGGATAATTTCTTACGATTATCTGGACTTTTTTACAAGCCTACAATCCGTAGAAGCTTTGATACTTGGCTACACCTACAGGATGAGTAAAAAAACTGCAATAGTGGAAAGAAGCCATCTTGTTTCGAAAACTAAGTTGAAGTTTGAATTTTTTTAAAGTTATAAGAATACCTTATTTGTTACTGAATTTGTGTGAAAAATTAAGTCAATATCGTTTTCCGTTTGTCTTTCGTGAACCTTTTTACCCGTGCAATAATTTCACCCGTTTGTCCACGAGATACCCAAAATATGCATCAGATCGCAAAATGTGTCTCTCATTCACATATGGAAACTTGAGAACATTTGTGATGTTATTGGAATTTGATGCATCCTTTCTTGTTTACATGTGAGTAAACATAATCAATTTACCCTACCCATGCTATGAAATGCTTATAATGTTCTAAATTTTAATAAAAAACTGAAATTTGCCAATTTTTTGTTGGGGGGATATTTAAATATGAAAATGCAATGTGTGAAATTTCAATTGAAAATCACTGTGCTCGTGGACAAACATGTAAATGTGGTTGTGCAGCAAAGAGGGACACCAAAGCCAAACGGAAAATGCGATCGACTTCATTTTTTCACACAAAGTTAGGATTAAATAAGTCATTCTTGCAACGTTTAAAAAGTTTTAAAATTAATTTTGGCTTTGAAAACAAAATGGTTTCTTTCCACTATTGCAGTTTTTTTGACTCACCCTGTACGTCAAATCAGCAAAGAAGTTGTTTTGAAAATGTATATCAAAATACGACAAGTTAACATGAAATGTGTGCTACAAGGCTTTACTGATATAAATTGCACTATATTGTCGGTATGGACAAAAATCGCTCCAATTTCAACGCGCTGGTAAACACATACGAAAAGACTTCTTAATTGAAAGCAATATAAGTAGGGCAACTGTATGGGACAACACACTTCCTACAACTATCATTTGTGATCTAAGTCTTATTAGAAAGACCATTGAGATTTAAAGCGCACACTCAATAACTAAAGTCCAAGTTTCCATTTCCTTGATATCCACGGTGAATTCGTTGTGAAATGCAATTCGCAGGAAACTTTAATTCGGTAGTTAAACTGTATCGACGTGTATATATAGATCGAGTAGCAATGCCAAGTTCTTGAATCGATATACGGCAAAAGTTGAACAGCAGAATCAATAGGTGTACTTATACATAGTGACAAGAGTTGCCATAATTAAAGTCGTCATAAAGCACTTGCATATGCTTTGGTTAGTTGAAGTGCATTGCCACACTTTATCAAGTATTGGTTATGTAACCTATGGCATATTTTTGTGTGTGAAGATGCCATAAAGGTCATGCCAGCCAGCTAAGATAGGCTTGGTTTAATTCAGGTACAGTGAAAATGAAATCGGATGAAGTAGGATTGGCCAATTTTCCATTACACAACTTATGCTATTCACAATCGCCCGCTAGTGATTCAACAGCATTTCTGGTGAAGACGGAGGTGAGGTACAGAAGGGATTGTATAATAAATGGGCAATTCCGCGGTTCGCCTTGAGACACGGCTAAAACTGCTAAACTTTGTTTCAATTTTACCTTAGAACGGTCCACACTTATTATGATACTACGGTAACGAAGTAATATGTCAGGTATTATAAAGTTAGATAATTAGTGTTGTACAATAAAGTCGTTGGTAACATGTAACATTCGTAACACTTTGTCTGACCCTAAATGATTAGATAATTGATTTCTCATTTCTTTAATTTACTTATAAATTACAAAGCCTTGAATTTAAATAAGGCAATTGAAAAAAAATGTGTCAAAGAAAAGTGATAAATAACTTAATTCATGCTTAAGCACATTTCCGTGATAGCGTAATTTGTGTCAAAGGATAGTTCCCTTTAAAGATAGGGTCGGGGTTTGTAACACTGTATTTAGCATCAGTACCTTCTATATTCTATGGTTATTTCTAACCCATTCAGGTAACGCCGGAACAGCCTGACACGTTTACAAAATACTGTTCTCACACACGTGAAACTGATATACAGAATGTGTAGGCCTAAACAGTGATGAAAAGAGGTCATTTTGAAGACCCACTTTTACATGAATGCGGGTTTGCTATTCATTCGTATCCAGTTGCCTTATTTAGAGCAGTCATGTAAACGATAAATCCTGCAACTTCTTCTCCGGGCAAAACTATCCACTTTCAATTCTTTAGTGATAAACAGCTTCAAACTCTTTTTGAATAGCTATTTGTATGGTCGACAAATTAATTCTGGCGTTTCTAGACCACATACATCATTACCTTGTCTTGTAAGGTGCACCGGCAATTCTTGAATTATCTTTAATAACCACCGGTTTTAAATTGCCTTAGAAAGCGCTTAGTCAAACCAATATTGGAGCTAAATTGTTCAACACAATCACAGTATTGCGCATCATGATTTAGGGTTTGGTCCAAGGGATCTTACGATGGGCCTAGAAAATAATCGATCAAATCGCAGACATTTTAATGAGAATATCTTAATTATGTGCTGGTAAGAGAACGCAAAACAATATAACGGAATGAAAAATATTTAAAATAAGGTGTTTTTTTAAAACTATTGATTTTCTTTGTTACAGTCTTTAATCATATGAACCTTTTATGGGAATGCGTGTAGGAATACATAAAATACAAATATCTAGAATGGTCGTATTGCACACGCTAATGATATTAATTAATCTCAGTTCAATCACGTATATTAAAATAATTTTCTGCAAACATTAAGGAGTTGATATTATAAAGTCTGTCCACATTGACGATATGAATAGGTGAATGAATAGGTAGGTGAATGAATAGGTGAATGAATGAATGAAAAGGTGAATAGGGGAATGAATGAATGAAAAGGTGATTTATTAAGCGCATTTTCAAAAACACGTTAAATGCGCTTTACAGGAATTTTATATAAAAGATTAAAAAATACCAATCAAAATACATTAAAATAGGTTAAAAGATAATTAAATATACAATGTTATAATATACAGATACAATTTAAGCATTAAAAAGCATGGATTAAAAACACAAATTTATTTTTAAAAGGGTGATTTGCATCCAAAATTGACCAAAAAATTACACCTGCAGAAATAAATGAGTTTTAAGCATTTATACTAGATTCATTAGGTTTCAGCCCCTTCAGGATGACGTAGAAACCGCAACTGAGAAATACACACGGTTCATTACAGCCACTCAAGAAGCTGCAGAAGAAGTCATTCCTGCGAGGAAGAAAGAGAAAAGAACCTACTTCTCAAAAGACGCCCAGGTTATCGGGGCGAAAACAAAAATTGATGAAGCGTACGCAAAATATCAACTAGACACTAACAACGAGGAGAGTAGAAGAGATTATGAGGATGCTAAGAAGAGCCTAGGGGAGGCTTACGATCAAGTGAAAGAGAAAGACCTTACCAATAAGCTAAGAGAGGTAGAAAATGCTCACATAAATAGCAAGCATGGTAAGAGTTGGAAACTGATAAATCAAATATCAGGAAGACTGACAACAAGAAAGGGGCAAATCAAAGGATCCACGCAAAAGGAGAGATTAAATAACTGGTACACTCACTTCAAAAATCTACTTGGGAGCCCACCACATGTAACTAATGAGGATGAGGAAATTGCTCCAATACTATCAAATCTCAACATTAAAGTAGGAACCTTTGACTTGGAGGAATATGAGAAGGCTAAGAAGGCACTAGTAGAGGGGAAAAGCTGTGGTGAAGATGGTATTACACCTGAAATGCTCAAAAGATGTGATTTGGATAACATCATTCTTGACTTCTGCAATGATTCCTTGTTGAACGGGGAAAAGCCAGAACAGTGGTCCATTCTCAACATAGTACCAATACCGAAATCAGGTGATCTCAGCTTGGGGGGGGGGGGGGGGGGGTAACTACCGTGGAATAAGCCTGAGTTCAATTGTTGCCAAGCTATACAACAAGATGATACTCAACAGAATTAGACCAGAGCTCGACGCACACCTAAGAGCTAATGGCTTCAGAGTAGGACGTACCACTGTAGGTCATATACTTGCCCTTCGAAGAATTATTGAGGGAATAAGATCAAATAACCTGCCAGCCATCATAACCTTTATCGACTTCAAGAAGGCGTTTGACACAATACATAGGGGACGAATGCTGCAAATACTGAAAGCCTATGGTGTACCCGATCAGCTTACAAATGCGATAGCAGACATATACAAAGACACCAAGGCAAAGGTTATATCACCAGATGGAGAAACAGAAGTGTTCGAGATACTGGCTGGAGTACTACAAGGGGACACCCTGGCTCCATATCTTTTTGTCATTGTTCTTGACTATGCCCTAAGAGAGGCCATAGATGGCAGAGAAGAAGAGCTAGGATTCCACCTAACAAAAAGAAGCAGCAGAAGAATAGGACTAACCGTATTAACTGACATAGACTTTGCTGACGACATTACACTGTTGTCTGAAGAAAGTGTCTCAAGCGCAATCACTACTCAACAGAGTGGAGACTTCAGTGGGCAGAGTTGGGCTAAAAATGAACGCTGCAAAGACGAAGTACATGTCCTTCAACCAGACGCATGAGTACCTTTAATCACCACAAGTGAAGGCATGCGCCTTGATGAAGTGGAAGACTTCAAATACCTTGGAGCCTGGATGAACAGCACTGAAAAGGACATCAAAACACGCAAAGCAGCTGCATGGAGAGCCTGCGGCAAACTTAGTCAGCTATGGAAGGCTAAACACTATCCAGAAAGCTCAAAGAAAGACTGTTCATAGCTACAGTAGAATCAGTCCTCCTTTATGGATGTGAGGCATGGACAGTCACCCCAAAGCTTGGTAAACAACTGGATGGATGCTACACTCGGATGCTAAGATCTGTGTTCAACATCAACTGGAGTCAACATGTGACAAATACGGAACTGTGTGGGGACATGCCAAAAGTCTCGGACAAGATCAGAGAACGCAGAGCAAGATTTGCTGGACACTGCTTTATGGGGTCCAAGGAGCTTGTACACAAACTCATACATTGGATTCCAAAGCACGGAGTAAGAAAGCGTGGTAGACCAGCTCTGACCTACATCGACATACTCAAACGTGATACAGGACTGCAGGTGGAAGAAATTAGGACAGCTATGTTGGATAGGAAGATCTGGAGAGGCATTGTGGTTCGGAAAAATCATCCGCCCTAAGTCAAGTCAAGTAAGTCAATTAGATACTAATGTGAACGTTTTCAAACAGATTTTAGGAGATGTCGCTTGAGAGTTAATGGGCATTACCTTTATCTCTTAGGTATACACTTCAGATAAAAGTGCAGTAGCAAATTATAATACACCTGACACAAAATCAGTAATCGGTACCACAAACCTGAGATATACATTAAATGAGAACATTTCTCCTCCGTTGTTTGATACCTCATTCATAAAAATCGAATGGATACTTTCAAAGTTCACGACTAACGACAACAAAGTTCCGATGGGATATTATATTGATATTGTCAACTGTGTGCTATCTGAACCAGTCAGGTATCTGAATGAATGGGTAACAGGCATCGACAGGAAGTCTGTACATACACATTCACTGCGTAATTACACACTGAGCCATTATATCCCAAAATAAACCCAGTTTTAGAGCAATTATGTGTGTGGTAGTTGTGGTCTTTGAAACATTCATAACTTCCAAACTAATTTTATGAATGAGGTATCAAACTTCGGTGAAGACATTTGCTCATTTAATGTATATCTTATATTTTTAGTACCGATTATTGATTTTGGATTAGCCAACATCAAAGCATCTGGTCCGGGATTTTTTGTGTTAGGTGTAGACCTCCTCCGTCTCCCTGTTTAACAATTTAAATTAATATCTCGCGGGCAATATTAATAAATTGAATTGCATAAAATAAGACAAAGACAAATTGGCGATTCATACTTAACGATTCCATTTCCAATGTACTTGAGTAAAACCCAACCTACCTTAGCTAGCGGGCTTGACCTTTGTGGGAGCTTGACTATGAGATATGCCACAGGTTGCGTTACTAATGATGTATAAGGCGCATTAAAGCACTCCATGTACAATACTTACTTGCGCTTAAGGGGGCTGTCAAGTGTCATTTCGTATTTTCCAGGAATTTCACTTTTCTTCATTTTTCAAAACTTCAGAGTGTTATCTATCAGTACATGCAAAGAAATTTTCAATTTTGAAATTCCAAAAGCCTATTTAGAAGGATTTAAATCCCTTATTGTGATTATTGACAAAGTAGAATGGAAAAGTCTGCCCGCAGGGGATCAGCGAAACTCCCATGCGCCGCGTATCCCGTGTTTTGTTTTTCACGCAAATTGGCACGCGCCAGTTCGCTTAAAATACGCGACGCTGTTATTTCGAAAGCCGTCAGTGCGTGCTGCGTTACCCGCTATGTTTTTGCCGCGTTTGAGGGCTTGTTCATACGCATTGTTTACGCATCGGAGGCCCGACTTATCAAACCGTCATTTTTGCCAGGGTGTGGCTGAGCCTGAAAGCAAGTAGGCCTATTAGTAAAACAAGGCTTTAGCACAAGCGTTAGTGTCAAGGAGTTTGGAAAGAGAGAAGGAAAAAAGATTAAAAATAAAGGACAGAGAAAGATTTTGAATCCATGATCGGAGTGAAACATTGTAAGGAGATCAAAAAGACTTACACCGGGTTTTATCCGAAGACGTTGATGTTTTGTTTTTGTTTGGCCTTTCGATGTTGTACAAGTCCGTTCCACCCGCCCGTCCATCCAATAGGCCTACCTGTTTATCTATTTATTGTCATTACTGAATATGGTAGGCCTATTACTTCGTATCGTTGTTAAGTTAGCTAGTTCTCAGTTAGTTCAACTCGGTGTACTAATTTGTCATTCAGTTATATCAAACATAATATCAATTATAAGTGCCGTTTTACCTAGGCCTACATGGGCATGATCGGAGAAGCATCCTCGGGCCGATGAGCCGATGCTATCAAATGGTTCACATGGTTATCTCATAATAGTCTAACTTTGTATATTACATGTATTTGCACACGCGGCAATCAAACACACGACATGTGGAGTTGGGGGTGTATAGGGCCATGGAGAGCAGGGATGGACAGCCTCTCCTGGCATGTATTTTAATATACTATCCATTATAAGCTCATTTATTCAGTTGCGTTCGGGTCTAAGGCCCCGCTGTTAGGCCTACGGTTTGGTTGGTGACATGCCATATAAGACAAAATAAGTTCCAAGATAACCAGAAGTAGGCCTATACGGCCAAACAAGTCATGTTTCTATAAAATCCTCCTAGAATGTCATAGTTAAATTGAATAATATAAAATTCTGGAACATTCCAAATGAAATTCGGACTGAACAAAGAACAGAGATCTTCCCATTTCGATCGCTAAATGCCCATCATTCATATTTTGAATCAATGAAACGTCCGAATGTTCTAGACTGAAAGCAAAGGTGGAAGGGATGGGATTATGGTGGGAGAGGATGCTCTATTTCTGCCCCTCGGACCCACCCCAATAAAAAAAAATAGGGTAACATCGGTTTGGTTTATCACGAAGTTATGAGATGTAAACAATAGGCCTGATTAATTAAATGTGTGGTTGCACCTTTGATATCCTTGTACTTTTGTGTCCTCTCAATAAAAAAAAATTCAATCTAGGTATAGGTGACAAGGCAATTCATAGGGATAGCCAATAAATAATAAAACCATGCAGTAATGGAAATACCGAATACTGTATATAGGCCTAGCACTAGAGCTAATTGTTAAATAATGACCGTGTTTTCAACGTTATCATTGTTATCTTCAGTAGATAGCAAACTACTTTTATAAGAGATCCAACCTAAATGCTTAATAGAGATATTGTTATAACACTGAACAATCACTATTTAATAATTATCTTTGGTAGATAGCAATTCAAATCAATTTTAAAAGGATCCAAGTCCATTCTAATGGAAAATACTCATCATTTAACTACTGTGAAATGTGCTCCATTACCCGCCAGTGGCGTATCTGATGAGATCGCTTGTCAGAGGGGGAAATGGTATCTTCCCGGTAGGCTTTAACTTTACAGGCTGAGGATTGCCGCCGCCGCCGCCGAGTCCGACATTTGAAAACGGGGAGGGGGGGGGGGGGGGGGTGTTCTCAAAATCCACCCCATCCGATTCAAATTGGGGCCCTTGCTCCCCCAACCCACTGTATTTACAGAAAATAAAACCTTTTAGCCCGGTAGTTTGAGCTGTTCTACCCGGTCAAATCCGTCGAGGGAGGGGGACACTCTGCTGATACGCTACTGTTACTCGTTCGCTTGACAGTTTACCCATAGACAATTCATATAGTCATTTTACAAACCGTTAAATTTATTTTCCTGCTTCATTAAACATTAGACCTATCGGACATATATTTCAGTTTCTTTTTCGGTGGCGCTGGCATAACGAGGACCAAGTTCAGATGGCATGTTGTGGCCTTTTACTATTTATGATGAAATTACAATTCGTGACGTAACTCATATTAATCATGTTAATCAGAAGCTTACCCGATTCCGTCTCTTTAAATATCTGAGGTAGAAGAAGAGAAAACATGTAGGCCTAGAGCCTACCAAACGACAGGTCTTAAATTAAATCTTCATCCCATTTCTTGCTTTCTCTCTGTTTCCAATTTTTCTCTCTCCTTTACTAAGTCTTTTATCTAGGATAGGTGTTGATTTTTACACCCAGACTACTCACTAATCCCGCCACGGTGCATTTTTAAATGATCACATTGATAAAGACTCGACTACACTGGCCTATAATGATAAACTCTGATGATTAGCCGCAGAGTGTTGCGCACAGAAATTAATACACGAGCGTCTAAATCTTTGTCAACCGGTTCAACGCGCACGCGTCACCATTTATTTTGCCAACTCAAAACATTCCGCGCGCGTCTGCGCTCATTGTCGATTAACGCACGCGCTTGAATGCGTTACGCTTCCCGGAAATTGTGAACGCACTTCGAATGCGCATAAAATGGTATGGCTTCTTTTTCAAACTCGACATCATGAAAAAGGTGTTTTTTAACACACATTTGAGGTTATTTTGATACCAAGAAAAGAACGGTTTGTAATGAAACTTTGCACGAAGTTGGGGATTTATATGTTTCCCACAATATCTAAAGAACAGGATTTGAAATACGTGTATTTCCCCGTAAACCATGATCAAACGGCGGTATTGTCACTTTTCACATTCATCGGTTGATTTCTTTATGTTCATTTTTGAGTAAAAATACGATTTACAGACACGATAACTCAATACAAACTGCATCTGATGGACAGCAAGTAAGTTTAACGCAACAACCATGATCTTCCCCAGGTTCCATTTTTTTTGTTTTTTGTTTTAGGCCTATTTCCCGATTTTTCGGATCATTTTGTGGAAATTCACGTTTGTTGTATTTAAAAATCCCATTTTGTTGCCTTATTTGGTCAATAAATAAAAAAATATCTCAGATATCAAAAAACAAAAAAAATGGAATCCAGGTAATTTTCTTAAGATTACAAAAATCGTAAAAGGACAGATTTTCAGAAAATATTTTTTTGGTTACCTTGTCCGAATTGAAGACTGGTCAAAATTCTCGTTTTTTATGATTTTCTCCAAAATGGTTCTTTTTAGAGCAATTTTATGTTCATGGTTAGATTTATTGAACCCTTTCCTTCAAAAAAATGTATACTTGTATATGGAATATATGAATAATTACGTAGTTACGGCAGTTTTACGGAAGCTATTTCTGACACTTGACAGCCCCCTTAATAATCACTTTCAATATTATGGTGGGTTTTTGCACTTCGTTCAATGAACTTGAAGCAATTTGTTTAATTTTGTTATGAGCGAAATTATATACATGTAGATATTTAAAATTATTAAAATATACCGATCGTGGGCTATGTGCAGTGTCCCAAAGCGCTTTTATTACCGCTGCCATCATCCTGAAATCGTTAAAAATCATTTAGGCGGCTACGGGCAAACGCTCACAGCCTATCAGCATTTAGATTGTGTCATCGTGGATCAATGCAATGGAATCAGGATATGTCATTCAACCTATTTAAATATGCACATCAATACAGTTTACCGTACATTTCTCAGAAAATAAATATTGTGCATTGCAGAAACAGTTGACCGTCGATATCCAGCCAAATTTGTACCGTAGGGAATTCTATTCAGTCTGCACCATAAGTCTCAAAGTTCTTTCACATGCGGCTTAGAATACAAATTACGATAGCAACACGTCTCGCGTGTCTCATATGTTTGCTCTACTGGCGCGTGAACGTAAAATGTTTATATTGGACGTCAGTGAGATTAAAATGGACCAAGTTCAATCAATTCATTTGATGATTTTAATACTCTAAAACAAAGTAATTTTGAATAGGTATAAAAAGAATTTAAAAACACCAGGGTGTGTGTAAAGAATTTCAAATTATCTATATTCTCATATTATCCATATTATTTTAAAATAGGTATCGAATGGTTTTACAGGAGAAATTACTATTTTAAAAGCTTTCTCGTGTAAAATAATTCACTGTATACAACAGAAAACATTTTTATTTTATAGAATTATTTTGATACCAAATTTACAATCAGCTTCTAGTGTTGCCTCATTACAGAAGAGTACATTTTCCGAACTGGAGAACTTTTATAACTCAAACCATAATGTGCTGTAATGAATGAAAGGAGAGAAAATAGAAGGGAATTTCCCAATGTGATTTTTTACAAATTTCAGATACAAATAATCGTCAACCTCAGCACCTCTGAATATTTGATATCATTTAAAATATATACCCAAAGAAACCCTTTTAATAGCAAAAAGACTGTTTTAGGGCCTATACATCACGAGATTACAACTACATGTATGCACACCTGGATCCGGCAAGTAGAACAATAATTATGTGATTATGTGAGAAAACATTGCTGCTCTTGTTATATATCAAGGAGCTTCGAAAAAGGAGACACATTTTGGTATATCCTTGGTGTAGGACATTCATAAATCAGACTAGTGTAAATACCCTTTGAGGGAATAAAGCTGAATAATCCTTTAATCTGTCAACAGAGGATTTTGTTCTACATGTAGGTTAATTCCGTGCTGCCTTACACAGAGGATAAACCCAAATTGTGTATCAAAACAATTCTACAAGTTTCAGATTTATATTGCGAATCTTTTTCCCAGAGATATAGACCTAAAGCTTTAAACAGGTATCGATACTTTTGGAATATACTGTACGTATTATCTCAGATATTCTATTGCATCGAACATTCTGTTTCAGTTATTTACATTATTTCATTATCTCATTATTTTGAAACATAATAAATCACCTTATCACTCTAACTTCATATGGAAAGTATTGAAGGCTGTTTCTACTTTCATAAGATGGTTTTCATGTTCAATGGATAAATATGTGTCAGTGTTTCCCATATTGACTAAATAGAGCTCCATATTGATATGTAAAAAAACACTGATATAAAACTCTGTTTTAGACCACTATATTGCAAAACTGGACCCTGTAGGGTGATTTTTTCTTAAAGATGATCACATTTCTCACCAAAAAGTGAAAAAAGGTGAGCCTGCTCGATTTTCCAAACTACGCCCATGGAGTCGACTACCTCTCTGACGAGCTTGGAAATATCGCTGTAATCGCCAATGTTTGCAGTAAAAAGCACAAATTTGAAAGATCTCTCAAAATTTACTGATAAAGATGATATTCACAGTTTATAGTCAGGGTGCATGTAGGTGATGTCCTATTAATCATAGTTAATCAAAAATCATAGGCATGTACGCAATTGTATTACTGTCAAGTCTTTTTAATTGAGGATTTTGTAATGCATACTTTCCGATTTTAGTTTTAAACACCGTCCTTAAGGGTAGGGGATACCCCGTTTAGTGTAGTGCACTATTGAGACAATGCAATAAGCATTAAAATGTGCTCATATTGAAGGTTGAGTGCGTACAGTGTTTTGTGTCGATCACAATAGCAACCATCGCAATAGGTAATGAAAAGGTTTGTAATGCATTTGTTGTACTTTTTATCGAGTTTATAGCCAAAGGTATCTTCATGTAGACCTTATTACTTCCATGATTGCTAGACGCCCATAAAAACGATATTAATTCGGTATCATGTGTAAGGGCAAAGCCATAATGGTACCAACTACTTCTAAAACATCTACTTTAAACAAATTGCTTGCTAGACTTATCAATTGTCAATTTCAATCAGAGAAAACGGTTGACCTTTAACTTATTTTCTCTTATCTCTCAGAAACTAAAAATCAGGTAAACATAAAATCCTTACTTCTTAACTCTTGGTTTGATATACATAATGTGGATTGTTGCATTTTGAACCCCGTGACCTTTGATTTCTGATAGCAGACTTAAGCTGTACAATTAAAGGGTCTAGCAAGCAAAATATACTTTAAGTTGAAGTTAACGAACAAGTTGCAACTGCCACTTAATCTTGATTCATTCATGGGTGATTAACCCTCGTTCTACTAAGGGGATGTTTACAACCCCACACCCCCTCCCCCAAGGATTTTTACCGGTGGCACTCAAACGCGACTTACCTAGCAACCTGTTCTCCTTATTAAACTGCACTATGCAGTTTACAATTCGTATTCATCTGTAAGTATAGTGCCGTTTAAGTTCCAGATTAAATTTATTCCGTTAGCGCCCTCAACGGAATAAAGCACAATATCACTGACAAAATAGTTTAAGAATATAGGATATCCGATATAAAAACATATAAATGTAACATTCGGATAGTGCGAATTGACGAATATAACACTTCACATGAATTACGTAAATAATATATTATATTCAAGTTTCATAGGCGAATAACACATTTTTGTTGAGAGTAAAACGAATCGTTCAATTCAAACCCCAAGGCATCATTCACGTCTACTCAGAAATTCTTATGATGAATGTAGTCTAACCATGGATAAGCGATTTATTTGGTTAATGAAAAGCTACAAGTGTAGTCCAGAAAAATGTAGGTTACTCATTGATTTAATCAAATTACGATTAGCGGTACACGGTCAACTAAGCACGGGCTGTTGGAATCTTAATCCCCTGTGGAACAATGCATTAATTGGTCATTGGAACTCTTTGAACTGCTCCTTCAAAATTCTTGGAATAGATTGACCATTTGCAGGAAAAACAAATGTGATTCAATACGATACTATTTCAGTTGCGCTTAAATAAACATGTACGGTCTTAATCTGTAAAAACGAACGATTAAATTAAACACTTCACGTTAGCTGTCTATGTTCATTACTTATAAGCTCGAGTAACCAAGTACACATTATCGAACCGCTAACGTTCACGTCGGCTGCTTCAATGGATTTGTTTAGTTTTGCCAAAAGAACTTTTCAGGATTTTCCACGAGTCATTCGTATTCGACCTTAATGTAAAGCTATTACGTTGATTTGGGAGGAAATATAATATCAAGGGGGACAGGGAAGCTAATGTCTTTCCACGCGGCAAGCGTCTGCAGATGACATTCAAAAATGTCACAAAATGTTTTATAAAATGTCAAAATAAATATATTTGATCACCATATTTGGAATCAACATGCGAAATTCGTTGAAATAAGTACAAACATACCTTGTATTGATTCAGTAATTCTTGAGATAGACCTTGAAATTTGGGAAAGGTTTCTCAAAAAATGTTTTGTATATTGGTAAAACCAAAGGCCATATGGAAAGTGTTAAAGTTCATGCGATGATAACAATTAAAGAGTCGGACGGCAAACAAGGTGCAAAAATTAACCGCTCTTTGAAGTATTATAATATAAAAACGAATTTAAAGGTCATCTTTTAGTGAATTAGATAATCTTTTCATCCTTTAAAATCAATGACCACAGAACTTTACTGATAACCGCAATTTTTTTTAAATTGATACAACTCTTAATTCATATTGATACATTCACTTGATTTTATAAATAGAGCATACTCCTGGAAAAAGAAACTGCGCAATTGTTGGACGAGTTATTACAAAATCTAAAGAATCTGGCCAAGTAATCAAAATAGATGAAGTAGCCATTTATTAGCTACAAACTTCAAATAATACATTTATTTATGATATATACCGCCTCGCCCACCTACTTGACTAGGAATATTGGTGAATCACTCAAGGGCAATTGGTAATAGCATAGATTTGTGTAATGGTAAATTTGCCAATCCTACTTAATGATTCCATTTTCACCGTACTTGAATTGAGGTAGCCTAAGCTAGCGGGCTTGACCTCTATAAAATCTTCGCAATGAAATATGCCATAGGTTACGCAACTAATTATGAATCAAATGCCGAAATGCACTTCAACTAACCGATGCATTTACGAGTGCTTTATAACGTCTTTAATTTTGTTACCACTCCTGTCACTTTATGTTAGTACACTATTGATGTAGCTTTTCTACCTTTGCACTAGATCAATGTAATGGGAAAGCTATATCCAAACTAATTATAGATGTACGTCGATACAGTTGACTCACAAAGTAATTCTCAGAAAACAAACATGTAAATGGCATAACGAGTTTCTCCATCGATATCATTGCGGATCTATAAAGAGTCTGCGCTATAAATCTAAAAATGATCTCCTTAATAAGACTGACAGAGGAAGTGTGTTGTCCCATTTGATTGCCCTACTTAAACATGATTCAATAAGAAATGTTTGCTTGTATATTGCAGCTAATTTTAATTGGAACCATTTGATCTATGAACTCAATGTGTTCATAAGATTATTAGGATATCGGGTATCTGTCAGAAAAGTTAACAAAGTGTCGCTTGCCCAACGCGAACCTTTTACAACTCTTTACCTTATAATGAATACCCGTCGCAAAAAACCAAATTCTAGCAAAGCAACTGTTCTTTATGATTTCACGCCGCTAAAAAGGTTCCCGATACTTTCCAGTCGATTTATTGCTTATAAAGCAACTGGATTTTTCAACTTTACATGTTATCTTTTCAAGTTCATGATATTTGGTGATCATTAAAGTACAACATTTGTATAGGGTAAACCTGACTGTTCCAAGAAATAAGCCCCCGATTTTCGACAGCAAGTGTATCGCTCTCATATGTTATAAAAATATAAGCAGTGGTGGCAGAACATGTACAATCAAAATCACCCAAAAACCTACAAAATGGACTGACAAGATTTGATTTTTTGTACTGTGGTAATATATATTAGTCCTAAAATCAAGATTAGATTCCAACTTTAATCATTGCGGGGGGGGGGGGGGAGGGGCAATAAGTACCTTTCCTGATTACTAATGATTATGATTGAGCCACAGTATTCTAAAATAGAGATCAAATCTGATTGTCGTCGGCAAGGACTACAATTATTTACTGGAGTAGAATATTATTCTCTAACGGTATTTTCAACATGATTAAACATAATTTTATGTCTATTATAAGCAAGAAATCGACTGGTGGTCACCCGGTAACCTTTTTTTTGTTGCTATGGGCCTGCTCAAGTTCGTTACAGCGTCAAACGATCTTTACAGATCAGTGACCGCACTACTGTGCATTAGACTTTTGTAGTCTGGAGTAGACAAGGGGCAGTCTCTACGTTATTTCCATTGGTCAAGGGGCAGTCCTTTGGAGGTTCTATTAGAACCAAAATTTATATATAGTAGGCCAGTGGCAACCTACGTGTTCAGTAGAAGCGGCAATCCATCTGAACGGCTCTTTTCAGAGCCACCAATTCTTTCACAAGTAGGAAAGGGCAACCTACGAGTTCAGTGGAAGCGGCAATCCATCTGAACGGCTCTTTTCAGAGCCACCAATTCAGAGGGCACCTACTCTCAAATCATCGGGCAAGGGGCAGCCCAAATGATGATAACAAGAGAAGTGGCAATCTCTATGTTTTGTTTAATATTATAATAATTTGGTCCTGAAGAAGTCAGAGCTAATCCTGACGAAAGCTTGACAGATTAAAACTCGTCCGACGGCGAACCCGTTAAACTTTTAACTTATATTATGAATACCCGTCGTAAAAGCCTATCTCACAATATTATTTTAAGTTGCCTTTTTGAAAACATTTCCTCTCGAAATATGACCAGTGTAGACCGATCGCAGTTATTGTTTCAGGTAAGAAGCAAGAATCCAGCATTTTCCTACGGGAAATCTGTACAACAATATTCTGAGTCAGTATAATTATTTACACTGCATTGTTGCGATTAACTAGTGGGCACCTGCAGCCCGATGAAAATTAGAAACATAGCCTCGGTAAATAACCTGATCCAATATAACTACTCATTGCTAGTTTATATAGACACAGGTCACCGAATTACTTCAATAAGATATAGCGATTCACATATAAATCAAATAAAATCTCGCGCATCGATAATTACAACGTAGTATAATTGGCAAATAAGGTGGTAATTGGATGGAGAGCAAAAGCAAAAGGTACCCGCAGGGATTCGGGGCAAATTAAACGTAAATAGATATTGTTCACTAGGCCAGGTGGATTCGTTTTAATTCTAAAAATAGTCATAATTTTGATGTTTTAATACAGCAGGTGTAGTGAGTAGTGTACGTTTTCAAGATCCAGGACTTCCTAGTATCCGTAACGTATAAGCTTTAAACCATACTGGAATGGATTGCTTTTTCTCGGATATCTGTATTAGAATCTGTATTATAACTGACAGGGTAGT
Organism: Ophiura sarsii; assembly: GCA_035610835.1. Taxonomy (NCBI): domain Eukaryota; kingdom Metazoa; phylum Echinodermata; class Ophiuroidea; order Amphilepidida; family Ophiuridae; genus Ophiura; species Ophiura sarsii. Next base: position 21,855,496 of record CM069450.1, on the reverse strand, counting down.
AATTAGGGCGTTAAGGTTTTATGTTAGTTAAATGGACAATTTGGATAGGCCATGCAGGACGAGTCTTACTTTGATTTAGTTTGGCTGCTTGTCACAATCTGTACAATAGACCAATCGAATTCAATGCTTGTTTTCAACTGTCTGTTTTCATTACAGAGGCTTGAGTAAACGAAAGCACTCAAATTCACGTTAATTGGTTAAATCTATTTGATTGCCAACAGTTATTTCAGAGTTAATACTCTTACACTTAAAAGATAAACCAATTACGTATTTAAATGTAATAGACAGTGATAGAGGAGGAAAGATTGGCTCGTGATCGGATGGCAACAATTAACCGTGCTGCATATGCAATGTTATCTTCATAAAATTAATACGGATGCGATACAGAAACAATGGATTGGTCGGATAATTAACTATGCGATTTCGATAATAGACTCCACTCGTAAGGGTCAACTTGACACCTGAAATTGGTTTAATAATAAGAGTATACTCATGGGTATTCGCTCTTTGTACGGATCCGTCCTTTCCGAGGAGAACCAATTCACAATGTCTCACTGCATGACCCCTATTGACCAGTCATATAGAGCGTCGAACTAATACTAATGCTATTGAATAATCTCATTCAATGCAGTACAATTTCGAGACTCTCCCTCGCAAATGGCGGATACGTGCAAAGACCGAATACTAAGCGAATGCACAAAGCTAATAAATTATGATGGAAAACGTGGCATTAAGTAAAGAATTGTCATCGTAGACGAATACTGTTAACAATCTAGCGCAGAATAAATGGTCAAAAATTATTTAAAAAACCACACGTATTGCTTTTTTATAAACTGGTTTCAAACTGACACGTTGATGCAGAGCCCACAGTTAACAGTTCCCTCGCCTGATGCGATCCGCGACCTCTCTGTCGCCAGAGAACAAAAGAAAGTCCTCTCGTCTCGAACGAGGGCGCTTCACGTTAAAAATGAATGAACATCTGTATGCAAATTAGTCAGTGTCCTCTCCTAATATACATAATCCTTGTCGATGCGTACCGATATAACGCACCTGGGAACGAGAGTGAAGTTTTTATTTATGAATGTTGAGAAGTTATTTCACGACAGTGCGAAAGACTACGCAGACTTTTTGGGTTGAGCGAAGTTGATCCAAAACAATCATTGCTTCAAAATAAACTACCCACTTGACCATCCCTGTATCGATAATCTATGGCTATGCACAATGCATATTTACCATTGACCCCTGCAGTTATTGATGTAAAATATAGTGTGTGATCATCCTTCTTTAGTAATTCCATTTTCGCCGTCCCTGAATTAAACCAAACCTAGCCTAAGTGGCAGGCATGAACTTTATGGCATCTTCACACACAAAATATGCCATAGGTTACATAACCGATACTTGATCAAATGTGTTAATGCACTTCAACTACCCAAAGCATTTACAAGTACTTTATGCCAACTCTTGTCACTCTATGTAAGTGCACCTATTGATTCGGCTGTTCAACTTTTGTGCCTAGCCTAACTTTAGCAGGCATGACCTTTACGGCATATTCGCATCTTAAAATTACGTAACTAATAATGTTTAACGTGTGGCAATACACCCTTGCAAGTGCTTTATGACGTCTTCAATGGCAACTCTTGTCACTTTGCATTAGTACACTGTTTAATGCTGCTGTTCAACTTTTGCAGTAGATCGATGTAATAGAATCCGGGCACGGTATTCAATGTATTTATAGGTGCAAGTCAATACATATTACTGGCCAAAAGGTCCCCGAAAACAAATGCTAATTGCGTAACGAATTCACCGTCCCAGAAAAAAATGGAAGCTTGGAATTTTATTTGCTAAATGTCAATTGTTTCCCTTATAAACTTAGATGTAAACGATAGGTGTAGAAAATGTGTTGTCCAGTACATTTTCCCGACTTATATCGGTTTCAATTAAAAAGTATTTACGTATGCGTTCACCATTGTGTTTAAATCCGGAGAGATTAACCCATATCAAACAGGCTACAATGGATCTGATTGGATTACAAGTTTTAATTTTACATTATTCAATTAGTAACTGTGCACCTGTGGTCTATGCAAACCGGATAATTCGTAAGCCAGGCTTCACAACACATACATACATACATGAAAGCATTTATATAGCGCTGCTACCTTGAGATCGTAGCGCTCATCCGAAAGATGTGTGAACAGATACAGACCGGGATGATCCCCTACTCTTTACTAAAGAGTCTATAACCTTTTTAACGTGCTCGGGTAGTGCTCTTCCGATGCACGGGACCACCATGTCTACGTGATTTCCTAACCACGGTATTTTTTTGCTGCCAATAGGAAATCGTCACAATCACTTCGCTTTACTCTCACGGGCAGCCGAGGCGCACACAAATGTATCAACACTTAGATTGTTATATCCCCTAACAGTTTCCCGATCTCGCTTAGGTCGACGAGGCAATTGAGATAAAGTACCTTACCCAAGGATACAAACACGTTGGCCGTAGCGGGGCTAGAACTCACAACATTTGTATCGTGAAACCTGCGTTGATCCAATGGACCACACGTGCTCTCACCCAAAAACAACAACAACAACAACAACACCATTTTGCAGTTGCTGCTTCCACTTGGAATATAATGAATATCCATTGCTTGTTAACATTTTCGTATCTTTTGGTTTGTATGTTATCTTGTATTTCTGAAATTGTATTCTGTCTATTCAACTGTATTAGTTTGTAGTGTTTAAGTTTTGTTTAAGGGATGCAACAACGCCATGCTTTTGATTTTACTTGTTAAATAGTCATTGTATTATGTCTATGTTGATATGATGGAAAATAAATATTGAATTGAATTGAAATAATCTGATGAAATCATATTACTCGGTACATATTTATATAGATACTGGTCATTGAAATACTTCGATATGATATGGCGATATCTTTCATCAGGTAAATTTGGTTTGTCATGTACCCACGTTGAACTTATTAAATAATAGTAGAGTACCATACCAGTGAAATACCCCGTTAAATACTGAGTCCAAAGTTAATATTTAATTCTAAGAAATAATTGTGCTTCCACTTGAGATTTCATACTAAATGTATGTCCATTGCTCGCTTGTCTTTCCGTAATTGTTTGTTATTTTCTATTTATTTATATTTCTGTTTTGTATATTGTCTTTACTCAAGTGTATTAATTTGGAGTATTTCAAGTTTTGTTTAATGGTGGGGTTGCAACAATGCCATACATTTGCTTTAGTTGTTCCTCCTCTTCATTATATAAATTGTTCAATTGTCATTGTATATATTTTGTCTTTGTTGGAATGATGGAAAATAAATATTGAATTGAAAAAATTGAATTGGACGCCAAAGTATTATGGAAACAAATCATCAAAATACCTCCAAGGCCAATTTTAATTTCATTATTTTAGCATATCCGGTAATTGTTGTTCCTTTAATTTGACCACTTTCCCCACAGATTTATATAACTACAACATACCTTTGATAACAATTTGTATCCATCTAAAAGCTTAAAGCTACTATAATTTCATGGCACCATAGTGATTAATATCTTTCAGCCCCAAGTGACTCTCTATAAATCTGTCCCTTTTTACACCGTATATGATATATAGTTGAGTTTTTTCGCATGTAATTGACCTTCAAATGGTCAGTATGTTGTAAAAGACCATAAGATGTCTTTGTACACTGAGTTTATGATGGCATCCGTAACAGGTCCATGAAATGTGGTAGAACTCTTACGTTCATATGTTGGGTATTGATATTATACATTATTAATTAATATATCTTGCTAGCGGTGTTTGTGGAAAATATGATCAACCTAAAAACTGCACTGTTGAATGTCAAGCATCAGTTTATAATCGATTGCCTTATGAAATGATTACTATTATAGGTCACAGCAGCTATTACGTATACATACTTGGCGCTGCGTGATAGTCATTATTCGAAGTTCGACATTGATAGCTGCCACGTATTGAAGTGGTAAATGCTTTCAACTTTATCCTCAAGCATACAGAGCTAAAAAACGAACCGTGAGACGCGTTAATTGTGCCTGATTAACGTGTGTTGATTGAAAAAAGAAGAAAAAAATTAGTCTTTCAAGAGTAAAATACGTGTTGTAACGGGAGAGTGTGTTGGCGCAGCGGTAGATACCCTCGCTTTGCACCAATGAATCCCGGGTTCGAAATCTGTGCTCGGTCGGGCTTTATGTGCATTTGGTTTATCACGATCCATACACGCTCTCGCAGGTTTTCTCCGGGATCTCCGGTTTCCTCCTGCTTTCAAAATATGTGATTAGTTGTTTCGGTTATCAAAAACTTCCTTGACCCAATGGTATTTGGGGAGCTGCATTGAAAAATGGTGGATGTTACAATCTAAGTGCGGATAGGTTTGCGCTAGAAATTGGCAGCACCCTAGTTGATGCGACCTGATTCTGATGATTCACCAGCAGCGAAATTACAGCGCTTTGATCACTTTGGAAAGGCGCTATATAAATACTAATTACTATTATTATTATTATTATTATTATTAATCTCTACAAGTCTAAATATAATTTGTTTGTGAAAGAGTAAATTTTTCTATCGTTTTGCTGTATTTTGCTCAAATGGCGATTAAAACTTAATCGCATTGTTTCGCCGGTCGCGTCATCCCCGTTAGTCACTTCTCGCGTGATTAAAAATCAATACCTTATAAGTAAACATGTGGGTGCACGAATGCATGTACGTGGTCATTGTGTTCGTTATTTGCCATAGATGGAGCCGTGCCGCAAGATGGACCCAGATATGAACACAAGTGAAATGGTGGTTTTGCTGAATCTGTGGGGATTGCCTACACTGATTAATATATTCCAAGGTAAATATTGTTCCATTTTAATGATTTAATTTAACCAGAGGGTGCGATATATTAATAGGCCTATTGAGTTTTAAGCTTAAAGCTTGATGGGACTCGTCAATGGAACTGTCATGAATGACTGTGCTGTGTGCCTCGGCAATTCAGAAATTAATGCCAATGCTCGCGTTAGGTGACCTACAAAGACTTGTTTGAGTCGTTTATTTTGAATCACGATTTTCCTTATTAGGCCTATTCTATTTTGCTCAAGTCGAAATGTCTATCACAGCAAAAACAATTGATCAATTTGATCAAAAATGTAATCAAAACCGTATTAAAAGGGAACTACTCAACTTTCGATTCATTTTTGATATACCTCGTGATTAACTGTTTAATCCTTTAAAAGGAGTAATTTTTAATCTACGTCGTATTAAATATCTAGTCTTTCAAAGAGTAAAATTTAATCTGAAGTTGAGTAAAACTTTAATCTACCAAGGTTGATTAAAAATCAATCAAAAGTTGAGTAGTTCCCTTTTTAATACTGTTTTGATGAATTTGTTGATCAAATTGATCAATTTTTTGTTGCTGTGTTCGAACAGCAGCTATATTTACGCAGATATAAATTTGTTCCTTTAATCTGGCCACTTTCATTCCCCACAGATTTATATGGCTACAACATTACTTTGATTACAATCGTTACACATCTCAAGTTGCTAAAAGCTAATAGGCAATCGTAATGTAACATTAACTTGCCCGAGTGGAACATGACCAGTGTATGTTTGTATCCACTATACGTTGAGCGATTGTCTTGGGATGACACGGGTCTACATGGAGTAGAGTAGATTACATGTATAGACCAAACTCAGCAGTCAGAAATGACATTATTGGACCTGTCAAATAAGGAATTAATCATCTCAAGTTGTTATATTTGGACAAAAATGATATTGTCTAGTTACACCCCAACTGTTTCAAGGCCCTCCCATCCTAGAGAGACTATATCTAACCAACAATTATATTGTGAAGCCTCTCCCTTACCATTTTGAAGTACCTGCGAATCTCAAGAAGTTATATCTAGGCAACAATTAACTTGTAGCTTGTTTCAAGGACTTCCCAACTTGGTGAAATTAATGTCTAAATAGGATATTGTCGAGCTGCACCGGCAATTGTTTGAAGTGATGACCAACCTACAAATTTTAAATCTGTCGTAATTACACTCGAAACAAGTTAAAAGACTAAGAAGCCTATTAGTTTTAAACCCAAAGATATTGTAGAGCTACACCGCAATATTTTGAAAAGCTCATCACCATGTTGTGGTTAGACCTGTCTAACAATGATATTGTATAGCTACACTCGCCACATACATTAGAAGTATAAGTTGTGACCCATGCCCTCTATCGCCCATAATTTGTTTTCTGGATGTGTCCAAGAAATTGGATTGACCCCCAAGGTTATATAACTACTTAGCAACGACATAACAACGAATGTCAGCCAGAGTTCACCTCTATGTTAATGAGTTGCGCACAGAAAATATTAATTCTGTAAGATTCTGTAAATACTAAACTTAGATCGCCTATAGAAGGTTGTTTGGCTGCATTCAAACAAAGTATGTCCCTGTTAGTCCCCTCATTATGTCGCAAGAGTGTTGCCATAAATGTTTCCTAAAGCACAGCGATATGCCTCCTAGATCACAACTCAGGACAATAAATTAGCCCGATACATTGAAAACACAACTGTATGCAGGCGGGCAGCATCCATTTTTTTGGCCGCGAGGGCATAACAATAGCCTAATTAGAAATAAGTAGTTTTTCGCTAATTGTCATGAAGTCGCACACCGTCGCACATAATGTTGAACTTGAACGCCCGTACAATACTTTTAGCTACAGTTTGCGGCATATATGTTGACCGTATGACACCGTACGGCTGAGCAATAAATTAATTTGTAATCGTCTTCGGAAATAAACTCTTGAGGGCAACCATGATGCTATAAAACTAAACTGGATCTCCACATCCCTATATATCGCCGACATTTAATAGGTTTAAAAAAGAACGTGGGTAAATAGTGAATACGGGAAGGATTTACTCTACATATAACCACCACAATGAACTGTGGATAATATTGTGACGAACGCGAAAAGGAAATATTATTGTGCGATCGATTTCGGGTTGTGCCCGTTAGTGGACAAAAGGACCATTAACACCAAGGACATAGTTAGTTGAATTTATTCCTCCACAACATTTGTTTAGCACAATCAGGGCATTGACCACATACAATTATGTCATTGTGCCCTATGTTACTTTAGTAAGGTCACGTACCAATGTTCATACACAGAGTGAACAAAGTTTGTGGAGGACATATAAAACGAACCCGCGAAATTCAACAGACTTATGCATAACGTGTAAAGCAATAGGTGACTGGTCTCTATAATAGGATTTAAATAACAATCATGTTAAAGATCGACAATGTGATTAGTGCTTTAAAGGGACATTAAGTGGTGTTAAAAACTTTAAATGTTTAAACATTTACTTCAGAATTCAAGATGAACATTAAAAATTGCCATTATTGTTGTTTCTACTAACAAAAACACAGCAAAACTTGATTAAAACAATATCATCGCTATTTATTGAAATACGCCCTCTATGCAAATATGGTTCGCGTTATGTATCACGCGTACTGCAGGGGAATACTGTCGGACGTAAAATGCTCTTCGCGGCTGTACGAGCATTTTTGAATCGACGTTTTCTTGTACAAAGAGGGCTGATTTTTCTTAATCCTTATAGGTGTAAGTTCATACATGTAATACAATTATAAGAATATACTAATCCCAGTTTTTATCATAAGTAAGGGCGCAGTCTCCAACACATCTCATAGTGTCCCTTTAATCATGGATCATTGATATCCCTTCTGTATCTACTATTCCTATGGTACATGCCATATTATAATGTAGTAAAGAAAGAATGCATGGAAAAGTACATGTACCTATAAGATTACTATGAGACTGTACATTGCTGTACATCCCTTACTAAAGGTCAAATCTAAAGGTTTACATTTTTAACACATTATTTGGCTGGTAATTAAATACCACATATTTGATATCAACATATTTGATATCAATGGAAAGCTTGAAACATATTTTAGCAGCTACAATTACTTATTCTGTGATTAAAACTACTCTCTTTGAGAAATGCCATCCGCAAGTACGAAGTTTTACGTATTTCGCATGACATCGGTGTTCCCCACCTTACTGACTGGCCTTTTAAAATGTATGCTATCCCCAAAGTATGCCAGCCGGTAGCCTTAGTCCCACTCTTCAAAGTGTTATGCATTTTATGGATGAAATGTCCGGCATTTTTTTCATAAAAAAGCCACCAAGAAATTGTATGTTTTCCCATAGCGTTACCCTCAAATTACCCGGATGTGGCAATCAACGGCAACATTATTACCATTTCTCGACTATTGAGGGCAGTGCGTATAAGTATAGTAAAAACATAAGAACGTAATCTATGTGTCGCATAAATTTCATTACGCTCATTAACTTAAGTCCAGCAATAACAGTGTGGAGCTATATATAACCACGGTTGTTTGAAGGGCAAAACAACCTTGTGGAGCTCCATCTGTAGTTGTTTGCCCCTCCCCGTCACGACATTTGCTCCCTTGTGTTATGGAGCTCTACAATGAACTGAAGAGATTATAGCTGTCGTATGGAGCTACGTATGGAGACATTTCAAGAACTTACTAGACACACAAGGCTATTATTGTCAGACAATCAAATTTAGATGATAAATCCAAATACATTTTTACATTTACTAGAATTACTTGACCTTGGCCGCCACAATAATCTCTTGTCCTTTCAGATATCATCCTCTTTTGCAGTACAGTAATCAGGTTTCGCACGTGGAATATTTCAGAACAGGACAAATCTGAAATATTTGGATTTATCTTACAACAATTTGAATGGATTTGATTTAATAAAGTATTTTATGATTAATTCGTTGCGTTTCTTGACATAGTAGATATGAGATCAAGTATACTGCAGAGGTTAATTAAACTATAAGTCTTTTCAAGGATTCTGCAATTCAACTAAGATATTGGTTGACAATGTTGCTACTTGTTGCTTTATACAAGCGGCAAACTGTACTGCCACAATCCCACATTCACATTTTTCACAATTTCTAACATGTGGCAGATTACTTTCAAGTCAAATTCAATCAATTCTCATGTGGATATTGGTCGGTATTGCACACTAAAATTTCAAATATATTGGAATTCAACAAAATAGGTGTCATTTTAGAAATCTTGGCAACAGATCTAATTTGGTACAAGAACCATGTTAATCGAATAATGCCTTCTGGTTGTAATTATGGTCATATGGAAATTCTCCAAAAGTAATCGAAAACCTGCCACGAAATGCAATTACCAGCCAACATTTTTTTCTCTCAATGTTTAACCTCTTTATTTTAATAACCATGTCTAAAGATGACTTAAAAACGCATTAGTCATCACACTTTTCACATGTTTATCAGCTGATGGAAAATCAAAAGTTCATTTTATTCCATATTTGTACATCAGGTTCCTGAAAATGCACTATATTTGCACAAATTCAATCCGTAATGTGGAAATCCTAAACAAATTACGAAGTCTATAGCTAATTCATAATGCATAACTAAATGACTCAAGTTCTGTAGGTAGTAAACTAATGAGATTTGGTATGATGGATACATGTGCTAAGATGTATCTTTTGAACTGACAATGATCAGTTCGATATGTTATCAAATAATCAAAACGTGATTTTTTTTACCTCCAAAATCGTAAAAATCACATTTTTAGTAAAAAACACTTATTTTGCACTTGTTGGTCAAAATTTTCAAAGGTAAGGCCTAAAATAGAAGTTTAAAAATACCGCTCCTAGAGTTTTGTCTTAACATGGTTTCTAGCAAATTTCAGCATTTTAAACTCAAAATTGACTTTTGCCTGTCCAAGAATTGTTTTACCAAAAAAGTGATTTTTTTGGCCATTTTGTCAAAAATCGACATTTTTAGTGAAATTTGATATCAAAAATGGAATCTCTGACTCATTTCCATTCCATAAATGTATACTTTTTTATTCATCACAGTTATAGTTTAAAAGTTACGGCACTCTCTATTTTTCACATTTTTGGGGTTGACACCAACCTTAAATACTATTAACGTTTACGCATTGAGCATTGCCTTTGAATAAAGATAGCTGCCAACCAGTTACCATATCCTATTCGCACAAAACGTATATTCACGAGCACTAAGTAATTCCCCGTTGATTTCCCACATATGTCATTGAATATTGGGGGAAACCTAAAATAGTTTTTATATAAAAAGGTGTTGTTTGGTTGTTGTTGTTGTTGTTTGTTTGTTTTGGTGTTGTTGGGGGGTTTTTGGGTTTTTTTTGTTTGTTTCTTTTTTTGGAGGGGGGTATTTGTTTCTGCCACGATATTCTTAGCGGTTTATCTTAACCTTAGGACACCATTAATGAAACTAAATGAAACTGTACATTCTAAAGATCATACCACTATTATAATGTATACCCCCCCCCCCCCTCCCATTCTACATCCACCATACACACATACTCACGCAAAAAGGTGTATGTTACTTCATAGAACAGAAGCCACGCTAGCAGATACTTGATTAAATTCAGAATCGACCCATTATCTGTTTCCAAATTTTCATTTCGTCGGGTGAATACATTGCAAATCCTCTAGCATATTAGATTTCCCGCGCCACGATTGATCTTACAGTAACCTCTATTTAGGTTTTTAAAGCAATACACAAAGAAATGGGTTGCGTGAACTTTAAAATGTGTCCTCCTTGCGTACGTACTAAGAAACAAAGACTATATCAGTACGTTTCGGCTTGGGTTTCAAAAACAAGACTCCGACGTGATTGCATCTCATATTCCTCTCCGCCTTTATCGATATGAGAGCCATTATTATTCCGTTTAAAATCGGTGCACTGATATCTTATTGCAACAAATTGACCGCTGACCACTGGCTCATGCTTTTCTTATTTACTTATATTGAATAGAGATCATATATCTCGTTTGAATAAAAAAATATACTGTGGTAAATGCTACAGAGTTGGTACAAGTATGTCGTTAATATTACTATACTAGAGGAGTCAAAAGTTAGTGAAAATAAGCTTGGAAAGGTCGGAATTTATTATCAATCGGCGATATTCTGTAAGATTAAATAAAGATGCGTCATAAATTGGATTCTTAAAACGCTTATCATGAAACATATTAATGTAAAATGGCTTTAAATGCATATGTACCATGTTCAAACCACCCTCTGTCATTATTCGCAGTGTTTAGCAAAAACGTTGATTCCTAAGTCCTAATGTAAGCAACATATCCGTAATGTCAGCTAGCTCGTGTGTTGTTTGTTACTGCACTCCAATCTCTGAGACAGATCAAACAATTAGGCACCAATAAATTAGAAATAAATTGCTGAGTGCTGATACATCGCTGTTGACAATAACTGTCATATTTATCTATGTAATAGGCTATTTCTAACTCTATACAAGGTGTCAATATAGATGATTACGTATACGCCCAAACGATGAGGAAGACGCCTCGTTCGGACACATTTACGACGGACCAGTTGAAAATGATACCAAAACATTACTGACTATATTAATAAATCATATGGTTTGAGAATAACAACATTTAGCTTTTCCTCTTTACAAAGCGAAAATAGCAGACAAGAGGAAAGCACCATATCGTAGTTCATCCGTTAATGTTTGTGGCTCCGCACCGCACACTGAACACGCTGAAGTGGTAAATACAATTTAAAGCCGTTCACAGACGTACGTTAAATGACCTACATTTAGTTGTCCGCCAATACCTAGTCAAATGGTAACTTGAAAAGTAGGCGCTTTGATTCACAATCGTATCTTCGATACGGTTTAGAATGCAATAATAATATGTGTACATATCAGAGTCATTTTCAGCGGATGTAGATATATAGTATCATAACATTAATAATAGCATAATCCTCCGAAACTTATTTGATAGATTGGCCCTCTTTGCTCATGTTTCATCATGTGAATTAAGACACTAATATGCGCGTTACGTGAACATAATATACCGTAAATTATCAGCATTAGGCACTCTTTCAAAAGCTTGAAAATACAAATGATCACAGCGCCCTCTTGTGATAATACATGTATGTCGAGTGTTTCGAGATCAAATCAAATCGGCAAAGTGCAAAAACGTCCTAAGTCGCTCAAGTATTATTTTATTGTCAAGAGCCAATCCACTGTAGAACTTATTGCATACTAAAACCCTATCTGTTGTATCGTACAGATTAGCTCAATGGTAGAGCACCGGACTTGAAATACAGACGTATGGTTAAAGCCAAGGCGTGAGTTCGAGACCCATCAAAGTCAAATTTATTTTAAATCATTTTTTCTGTAAATTTATCTTTAATTTGTTCTAGATTCCGTCCTTTTATATGAGGAGCTAGTCATCATTGCCATAATTATTTTTAAGAAGTTGGGTTAGTTATATATGTATGAGCATTTTCATGAAAAAGCAGGAATTCCTGTATTTATAGTCACATTTTACGCAGTTTCTTGTAATTTCAACCTGTTTCGGGCCTTTTTTTTACACGCGCTCTGTCAGGAATTTTCCCCAATTTCCTGCTATTTTTTAAATAACTCTATTCTCATGCCTGGTTCTAATTAATTGATTGATTGATTGATTGATTGATTGATTGATTGATTGATTGATTGATTGATTGTGTTAAAGAGTTTCAGATATGATAATTATGTGCATATTTAGTTGCTTATTTATCTATGGATAACGTAAAATGACTATAACACACATAGAGGTGGACTAATATTTATGGGTCTGTTTGGTTATGATAGTTAGGCCCAAACCCGACAGCAGCCTAAACGTTCATCCCATAATACTACAAAATAAAAATAAACAGTGTTTCTTTTGGTTTCATATAATATATCGCCAGCCTCCGCATCTGGCTAGGTGATCTATGAGCAGTATTTCTTTATAAAAACAGTTTAGGGTTTGTTGAGGATTCGAACCTGGTATTCATGCGTGGGAGCCCTACATCGTGACAACTATGCTACGTCGGATTAACGTTTTAGTCGAAGTCGTTGATGTCAAAGATGTATTTTAGTATGAAGATTTGTGCCCGTTGCTGATCCCCATACTTCTTTTAAAATTAATATATTGAAGCGATTAGCTTTTGAAACAATGGGAATTATTGATTATGTTATAAGCTTCTTGCAGGTGCTGTTAAATCTCTAATCGCTTAAGTATTACGTGCGCTATAGAGCTGTAATACCTGAACGCAAATGATTGCAGTTTCTATTGTGGTTCCATGTTTAAGAATGGTTACATTCCGAAATACTATGTGTTGCGTGAATCATCAAGGCTGTTTTCAGTCAGATGCCAACGTTGAGTGAGTCTATTGTATACGAAGAGATTTTGTTTTCCCTTGAAAAGAGGATGTCGATCTCGTGCAATTCAATATGCCAAAATGTCAGCCTTATACAATGACAACATTAAGGCATTTAAATGTGGTTCATTGCCATGTGACTAGACGAATGTTTTTAAATTTTTACATGCTAAAGTTATGTTTGCAGGGACGTTTCTGCTTGAAAATGCCTTTTTCTGAAGAAGATTTTTTTGTCATTACTGAAAAAATAAGGTATATTTCCCGTGGCCCTGACCCCTGTCTCATTAAAAGCTTTAAATTAATAACCTTTCACGATCATCAATTTATTGCTCTTTACATAGAATCTAAACCTAGCTTGCACCGACACCGTTTTCACATTTAAAATACAATTTAGAAACTGGGTTCAATTTGGATAAAATTTCGTCGAATACTCAATAGTTCACCACTAGTTCATTATTATAGAGAACACATAGACACGTCAGTAAGTAGTTATGGCCGAGCGGTTACGAATATGGACTAGTAATCTAATAGATTCTCCCCTCCTCGGTTCGAATCCTGCTGAATACCTTTGTTAGAAAAAAAACGATTTAGTCTCTGTGTGTTGGAAAATGGCGTATATTTTTACCTTAGGTGAATAAAAGTCGTGGCCCTGACCCCTGTCCAAAAATGTATTACAAATAAACATATTTTTGATCAAGTTTTATACGTTAAGGAACATTTCTTGTGCATAACATTTTGCTATGACGTCTAAAAATCATCAAAAATACGATGTTTACGATCGCATTGAAAATACATCTTAATCGACTCAAAAATAGTAACAAAAATCGTGTTTTTTATTAAATCGGAAATGACATCTTACATAAATAGGACTTCCCGTTCAAAATGAGTCTAAGATGATCAAAATTGATGGAGGCAATCCTTCACAATCGCGAGTTGTAAATGACCCGATTTCTATTTGTTTTTTTGAAATCTCACTTTACTGGCGGGCCGGGGCGAACAAAATAGACGGTATTTTCATGCCTTGACTTCTGACTCGAAACCATTCGAAAGTTGTATGTAGCCGCGCCGTACTGCTTTAGTATAATATCAAAAATGATAAGATTATCTGCATATTATAATGTCCTTGAAACGGATCAGTGCAGCCATGCATATAAATGAAGCGCTTAGCAGAATGGCTCCCATATAAAATTGTACAGAACTTTATTGTTGCGCAGCTTCCCAAATCTCTTGTAGCAGCTATTGCACTTAGTATTCCAAAAACTGTTACTAGGTATCAATAGCAATATCGAATAGCTATAGTCATTTTTGCCCGGTCAATTTGAAGTAACACTAATTTATGTCGCTTGAATTGAGTGTTCTGCAGCAGAAGGAATTCCATTGAAAAGATCAATAGTGTTTGTTAAACGGGATTTGTACCAACACATTCCTTATTCAATTGCAAGTTATGCTCAACTTCCAACCATGCTTGGTCATTGACTATATCTTAACTAAAAAGATGGTCAGAGTTCATGTCCCGAAAATCTTAAATAGAGTTTACCCGCACCATGACCGGTATGAAACGCAGGCAGTCTCTATACTGATATGCACACAGTTGACTGATTGACTATGGTTGTCATTGGTGGCTGGTTTTAACACAGAATTTGTTTTATATGTAAATACCCCTTTCCAAAGTTAAAACTGATAGACCTATTCATTTTTGAAAATAAAAACGAAAATAAATAAATAAATAGGTAAATAAATAAATAAATAAATATACTAATAAATAAATAAATAAATTAATTAATTAATATACTAATAAATAAATAAATAAATAAATCCCTTACAAACAAATAATGATTTGACCACGTTTCAATGAGTAAATTACCCGCCTTTGTTAAAATGCTCTCGCTTTTAAACAGATCTATTATTCTTATTAAGTAATAAAATGCCTCACAATTAATAAACCAGCGTTGTCTTCTTCTTGATCACATTAAAATTAACATACTATACTGACAATGGATTGGCTCTTGACAATAAATAATAATACTTTAGCGACTTAAGACGTTTTTGCACTTTGCCGATTTGATTTGATCTCGAAACACTCGACATACATGTATTATCACAAGAGGGCGCTGTGATCATTTGTATTTTCAAGCTTTTGAAAGAGTGCCTAATGCTGATAATTTACGGTATTGCATTGTTATTGTTTATTAACACTAAGACGCTTGGCGTGTTAGTAAAAAAATGTGCATGTGACGTGTAACTTAAGTGCTGAACGAAAGAAAGTCATACACTTATAGTGACTTCGACCAAACAGGCTAGATAGACATGTGGATGAATCATTTTTGTACCCAATTTTTCACAACACAACAAATATTAGCCATGATTAGCACCAGTTAATGAAAATCCGTGGCGTTTCCAAATTCAGAAAAGACCGAAAGTTACCAAGCACATGTCCCGTATTTTGTCCCGTATTGATCACTGCACATTTTCCCCTGCGCGGGCTAGTTAGAATTAAAACTGTCATTCATGGGTAGTGGCGTAGCGTTATAGGACAACTTTCTGTCCCCTTCCTTTTTTTCCTCCGAAAATCATTGGGGGACACTTGTGCCCCCCCCCCCCCCAAATGATTTTCGGAGCAAAAAAGGAAGGGGAAAGAAAGTGGAAGGAAGAAAAGAGAACGGGGAGTGAAGGGGAAAAAGGGAAGAAGAAAAGAGAGAGGAGGGGGAAAGAAAGGAAGAAAGGGGAGAGAAAGAATCGTCAGTGTTTAATTCGAATAGGGTATCGTCCGGGGGTACTCAATGCCGGATCCAGACGATGGCGCGGCGCCCGCGCGAAATCATAGTTGCAAGGCCCTTGGTATCTTTCGAACACATCGGCAACACAAAACTGCGTCCCGGGATCCGCCGTGGTGTTTCTTGAAAAAGCGGTTTATTTGCAATTATATTTCAGAGAATAGAACCCAGAAGAGAGAGAGAGAAGGGGAGAAAGCACGGGTATTTTCCAAAGTAAAGGGGTCTACCGTTTACATGTCACGTACATGTAGGCTTCGCGAAAAATAGCTTACAATTCAGCTAAAAATTCAGTTTTCAGTGGACTAATTTCAAAAAATTCCCGGATGGCAAAGCGGCTCCAAAAGCCACTTGAACCACCGGATACTCGCGCTTCGCGCTCACAATGTTATTCAACATTACAGCATTTTCTTTTAATCTTAAATAAAGAACATATCAGTCAATGCACAACTTCTTTCTTACATATAACATAATAGCTATCTAGCATTGATAAAAACCAAAATATAGATTGGAAATGAAGTGGTGGCTTTTCAATAAAATATTGGGCAAAAAATCCACTTGGGCCACATCACCCCTCATACTCCCCCTGTCCTTTTCGTTACATATTTTACCCTACTCAAATATTGGAGTCCCTAGAATTTTCTGGACGGTCATGGATTTTCTTTAAATGGGGCTCATCATGGCTTATCATTGTTGTTTTGTGGCAAATGTGGAACCAAATTGTGCCTAATACTAACAGATTTATCCAAATGTGTTGGATCTGTTTGGTCAAAACGTATATAATTGGAAGTCACTCTTTAAGATAAACACAGTGAATGACTTTCTTTTGTTCAGCACTTTATATAGTATAGATGGGGTGACAGGTGACGGCACACCGGGCAAAACGTGGCTAGTTGCCATTGTTCTTTGCCCGGCAGTTTGCGCACGCATCCTGTTTTGTTTAGGACTCGTGCCAAAGCATTATAAAGGGCAATACGGCATAGCGGACAGTGTTGTGGTCATATGGTGTTCCCTCAAGCGTGTATCGACAGTCCAGTCCCTTCGACCGTTGCGTTTGTTGATAAACATTGGATGTAAACAACGGTCACCTCATCTATACTGCATAGTGTTACACCAAGACGCTTGGCCGGCGGAACTTGATAATAATACGCGCAGCATCGTAGCAGTACCGGTGGGCGCTGCTATGGAACCAGTGTAACTTGGGATTAACCTCGCCCGGACATATTTCCAGCGATGTACACCCCACAATAAAATCGTATTTGGAAACAATCACTTATTACATCCATGCGATGTAAGTTTTAAAGCAATTGATTTATGATTTCAGACATATTCTCAGTTTTAGTATTTAGTAAGTTTTAGTATTTAAATTCTGGATAACCTCTCGCTAGAATTAAGCTCCAAATTTATTTAAGGATTTAAGCTTTAAATCCGTATAAACTTTACATGTCTCACCGATGAAGAAATTAATGCGAAATATCTTATAGGGATATGCGTTGATATGATGGACTACATTTGTGTATAGATAAATGTGAAGCTGTTCACAAAAACTCCTATGGACGTGAACATGCATTTATAAATGTGTTTAGCAATGAATGAATTCAATTGTCTACATTAATATCCGCACCGTAAATTACTCTATACGTAGTTTACAAAACACGATAATCTTTTTCATTTGTACACTTCAACACAAGGATATTGGATCCAATCAAACTATTGCGTGATTATGCACTGATAAATTGAAAATAAATTGCAGAGCGCTGACGTGACATCTGTGATGATGTTTACTGTCATTCACTTCAACGTGACTTGATCAGATAATCACTACGGCGTGTTCCAGATATAGTGTTATCAAAACCGAGCTATTGTGAATTGTATAGTTTTGTAATTCTTGCATTCTCAATGTATATTTTGTGCATACTTGTAATTGTAATATTGTTGCAATTCTGCCACGTGGCTGCAATGACTATCAATCATACCATGAATAAAAATAATAATAATAATAATAATAATATTTTGATACCTTTGATTCATTTGATCCAAGAAGTCAAGATTAAGTCTCTATGGTTAACATGGTGCTTCCACGAGCCGTATAAAAAGAGGTCACGTGGAGTATGATATGGTAGGAGACCAACCTGTAGGTCATGTGACTAAATCCTGGGAACAAAGGTTTGAAAGTGTTTTTGTATTCACTGATGAATACCGAACAATTTCGACTTGAGCTACCCCCTTGAAAAATGTCAGGCATTTCCGGTTGGGGTCAATTACAGTCAAACAGATGTCAAAATTCAAATATATTCAAATCGTGTTGATATGCATATCAAATGTCTCGTGCCAAGGACCCTTATTCAAGTCTTTCGGTAGCCCTTTTGGCAGCCATTTTGAATTTTCAAAGTCATTGTTACTCTTGAAAGTTGTATAATTGAATTTGCCATGTCAAAAAACATATTATTAGACACTCAAATCATTAGAATCGGACAATGTTAACTGTGTTGGTGAATTTGACCGCCAGTCAAAAGTGCGTTGAACTTTCGACGTTTTTGGCCAAAGCACCCTCATTTAAGGTCGGAGGTATAACAAATTATACATTTTTAGCATCCTTATGACTAGACGAGTAATAAAATATGCATATCGACACGATTTGAATATATTTGAATTTGGACCCTTGTCTGACCCCCTCCCGGAAATGCCTGACATTTTGTCAAGGGGGCAGCCCAAGTCAAAATTGTTCGGTGCTCATCAGTGAACTCATTTTTAGATATACCCCAAATCATTCGTCAGTGGTGGTGTACATACACCCCGTTTGTCTGTCGACAATGGACGCACGTCACATGAGTTTGACCTCGCGCGAAGTACGTAAGATCAACCTCGCCCAAAAAACGGTGCAACGGACATCCGTGGTGTGCAATACCAATACGTAAGCTCGACCTCACGGCTCTGATTAGTTAGCGGCATTTTTAATTTTTAATTGCTCAATCCTAACGGGAGAACTTTGTAAAAATCGAAATTTAGACCTTCCGAGAACCTTCTGAGTTTCATGCCAATAAGACAATCGTCAGGTGACAAGATGATGGTATTATGACTGAATCGCTCACATCTAAAAAGGTATGAATATACTTTCAAAGGTGTTAGCGATTCAGACTCAATCCCAGGATCGGTCTAAAGGCTTCGAGATAGCAAAAAAGTTCTCAACTGATATAAAAGGTCAGGGGCATAATAATTAACATAAATTCATTAATATCGACAATAGTTCATGGTTAGACTATCTTTTGAATAAAAGTGCTCAATCCTTAGTTCCAAAATTCACCGCAATATCATCATTGATGTGTAATCATACGTCTATATTTTTGTTGTAGTGTATTGACTCATTATTTTCATTATTGGTTACGCAACCTATGGCATATTTCATATTCTAGTTCACCACAAAGGTCAAGCCCGCTAGCTATGGTAGGTTGGTCTGAATTCAAGTGCGTTGAAAACGTAATCAGTAAGTAGGATTCACCAGTTTTCCATTACACAACCTACGCTATTCACTTTTCACAAATTGCCCGCAAGAGATTCATTCGCATTTCTAGTCAGGAGGACGAAGGAGGCGGTTGGATTTTATAAATTGTTAACGCACTCTTATTTGAAGTGTGTAACTAGAAGATAAACGACTTTAATATATTTGAATATATTTACCGCTTAGGTTTTCGTTCTCGTGAAATACCTTTATCACTAAGGCGAGAACTGAAACATATCTGAGCAAAGTGTTTTCCATTTGGTACATTTTCAGGTTCCGAGTTTTGCAGAAACGAAAATATTTTGGTACATCTAGTTCAGCTGAGATTAATTGAAGTTGGTCAAAATAGTATCGGATGAGCTCATCAGGAACATTTTACATACATTTAGTGCTGCAATGTAACTGCATTTGGTGGGAAAGTGTATTTTAGGTCCCAGATACTGGTATACCAGTATCGGTCAATACAATTTGCCAGTATTGCTCGACACTAGAACGTTTCTGTCCCAGTATTACCCAATAATGGAACATGTTTAAAGTACCAGTACCCATCTATACAGGAACGTTTTGTTCCTGTATGGATGTTGGAAACATTACCAACAGCATAAATGTCAAGATTGAAATTGATAGCACAAATAGGACAAAAAGTACTTTAGGTCCCAAATTCTGGACGGTAATAGTATCGTACGATACTGGAACCTCCAGTTTTTTCCGCAATTTTTATACTTTATGAATGGCTATAAATATGTATTAATATCTTTGACATTTTGTATTAAATGTATTCTCATCGTTGGTTATCAACATTGTGCAACGCTTTTAGTTAAAGGAGCTATCGTTTATAAATGTATATTTCTACATATAATTATGCCATTCTAAACCCTTAGCTCAAAATGGTACATTGAAAACGTATAATAAGCCCATTAAGGATCACAAAAGATAATGAAAAAGGCAATATAAACGAGTGGGCATTAGCAACAAGACAGGAATTACCTGTATACATTACGAGGCCCGATATGATGCATGTGGTCTAGAAACGCCAACGTTAATTCATCGAACCGAAACCTTTTATAAAACAGTTTATTTATTATTTATAAATAAAAGAGATTATTTTTACGCGGAGACAAACGTGGAGGATTTATCGACAACACGACTGGATTAAACTTGATACGATGGAACAGCGCCATCATTCATGTGAAAGTGGTTCTTCCAAATGACAGTTCAGAACAGTTCTTTTATTTCAATTATTCGTGTTAGGCAGTACAGTGTTATATTTCCCAGAGAAGTGACGGCACTACCGGTGGAGAAATATTCCAAACCCTCGCTGCGGAGATCAGTGTACTCAAACTTAACTTTTCCTTATTTTTGTTTTGCACAGTGAGTTGTGCAAAGTAACTCTTGAAAAAAGTGTACTTTAGGTCCCAGATACTGGTATACCAGTATACCAGTATCGTTCAATACTGGAATTTAAAAGTTGCCAGTATCGGTTGATACTGGTACGAATTTACTGTACCATTATCGGAGCGATACTGGAACTTGTTTAAGTTCCAGTATCGGGCGATACTGGTACACGTGATACCAGTAAGATTTGTCCCACTACGATACGATACTGGTACATAATATTATTATGTTCCAGTATCGCCCGATACCGGATCCTTTATATGTGGCAGTTTCTACCGATACCAGAATCAAACGATACTGGGTGTTCCAGTATCGAACGATACTAGTACAGTCCAGAATCTCAGACCTAGTACACTTTTTCCTTTAGATTGAGCAAGACGGGTTTCCAAAGCCGAGAGAAACCAAACGGGAGCAAAATGGTCTGATAGAGTTCATGATTGATACGTTTAAATATATGGAGGATAGTTTTGTATTTCATTATTTCATTCGGCTTGCCAGTGAACTACTAATATCAAGCTATATTCATGCTATACGAGGTTAAGCAGCCAAATGGTTTAACTCAAAGGGCATCACATGCACAAACACAGTACATCAGCCACCGTTCGTGTTGGCAATGCGCAATTGTCCTCACCTTCTCCCACAAACGTGCATACGGACATTTCCCATCGTTATAAGGATAAGTCTAAATACCCATATATAGTGACGAATGACAGCTACTAGTACAAAAAACGCTCAAACTTCAGTTGTGTACTACATGAAAATCCGAGACATGGAAAATGCACACTAACAATATGAAAAACGCATAAGAAATTCTCTAAAATGAATACATTATGTAATGCTTTTGTATCTATCGAAGATTGCTTTATTTAACCGGTAACGAGATTTCCAAGATTGCGTTTATTGAAAGTATACATTTTCATTTCAAAATTTCTTCAGGCAACTAAAAACGAACTAAATGACCTGTTTCTGTAGAGATGGTTATTTATATACCTTTTTGAACTTTTATGACCGTTACTGTTTAATTACATCCAAGTAGCACACTTATTTGAAAAGGGCTAATAAAGTGTAAAATTGTCAGGGCTTATAAATGCGTTATCAAAATGTGTTCATTCACCATAATTCATTCAAATTTCCTGCGGTGATCAGAATGCAGAAATTAATCTATTAATTGGATCGGTAGTGCGCGAATTATTTCCTTCAAATATGCATACGGACATTCTCCTTCGAACGCGCTCGAACTTTAGTTGTGTAACGCATGGCATTCCGGGACATGGAAAACGCACACTAACAATATGACCAACGCTCAACACTAAATGTAATGCTTTTGTATCTTTTGAAGATTGCTTCATGCGATTTCCAGGATTGCATTTATTGAAATCATAAATTTGTATTTCAAATTGTCTCCAGCCAAATAATAAAAGCGAATTAAATTACCTGTCTCTGTAGAGATGGTTATTAGTATACCTTTTTGGAACTTTTATGACCGTTACTATTTAATGAACCATACGAATTTGTAGCACACTTTTAGTTGAAAAGAGTTAATAAAGTGTATAAATTGTCAGGGCTTATACAAATTGAGCTTTTTCCATAAATTATGCACATGCTGTTATAATACCTAAGTCATTGACCAAATAAAAGTGTTGATAAATGCACAATTTCAATTCTGCCTAAGTCAGCCTAGGGAGTTAGGCAGATTGTAATATTGATGTAAAATGTTTAAAATGGGTCATATTAACTCGTATTAGGCCTATAACAAGCCACATTTCACTTAAAGGTATATATCCAGCCTAATTATATCCAACAGTTACTGCTCCTGTTGATATTCACCTGCACTTTTCATGGTGCTATTCAACATATCGTCAGCCTGCTTCGATAACTGCTTAACTCACTTTTCATATTTTGGTTGTTTTCTAAAAACTAGACAAAATGAGTTAAGCAATTATCGAAGCAGGCTGACGAATGTATTTGTTGAGATTACAACCGTAAGAGTGCAAAGATTCTATTGAAATGAAGTTTTCTATTCATAACAACAAGATGTTATCAGTAATCGCACCAACTACGAGCATCTCTTTACCTCGGCATGTACTATTTGCAGCGGATAGGTATAAATAGTCAGGATTAAAGTAGTCCATGTTAGATTAATTGATTATTAATTTGCATTAAAGCAATATTATGTGATATTTTCAAACTGTTACACATATTTTTGTCTCTCTTATTATGAAGTTTTACTATAAAGAAAGACATTCTAAGACATTTTCCGTAGAAAAATCGAATAAATGTATTAAATCACAAAGTAAATCTGCTTCCATTTATTTAATTTTTTGATTTTCATAATAAAAAAGTGTACCGTTGGATGTGTTTACTTGTACATTGCGATCAATTACGGCGTTAGTTTCATGTTTAATCAAATTTCACAAAATCAATGCTCAAAGATAGAGGGCGTTTTATGAAAAAGATCGCATAATATGCCTTTAAATTCGTAAAATGTGTACATAAGATTAAAAACGATACGTGATTTTTTCGAATTTAATTTTATTAAATCGTTGCTATGGACCGTAAAGTTTTTACTACCCTGTCCCCCTTTTTGAACATTTTGAATGAATATGTCTATCACGGCCCTTAGGCTTGACTTATAATTGACCTTTTTAAAAGGAAAAATATTTAAATTCCACAATTTATACAGCATTTACCGCAAATATATGATTTTATGCTAACGTGCTTCATCGAAAACGTGCCTGATCACCTATTAAGCCCAGAACCCTATTACCTAGGAATTTAGTTGATTGTTGGTAGCTGAGGATCGGGTTAAATGTACCGACCATTCGTGCACTAGCAAATGAGTGGCCCATTCAACACGTCAGGGTTGTTTGTTTACCGAATTCACCTCACTTCAATACAAGACGTTGATCATAATGTTCTGGTATTTCCACTGTACGTTGCATTTTCAAGGCGCAATTATGGCGGGCTATTATAAGTGGACGAAAATCTTATGAATGACACCGTGACTCCGTTGTTTGCTTAGGACCTGGACTACCACGCAAGTAAGTGACCAGGGCTAGATTCCTGGCGCCGGCGAAGCGTGTTTTTACTCCCATCAGTTGATACGTCCCTCTCCCCTGATATCCTTTATATGCCTAAACCACGTCAAGGGGGTTAGTGTCATTAATCATTTAACAATGTGATGTATATTGATCATTTATTTTGTTAATTTCGTACACAGTTGTTGAAAAATAATAACCTTCAGATATATTAGACCGAGTGTGATAGGTAGATTAAAACCCTTGAATTCATATACGTGTTATCTAATACATAATTGAATAGCAATCATGGCTTTACCTTTCTTTTGATTGATAGTTTTATTTTTACAGCGTATGTTGTAACGGGGTTACAGTTTGAATACAAATGATAAACGACCCAATTTATTGTCGTATAGACGTGACGTTTGGGCATTGTGTGGTTACAAATCTCGCGCAAAATCAGAGCGAGTTCAGAATCAGCTGCACGGAGTTTCAATTCATTCTCTAGTACAGCCTATAGCTGTCGTAGGTTGTGTTATTGTTATTGACCCCTTGTATTGCAAAGAAGATAGACCTACTTTCAGACTACATACAAATCCCCAGTGAATGACTACAAAGTCAGAATAGCCGATTGTATATATTTTCCCCGGAGATCAAATTACCCGCTTAGCTGTCACATAACCCTTGTTCCTGTCTCAACGTCCACAATGAAAATAGGGAGAGAAAGCATTCAATACGGAAGGCCCGTCAATTTGAAATTCTGTTCGGCACAATCTCCACGACGTTATTTTCCATAGAGTTAAGAATAATCTGCATCAATCATATTTAAACAATTTCTTTTCTCTTCCTGCCTTTTAGGTATTTTTATTTTCATTTTTGCACTTTGTTTTTACAACACGCGGGATAGTGGGACAGATAATAATAATAATAATATAATAAATAACATTTATACCGCGCCTTTTTCTAGGGATACAAAGCGCAAAAACATGAAAAATACAACAGCAAAAAGAAATACCAAGGATATTTAAGGAATCAAATGATTTTTGAGTTTGGACTTAAAACATTGTACACTAGTGGCATTTATAACAGCTACAGGTAATTTATTCCACAAACGTGGAGCCACTATTGAGAAGGCTCTATCCCCAGCAGATTTCTTGGTGACAGGAACGAAAAAATGTATTCTGTCAGCAGAGCGTGTTCTCATAGAGCTTTGAGATTGTTTCTTAACAAGACAGTCTTGAATATACTGGGGACAGAGCCCTTCCAAGGATTTGTACACATACAGCATTGTCTTATAATACATAATACGTTCATTTACTGGTAACCAGTGTAATTTAGCCAACAATGGGGATACCTTCTCACGTCTGGGCTTGAGACACACCAGTCTTGCACACTTGTTCTGCAAGATTTGCAACCGTTTCAGATCTTTTTAGATATACAATTTAGCAAAATATTACAATAATCAAGACGAGAAAGAATGAGAGCTCTAACAACGTTGTGACAGGTATCAACATCAATATATAGACGGATTCTACGAATGTTTCGTAGGAGCCAGTTGATGGATCTACGCGTATAGGACGTAATCCAATCAATTGAATCATCCCCGGTGGGTTGTCACTGCCAGTTAATCAATAATCTGTCTATTGCTACACATAGGCTGCGTGTGGAAAACCAAAGTGCAAAAATGAAAATCGGACGTAGGATCTCTCAAAGTTCTTCACAATTGCAGTAGTCCAATTATCTCCACTTTACTCTAAGCCATATCTCAGTGACTTTTGAGACAAGACAAGTGTTTATTCTAATGCTTTTATTAACCTAGATATCAACGGGGTACTCTCTCTTCAATTCACGATATTTGGTTTGCATTGATCCACTACAGCAGGTCGTCCGTGTAAGTCTTTCGGTAGTTGTATTGAAACAGAACCACGAGCACAGGGAGAAGGAGCATTATTACCTGTCGGCAAAAGCGATCAAACACCAGTCGTCCGCTACGGAATACGATTTAGTTTAATAACAACCAGTACTAACAATGAATTTATAGAATGTATCTGGTTGAAGTACATTGAAGCACTCTACCAATCATTAGTTACCCGATATTTGGCATATTTCATAATGAGGTTCCCGCAAAGGTCACGCCCGCTAGGTGGGATAGGCTCACTTGAATCAAGTACCAAGTACGTTGTATATGGTATCATTGAGTAGGATACGCCAGTTTCCAATTACACAGACTATGCTACTCACTTTACATTTGCCCGCAAGAGACTTATTCGCATTTCTTTTCAGCAAGACGGGACGGGGGGGGGGGGGGGGGGTTATCGCCTGTTATAAATTGTTACCCCATTCTTTCTGAGGACTTACTAAGAGATGGACAGCTACAGTATGTTAATGTATCTACCTTCGTGACTTATATCTTCTTTTGTAAATCACTTTAGCAAGAATTGAACCTGTAAAACAATTGTTTTTACAAATATACCTGTCGGCAAAAGCGATCAAACACCAGTCGTCCGCTACGGAATACGATTTAGTTTAATAACAACCAGTACAAACAATGAATTTATAGAATGTATCTGGTTGAAGTACATTGAAGCACTCTACCAATCATTAGTTACCCGATATTTGGCATATTCATAGTGAGGTTCCCGCAAAGGTCAAATTCTTCATGTCACCAACAAGAGAAACATCATCAAAGAACCGTACAACATCCATGGCCATATTCTTGAAGAGGCGGACACTGCCAAGTACCTGGGCGTAAACATTCACCGCAGTCTCAATTGGAACCACCACATTCAGAAGGTCACATCAAAGGCAAACTCCACCCGTGCATTCCTCCAGAGAAATATACATCAATGTCCACGTGAAACTAAGGTGTTGTGTTACACTACCCTTCTTCGTCCACTTGTCGAATATGCCAGCATCATTTGGGATCCTCATACCAATGCTAACATCAATAGATTGGAAATGGTACAGCGCAAATATGCCAGGTTCGTCTTTTATGACTACAGAACAACCAGTAGTGTCACAGCCATGCTTGATCAGCTGAAGTGGTCATCATTACAGGAAAGACGAGCACATGCCAAAGTTGAAATGATGTATCGTATCGTGAACGACCTGGTAGATATTCCAACATCCTACCTCACACCAACCCTGATGATGCGAGGACACACCCAGAAGTACCTGGTTCCATTCGCCAGAATAGACGTCTTCCGTCACTCATTTTTTCCGGATGGCATCAGACTCTGGAATGCTCTACCACAGCAGCTTGTTGACAGCGCCTCCCTCGATTGCTTCAGAGGGCAGACGCAGTCTATCCAGCTTCGTTAGCTCCACCCATGTTTTTAGCGCACATTAGTTTAGCTCTGCACATTGTACATATCCAGCACCCACAAAGCACACAGTACGTGAATACGCCAATGGCGGTCTGTACTTTAATGGAAGAAGAAGAAGAAGTACCAAGTACGTTGTATATGGTATCATTGAGTAGGATACGCCAGTTTCCAATTACACAGACTATGCTACTCACTTTACATTTGCCCGCAAGATACTTATTCGCATTTCTTTTTAGCAAGACGGGACGGGGGTGGGGGTATCGCCTGTTATAAATTGTTACCCCATTCTTTCTGAGGACTTGCTAAGAGATGGACAGCTGCAGTACGTTAATGTATCTACCTTCGTGACTTATGTCTTCTTTTGTAAATCACTTTAGCAAGAATTGAACCTTTGTTTTTACAAATATAGACTGAGTATATCTAATAATGTGAAAATAGTAATTGTCATCATAAAGATACCTATTTGCAGTTTATATCATTGGCAAATATTTTGTTGTTTACGTCCATATAATATTGGATGAAGTCGTCCAGGGATTTCTTACACACCTCTCATGTGCAATGTAATATCAATACTTGGTTGATTACTGTAATATTCATACAATTTAAAACATGTGCAGTTAATGAAACACTTCTTTGGTTGAGCTTATATCGCTACCTACTAAAAAAGTGTTTTGTAATAATGAAACCCCTAAATAAATTACGTGATTTAGCACTGAAAAGGATGGGACCTGGAAAACGTGGGTCGCTTGTCCAAAAGGATCACATAGTTAATGCGAAAGGAAATATAAAACCGGTGGTCATTAGCAATAAGACAGGGATTGCCTGTATATATTGCGAGTCTAGAAATGACGTATTTGTTCTAGAAACGCCAGGATTACTTTTATTAACCTTAGCTCCCTGTAATTAAATAAATGATTGAAAAGGGATACTTTTACCCGGACCCCAAATTGCAGGACTAATCAATAGCATGACTGTTTTAAACAAGACAATTTGATATGAATGGATAGCAAACAGACGTTATTCGTAATTGGCGCATTTACGTCAAAAGAGGACCGTGCTATCCTATCCAGCAGGCTCAGAGCAAGTAGTGCTCAGAAAACGAGGCTAGTTATGTAGCCGAGACGTGAGTGATGTAGTTTTTCCACTAGTGTAAAATGCAATGTATGCTGGTAACCGACACTATCTAGGAAAACGTAGAAGTTCAAATTTCATTATATTGCAGTAAAAGTACGAGATTGTTTATATATTTATCGGCGTGATATCGAGTATGGCTTCCTCTTTGACATGAAATCGCCAATTACGAATAACGTTTATAAGGATGGAATTTTGTTATTGGTCTTCAAAACGACCCCTTTTGATTATTATTGCCCATTCCGTTTACGGTTTACAAATGTTCAGAGGATTCCGTGAAAATGTTGCACAAAAGATATCCACAAGAAATTTAATAATCATGGAACTGTAAGAAACAGACAAAACTTATGATTTATAAATCTAATTTAATATGAGAGACATTTGAGGGTTAAAATAGACCTCATCTCTTTAAACAGATCTTGCTTTAATAATGTACCAAGTGTATACTTCATTGTTATTAATATTTTTGTGCAATACCGAGTTATATCACAATGTATCTTAATACTTTGTATGCAATATCGTTTTATTTATCAGAGATTCAGCAAACAGCATGTAATTTGGTCTATCTATCAAATTTAGTTTTATAGATACAATATCAACAGTTATACAGTTTGTTGTGTTGTGTGAATAACTAATACTTCAGTAGTGGTAACATCCACCAACTTTGAACACCTGGATATGAAGAAATTTGTCAAATTTTGACCTGAAGTATTTTTCCTGGTTTTTAAAAACGGGTCCTGAATATTTTGACTCACCCTGTATTGGTCATTAGCACCAAGACAGGAATCACCAGTATGCCTTACGAGGACCGACATGATGCATATGGTTAAAAACGCCAACGTTAATTCGTCGAACCGAAACGCTTGAGTTGTGCAAAGTCACCTTTATATCGGATCAGTAGGGCAGTAAATAAAAATGTTTAGCTAACAAAATAACAGACAGATTTCTGGCCATATTTACATTGAGCAAGACGGGTTTCCAAAGCCGAGGGAAACTAAACGGAAGCATGGTCTGATTGAGTTCATGATTGATACGTTTAAACACACGGACGAGAGTCTTGTATTTTATACGGCTTGCCAGTGAATAAAACAAACTCCAGTATTATAGGTGACTTATGGATATCAAGCTCTATTCATGCTATACGAGGTTAAGCAGCCAAATGGTTTAACTCAAAGGGCATCGTATGCACCAACACAGTATAGTCACCGTATGTATTGGCAACCCGGGCAAATGAGCACCGATGTGTCTCAATCAATTTTGAAAGGAAGGTGCCCTGTAAATGTCGAAATCCTATTACGATACGAGGATTATTCAACGGGTTTATTCTACCTCCTGCCTCATATCTTATGATTGGTTAATTCAGATGGCAGTCAAATGAAACTTTACCTGTTTATACTCAAATGCAATTTACGTAATATTATAGTCATATTCACCTTTTTTGCCGTTTGCAAAGGAGAGTTTGGTGGACATGAAATGGTTAGGAGTTTTAATCATTAACATTAACATTAAGTCACAATTGTACTTGAAAATGAATTTGAAATACAAAAAAATGCAAGAACAGACTTAGACTTTTGATATGCGTGCAATGTATTATGGGATTAGACCATCCCAATCTGGAAAATCTTATACCAGGATTAATAAAACATTTACAGGTCTGAAATGGTGCCCAGATTGTTTAATGTTAAGAGAGTATATCAATAAAAAACAAATTTCAACATTCCACTCCAATTGAGTATACCCTTGAATATCAACATTTAAAATCGAATTAAATGTACCCTGAATGAATACATTTTAAATAGAAAGTGATTGTGTTATCAAGACCGATAAGCATGCGCCCACAAACAATCGTCATGAGCCACAACCAGTGATTGAATACATCTTGAGTGTAACTTACTCTATTTGTTCTCGAAATTAAGAATTTCAATAAGAAATAATGTGTTTTTGAATTCTTACATCGTTATACCTATTAATAACATAACTAATCTAACTTCTAAATTCAACTCTTCGTGGTGAGAATCTTTCACAGAGCACGGATAAAAGTGTCCATCCTCCTAAGTGACTATTTGATTGTTTTGAAGTTTGTTTGCGTTCTACTTGGCTACAAGTGCAAAGGCAAATCAAGTGTAATGATTGGTCACTCAGGAATAGAATACCATATCGTTTGTTTAGCTCGAAGTAAAATGCGTGATGTCTTTTGAATCACGAATGGTGTGGAGTGAGCATTCCTGTCTATCATTAGGATAGTTGGGTTAACAAGAAACTTTTAGCATTTCTCAAAATATAATATTTGCTATTCTGCAGTCGATCTATCTGGAATATTTAAGATATCTATAACGTTACAAGTCATATAGAATGATTTTTTTAATTGTCATTACCTTCTCCCACAAGCATACGGACATTTCCCATCGTTATAAGGATAAGTCTAAATACCGATATAAAGTGACGAATGACAGCTACTAGTACAAATGACGCTCGAGCTTTAGTTGTGTACTACATGGAAATCCGGGATATGGAAAACGCATACTAATAATATGATCCACGCATAACAATTTCTCTAACATTAAGACATTATGTAATGTTTTTGTATCTTTTGAAGATTGCTTCATTTAACCGGTAACGTGAGTACTAAGATTGCGTAAATTGAAATCATACTTTTCTCTTTCTCCAGCCAACTCAAACCGAATTAAGTGACCTGTTTCTGTAGAGATGGTTATTTATATACCTTTTTGAACTTTTATAACCATTAGTATTGTTTAATTACATCCAAGCGGCACATTTATTTGAAAAGAACTAATAAAGTGTCAAAATTGTGAGGGCTTATAAATACGTTATCAAAATAGGTTCATTCACCATAATTCATTCAAATTTCCTTCAAATGTGCATACGAACATACTCCTTCGAACGGGCTCGAACTTTAGTAGTGTTATACATGGAAATCAGGGACATGGAAAACGCACGCTAACAATATAAACAACGCCTAAGGAGTTCTTTTAAAATTAATACAATATGTAATGCCTTTGTATCTATTGAAGATTGCTTTATTTAACCGGTAACGCGATTTCCAACAGTCAATTTATTGAAATCATAAATGTTGTATTTCAAAATACAATTTTCTCCGGCCAACCAAAACCGAATACTATGACCTGTTTCTGTAGAGAAGATTATTGATATACCTTTTTGAACTTTTATCACCGTTACTGTTTAATGAATCAAACGAATTACATTTAAGTTGCACACTTATTTGAAAAGAGCTATTAAAGTGTAAAAATTGTCGGGGCATATAAATACGTTATCAAAATGTGTTCATTCGCCATAATTCATTCAAATTTCCTGCGGTGATCATAATGCAGAAACTAATCACTTAATTGGATCGATAGTGCGCGAATTATCTCCTATGTTATGTTGAGATGACAACCGTAAGGGTAAAAAGGTTCTATAAAAAGAATTTTTCTATTCATAACAACAAGATGTTATCGGTAATAGCACCAACTATGAGCTTCATTTTACCTAAGGTTCGGCAAGTACTATTTGCAGCGTTAACAGATAGGCATATTATATTCAGGGGTTAAAGTAGTCCATGTTTAATTAATTGATTATTATTGGCAATATAATGTGATCTTTTCAAACTTCTACACATATTTTTATCTCTCTTATTATGACGTTTTACTATAAGGCAAGACATTCCGGGACTCATACATCGATCTTGACTGCATTTTCCGTAGAAAACAACGCATACATTTACTAAATCACAATGGAAATCTGCTTCCAATTGACCTTTTTTTCATGCTGTTGCACATTTGAATATCAATGTCATGCCTTTCAGAACAGTTCTTTTATTTCAATTATTCGTGTTAAGCAGTACAGTGTTATATTTCCCAAATTGGTGAAGGTACTACCGGTGGAGACATTTCTAAACCCTCGCTGCGGAGATCAATGTTCTCAAACTAAACTCTTCATTATTTTTTTTTTTGCAACGATGAGTTGTGCAAAGTGACCTTTCTATTGGATCAGTAGAGCAGTAAATAAAAATGTTTAGCTAACAAAATAACAGACAGATTTCTGGCCATATTTAGATTGAGCAAGATGGGTTTCCAAAGCCGAGGGAACCAAATGGAAGCAATTAGATGGTCTGATTGAGTTCATGATTGATACGTTTAAACACACGGACGAGAGTCTTGTATTTTATACGGCTTGCCAGTGAATAAAACAAGCTCCAATATAGGTGACTTATGGATATCAAGCTCTATTCATGCTATATGAGGTTAAGCAGCCAAATGGTTTAACTCAAAGGGCACAGTATATAGTCAACGTATGCATTGGCAATGCGCCCGGGCATTTTGAAAGGAAGGTGCCCTGTAAAGGTCGAAATCCTATTACGATACGAGGATTATTCAACAAGTTTATTCTACCTCCTGCCTCATATCTTATTATTGGTTATTTCAGATGGCAGTCAAATGAAACTTTACCTGTTATACTCAAATGCAATTTACGTAATATTATAGTCATATTCACCTTTTTTGCCGTTTGCAAAGGAGGGTTTGGTGGACATGAACTGGCTTGGAGTTTTAATCATTAACATTAAGTCACAATTGTACTTGAAAATGAATTTGAAATACAAAAAAAATGCAAGAACAAACTTTGACTTTTGATATGCGTGCAATGTATTATGGGATTAGGCCATCCAAATCTGGAAAATCTTATACCAGGATTATTAAATCATTTACAGTTCAAGAATGGTGCCCAGATTGTTTAATGTGAAGAGAGTATTTCAATAAATAACAAATTTCAACATTTGAGTATACCCTTGAATATCAACATTTAAAATCGAATTAAATGTACCCTGAATAAATAGATTTTAAATAGAAATTAAGAATTTCAATAAGAAAGAAATATAGGTGGTTTTGAATTCTTACATCGGTATACCTATAGATTACATAACTAATCTAACTTCCAAATGTAACTCTTCAACATTTGAAATCGAAATAATGTACCCTGAATGAATAGATTTTAAATAGAAAGTGATTGTGTTATTAAGACCGATAAGCATGCGCCCATAAACAATCGTCATGAGCCACAACCAGTAATTGAATACATCTTGAGTGTTACTTACTCTATTTGTTTTTCCGAAATTATATGTGGTTTTGAATTCTTACATCGTTATACCTATAGTTTACATCTAACTTCTAAATTCAACTCTTCGGGGTGAGAATCTTTAACAGAGCACGGATAAAACTGTCCATCCTCCTAAGTGACTATTTGATTGTTTTGAAGTGTGTTTGCGCTATACTTGGCTTCAAGTGCAAAGGCAAATCAAGTATAACGATTGGTCACTCAGGAATAGAATACCATATCGCTTGTTAAGCACGAAGTGAAATGCGTGATATCTTTTGAATCACGGATGGTGTGGAGTGAGCATTTATGTCTACCATTAGGATATTTGGGGTTACAAGCAACTGTAAGCACTTCTTAAAATATAATATTTGCTATTCTGCAATCGATCAATCTGGAATATTTAAGATATCTAAAACGTTACAAATCATATAGAATGAATTTGTAATTGTCATTACTTTCTCCCACAAACGTGCATACGGACATTCTCCTTCGTTATAAGGATAAGTCTGAATACCAATATAGTGTCGAATGACAGATGCTAGTACAAATTAAGCTCGAACTTTAGTT
Organism: Ophiura sarsii; assembly: GCA_035610835.1. Lineage (NCBI taxonomy): Eukaryota > Metazoa > Echinodermata > Ophiuroidea > Amphilepidida > Ophiuridae > Ophiura > Ophiura sarsii. The sequence continues at coordinate 21,821,400 of CM069450.1, read as the reverse complement.
GTGTACTACATGGAAATCCGGAACTTGTAAGACGCACACTAATAATATGATCCACGCATAAAGATTTCTCTAACATTAAGACATTATGTAATGCTTTTGTATCTTTTGAAGATTGCTTCATTTAACCGGTAACGTGATTATCAAGATTGCGTTAATTGAAATCATACATTTTCTTTTTCTCCAGCCAACTAAAACCGAATTAAGTGACCTGTTTCTGTAGAGATGGTTATTTATATACCTTTTTGAACTTTTATGAGCATTAGTATTGTTTAATTACATCCAAGCGGCACACTTATTTGAAAAAGAACTAATAAAGTGTCAACATTGTCAGGGCTTATGAATACGTTATCAAAATATGTTCATTCACCATAATTCATTCAAATTTCCTTCTATGTGCATACCGTCATTCTCCTTCGAACGGGCTCGAACTTTAGTTGCGTTATACATGGAAATACGTGACATGGAAAACGCACACTAACAATATAAACAACGTATAAGAAATTCTCTAAAATTAATACAGTATGTAATGCCTTGGTATCTATTCAAGATTGCTTTATTTAACCGGTAACGCGATTTCCAAGAGTGAGTTTATTGAAATCATACATTTTGTATTTCAAAATACAATTTTCTCCAGCCAACTAAAAACAAATACAATGGCCTTTTTCTGTAGAGAAGATTATTCATATACCTTTTTGAACTTTTATCAACGTTACTGTTTAATAAACCAAACGAATTACATTCAAGTGGCACACTTATTTGAAAAGAGCTATTAAAGTGTAAACATTGTCGGGGCATATAAATACGTTATCAAAATGTGTTCATTCGCCATAATTCATTCAAATTTCCTGCGATGATCATAATGCAGAAACTAATCTCTTAATTGCATCGGTAGTGCGCAAATTATCTCCTATGTATTGTTGAGATAACAACAGTAAGGGTGAAAGATTCTATTGAAATGAATTTTTCTATTCATAACAACAAGATGTTATCAGTAATAGCACCAACTATAAGCTTCATTTTACCTAAGGCTCGGCATGTACTATTTACAGCGTTAACAGATAGACATAGATATTCAGAGATTAAAGTAGTCCGTGTAAGATTAGTTGATTAATAATTTGCATTAAAGCAATATTTTGTGATCTTTTCTAACTTTTGTCTTCCTTATTATGAAGTTTTACTATAAGGAAAGACATTCCGAAACTTATACATCGATCTTGACTGCATTTTTCCGTAGAAAAAACGCATGCATTTACTAAATCAAAATGGAAATTTGCTTCCAATTACTTAATTTTTCGATTTTTATACTAAAAAGGGTTTCGTTGGGTGTGTTAACTTGTGTACATTGCGATCGATTACGGCGTTAACATGGTGTCAAACAATAGGATTCTATTTGTTATACCTTATAAGTTATGTTTTTGTTTATTTGTTATCCATATAAACCATGATTTTGAAGTAATTAGGACGCGTATTGCTTTGTAACTTACAAGATATCTTACTTTCATGTTTATGGATCAAAATGCACAAAATAATAGCTCAAAGATAGAGAGCGTTCCATGAAAAAAGATCAAATAATATGCCTCTGTTTTGGAAATTATTTTCTTATTTCTATATCTTTGATACTTCTGTATCATTGATACCGTTTACAATGATTTACATGTATGTTTTAGCGTCACTCATAATTGACCTTAAGCGTGATCTTTTTGACAGGAAAATATTTAAATTCCACAATTTAGTGTCCCTATTTGCAGTACGACATTTACCGCAAATATGTAATGTTATGCTAAAGTGCTTCATCGAAAACGTGCCTAATCACCTATTACGCTCAGAACCCTATTACTTAGGAATTTTGTTAATCGTTGGTGGCTGAGGATCGGGTTAAATGTACCGACCATTCGTGCACTAATAAATCAATGGTGTTTAAACAGGGTGTTCAAAAAATAAAACCGTGCACGTGTTTACCCAACTTATTGACCATGAAGTACTTAAAGTTGTCATAACATACTTACATATTGAGAGACGGACGTTGTGCCACTTTACAGTTTGCAATGAATAGAAAGTTTACACCGGAGATACAAATCTTCCACCTGTTCAAATGTTCTCAGCAAGTGTTATGCAATCATATTTATTTGTATTGCGATCAAATAGGTTTAAATAATACAATGAGTGTCTGTGTAGCCGAACAGAACTGAATATTTTTAAAATTCAGACCGAATGCCTCCACCCTCTCCTTATGTTTCAAAACGGATTGATGCCCATTGGAAGAACAAGTTAATATCGGTTTGATGCTTATAAGCATTCTTTCTGTAAAAGTGGCACAATATCGATTTTAGGTAGCTTTAGGTAATTGATCATATCTCAGGATTGAAAAATCCAAATTAGATGAAATAAACGGCATATGAAAGCTAAGCGTTTTTATTCTTTTAATAAGTTTTAAAATGTTGAAACAAATTCTAGCACTTCATGGTCAATAAGTTGAGTAAACACATGCACGATATTGTTGGGGACACCCTATATAAGCTTCCATATAAGAACGTGTGCCATGTAGCTTGCCGATTCAACACTTCTTGGTTGTTTGTTTACCGAATTCACCTTTACTTCAATACAAGACGTTGACCATAATTTTGGGTAATTTCCACTGTAAGTTGCATCTCATGGCGCAATTATGGCGGGCTATTATATGCGGACGAAAATATTATGATTGACACCGTGACTCTGTTGTTTGCTTATATAAGACCAGGACTACCACGCCACGCAAGTGACCAGGGTTAAATTCCCGGCGCCGGCGGAGCGTGTTTATACTCCCATCAGTCGATACGTCCTTCTCCCCTGATAGCCTCGTCAAGGGGGTTAGTGTCAATAATAATTTAACAATTTGATGCACATTGAACATTTATTTTGTTAATTTTTCTGTAAGTCGTACACAGTTGTTGAAAAAAACACAGATATATAGAGCGGGTGTGATAGGTAGATTAAAATCTTTGAATTAATATACGTGTTATCTAATACATAATTGAGTAGCAATCATGGCTTTACCTTTCTTTTGATTGACAGTTTTATTTCTACAACGTATGCTGTAACGGGGTACTTTATCATGTTTACAGTATGAAATATAAATGATAAACGACCCTATTTATTGTCGTATAGACGTGACGTTTGTGTATTGTGTGGTTACAAATCTTGCGTAAAATCAGAACGAGTTCAGTATCAGCTGCACGGAGTTTCAATTCATTCTCTAGTACAGCCTATAGCTGTCGTAACTTGTGTTATTGTTATTGCCCTCTTGTATTGCAAAGAAGATAGACCTACTTTCAGATAACATACAAATCTCCAGTGAATGACTACAAAGTCTGAATAGCAGATTTGATATATTTTCCCCGGAGATCAAATTACCCGCTAAGCTGTCACATAACCATTATTCCTGTCTCAACGTCAATGCTGAAAATAGGAAGAGAAAGCATTCAATACGGCAGGCCCGTCGGCACAATCTCCCCGACGTTATTTTCCAAAGAGTTAAAGGATAATCTGCATCAATCTTATTTACACAATTTCTTTTCTCTTCCTGTCTTTCTTGTATTTTTATTTTCATTTATGCACTTTGTTTTTACAACATGCGGGATAGTGAGACAGATACGCGTATAGGACGTAATCCAATCAATTGAACCATCCCCGGTGGGTTGTCACTACCAGTTAATCAATAATCAGTCTATTGCTACACCTAGGCTGCGTGTGGAAAACCAAAGTGCAAAAATGAAAATCGGACGTAGGATCTCTCAAAGTTCTTCTCAATTGTAGTAGTCCAATTATCTCCACTTTACTCTAAGCCATATCTCAGTGACTTTTGAGACAAGACAAGTGTTTATTCTAATGCTTTTATTAACCTAGATATCAACGGGGTACTCTAACTTCAATTCACGATATTTGGTTTGCATTGATCCACTGCAGCAGGTCGTCCGTGTAAGTCTTTCGGTAGTTGTATTGAAACAGAACCACGAGCACAGGGAGAAGGAGCATTATTACCTGTCGGCAAAAGCGATCAAACACCAGTCGTCCGCTACGATTATACGATTTAGTTTAATAACAACCAGTACAAACAATGAATTTATAGAATGTATTTGGTTGAAGTACATTGAAGCACTCTACCAATCATTAGTTTTACCCAATATTTGGCATATTTCATAGTGAGGTTCCCGCAAAGGTCACGCCCGCTAGGTAGGATAGGCTCACTTGATTCAAGTACGTTGTATATAGTATCATTGAGTAGGATTCTCCAGTTTCCAATTACACAGACTATGCTACTCACTTTACATTTGCCCGCTAGAGACTTATTCGCATTTCTAGTAAGCAAGACGGGACAGGGGGGGTCACCTGTTATTAATTGTTACCCCATTCTTTCTGAGGACTTGCTAAGAGATGAACAGCTGCAGTATGTTAACCTGTAAAACAATTGTTTCACAAATATAGACTGAGTATATATAATGTGAAAGTAGCACTTGTCATCATAAAAATACCTATTTGTAATTAATATCGTCGGCAATTGTGTTGTTGTTTATGTCCATACACTATGGGATTAGGTCATCCAGGGGCTTCTTGCACACCTTTCGTTTCCAACGTAATATCAATACTTGGTGGCTGGCTATAATATCCATACAATTTTAAACATGTGCATTTAATGAATCACTATTTTTGGTGGAGCTTATATTGCTACCTAAAAAGAATTTTGTAATAATGAAACTCCTGAAAACAATACGGAAGCAGTGATTTTGTTGAAAAACTGAAGGAATCATTATACTGATTTAGCACTGAAAAGGATGGGACCTAGAAAACGTACGTCCCTTGTCCATAAGGATCACAGAGTTAATGTGAAAGGCAATATAAAACCGGTGGTCATTAGCAAAATTGTAAAACAATTGTTTCACAAATATAGACTGAGTATATATAATGTGAAAGTAGCACTTGTCATCATAAAAATACCTATTTGTAATTAATATCGTCGGCAATTGTGTTGTTGTTTATGTCCATACACTATGGGATTAGGTCATCCAGGGGCTTCTTGCACACCTTTCGTTTCCAACGTAATATCAATACTTGGTGGCTGGCTATAATATCCATACAATTTTAAACATGTGCATTTAATGAATCACTATTTTTGGTGGAGCTTATATTGCTACCTAAAAAGAATTTTGTAATAATGAAACTCCTGAAAACAATACGGAAGCAGTGATTTTGTTGAAAAACTGAAGGAATCATTATACTGATTTAGCACTGAAAAGGATGGGACCTAGAAAACGTACGTCCCTTGTCCATAAGGATCACAGAGTTAATGTGAAAGGCAATATAAAACCGGTGGTCATTAGCAAAATTGTAAAACAATTGTTTCACAAATATAGACTGAGTATATATAATGTGAAAGTAGCACTTGTCATCATAAAAATACCTATTTGTAATTAATATCGTCGGCAATTGTGTTGTTGTTTATGTCCATACACTATGGGATTAGGTCATCCAGGGGCTTCTTGCACACCTTTCGTTTCCAACGTAATATCAATACTTGGTGGCTGGCTATAATATCCATACAATTTTAAACATGTGCATTTAATGAATCACTATTTTTGGTGGAGCTTATATTGCTACCTAAAAAGATTTTTGTAATAATGAAACTCCTGAAAACAATACGGAAGCAGTGATTTTTTTGAAAAACTAAAGGAATCATTATACTGATTTAGCACTGAAAAGGATGGGACCTAGAAAACGTACGTCCCTTGTCCATAAGGATCACAGAGTTAATGTGAAAGGCAATATAAAACCGGTGGTCATTAGCAATAAGACAGGGTTTGCCTGTATACATTACGAGTCTGGATATGACGTATGTGTTCTAGAAACGCCAGGATTACTTCTATTAACCTTAACGCTTTGTAGTTTTACGTCACTAAAGGATTGAAAAGGGATACTTTTACCGGGAGCCCAAATTGCAGGACTAATCAATTAATCAATAGCATGACTGCTTTAAACAAGGCAATTTGATATGATTGGATAGCAAATAAGGATGCATTCTTGTTTATGGGTCTTCAATTTCCTACCACAAAACGTATCAAGTACAGTTTACAAGACTAAAGTGCTCAACAAAAGAAAGTCGTACACTTTGTTTTGTTTTAGTAATTGAAAATGTGACTTTTGAAAAGTGACTAATTTTCTTTAAATGGTGCTTATCATGGTTTATCTTTGTTCCTAGGTGTTATGTTTGGTATCAAAATGTGCCTAAAAGATTCATCCAAATGTCTATTTAGCCTGTTTGGTAAAACAACAATCAAAAGTTACTTTAATTGACCAAAACAAAGTGTACGACTTTCTTTTGTTGAGCACTTTAGTCTTGAAAACTGTACTTGATACGTTTTGTGGTAGGAAGCCAGGAAAGGACTTTTTATGAATTTAATACGAGCTTTCAATACCAGTGCCCTAGTGATATCAAGCTATATGTATAATAAACGACGATAAACAGCCACATGGACATTAGAGGACATTATAACGTAATAATGCCGACAGGACTCAGTTGGCGTTTTTTAAAAGTCATTTTGGTATCATGCTCAGCTTACGTTTGAAATGCATGACTTACGGGCAGTAAACTACTTTACATGCATATAATTATTGTAAAACACTAAGATTAAGGGGGCACAGCACTAAATCAACCGCCCATTGGATTACATGTAAATTAGGGCTAAAAGAGTCGCTATTTTGGGCCCTTAGTAACCATTTTTGGAATGTCTCGAATGCTTTATTCTAATAAACAAACATTCAAATTTCATAAAATCGTCAAGAAGTGTTACACCTTCCAATTAGATTTTACGATACGATCATTTAAACAGCGCCACCCCTATTTTCAGCCCGGATGCTCGCCTTCTAGCCGCCTCCGATCACGTGTGTTCATCCACGTGACAAATTGTCAATACAATCGAAAATCAATATTTTGCAATATCCTGATCAAAGTACAAGAGATTATCTTTCATTTTAATTATGAAATGCTACCCTCACGCCAAACTGATTCCCAAAGGACCCCATTAATCACAAAATCGTTTTTTGTTTTTGCCGGAACTTACTACCATTACACAAAACGAGGAGTGATTTAGTGCTGTGCGCCCTTAAGATCTCTATCTTACTACAGTAGGTCGCACTTAAAATATTGTTTACGTTGACATGGTTATAGGATAATACTATGTTTACTACTCTAAATATCGTTACATGTTACCTTTGTAAAAGCCAGTATTCGCTTATGCAAACATTACGTGATATGTTATGAAGATATAGTTAAGGGGGTCCTTCACCTTATAGTGCTATTCGTACTACCGTAGCTCCTTTGGGCAAATATAAACAAATTTAGTTTGTTCCATTGATGTTCAATTAAGGAGAAATATGCGAAAAGCAAGAGGGAACTTTGAGCTGTAAAGGATTTTGTCTCGTCGAATTTCGCACACTTTGTAACCGGCATTTGTTTTATACATACTACCTACGTGGATGTAACAACGTCAGTAGTTATCAATAATGGATACATATTGAATTACTCATGATAATACGAACGAATAAACTCACGGAAACGTGTCAGGTATCAACATGTCAAAGGGAATCAACTGTGTTATTTATTTGTGACTTATATTCTCAAATATTTATCTCAGAAAGCTTTCTCGTCTAGACTACATAGTGACGCTCAATAAACACCTGGTTTTATGCAATTCTTGATCTGTATATTCGAGTCTCTTGGAGTTACAGAAGTTTTACTTCGTAAGGAATTCAACTCGAAATTGGAAAGTTTGTGGGTAGCCCTGCTAATATTCTTAATGAGATTTGTACAAATTGCTATACCTAAGTGTGATAAGGGTACCAGTAAAGCTAATAAATGAAAACAAGTTCTAAGGGCCCTATTGACCCGGATTTTTAAACAACAAAATATCGCGTGTAAATAAATACCGACCTAAATTTCGGAAATGTTGGTGTGCGTGTTTTTTGAAGAGAAAAAACTGGCCGACAGACCTAAGAGGATTGTCCATTAGTATAACAGGGCATTGTTCGTCTCCTAAACGACCAGTTAAATTTTCCCATTTGTGTTGTTTGTTTTATAAATAATAATAGATATGGATTGAATTATTCTTTTTATAGCATTTAATCAAACTGACGGAAATGTATCGTGATGACTGTGACTGGAAAAACACTTTGTGAATTCATTCACGACCTACATTCTCAAAGATTTATTTAATACAGCGTCCCACTTGTATTATACGTCAATGTGGGTTTTTATTATAGAGAAACAGGGCACTTTGTAGTACACAAATCAGAAACACAGGATAACTTGTCATTTTCAATACGCAATCTACGCATCCTTGGCGTTACAGAATAGTAAATTGTACGTAAGGGATTCAAAACAGAAATTGGAAAATAGGACACTTTATTTCTCCGCTTTGTATATGGTATCTAATTATCAGTCTACAGTGACTGATGATTAATTATTAGTTCATTGTAGCTCGTACTTAGTTGTGTATTATATGGACATCCGGGACAGGGGAAATGAGCACACTGTGTGGATGGGACAACTCAGCTAACATTTTCGACGCGGCAGGCGTCTGCAGGCGACATTTAAAATTTCACAAAATGTTTAAAAAATGTCAAAATTATTGAATGTCATTACATTATTTGGAATCACCATAAGAAATGCATTGACATAAGTACAAACATTCCTAGTACTGGTTCAGTAATAGACCTTGAAAGTTGGAAAAGGTTTCTGAAAAATCTGTTTTGTATAATGGTAAAACCAATGGCCGCGTGGAAATTGTTTAGATACCCTCTAGACACTTGCAGGGTGTATAATGCTTGTAAATTGTATCACAAAATAATTGAATGTTGCCTCGTACCACCGCGGAATTGAATTGATTCGTAGTTTTACGTCACTAAAGGATTGAAAAGGGATACTTTTACCGGGAGCCCAAATTGCAGGACTAATCAATTTATCAATAGCAAGACTGCTTTAAAAACAAGGCAATTGGATATGATTGGATAGCAAATAAGGATGCATTCTTGTTTATGGGTCTTTAAAACTACCTATTTTCATTATTATTGACCAATATGAATACAAGAGTCATGCCATAGAAATTGGTTTATTGATAATTAATTGTCTCAATAACGACGTTATATTGCGCATTAGAGAAAATGGGACATAATCGGCAGAGTGCACCAAACTCGCGTAACTTACGAGCGATGTAAGTACTTATGCTCAACTACAGCTTACATTAATAGCGATGTAATTTTGAGAGCACAACTGGAGAATAAGAACGGGATAATGACTAGCGAGGCAAATATCCAAGTAAATTAACATCGTCCCATTTCAAAAAAAAGTTGTCGCAAGCGTCATGTATCGAACAGCAATCATAATGACACGAATGGTGTTCCGTAGAGTTATAAAATGTGTCGTCAGTCACTACGTCAAACGTTAATTTAAATAACATGAATAATGCAACACGTCCAGTCGAGCAATGAAGTCAGTAAAAATGACGCCATATTTTGTGTTCGAAAGTTTTTCACCGTTCTTTAACCAAATAATTGTCTAATTAGTTCTGACCAAGGCGCATACATTTTGACAGTGAGGTTTGATACGTTTTAAAGCAAAAGGCTTAATTAATTAATTAATTAAGGGACTAATTAATCGTCAATTGCCAAATAATTTGACTTTCAATATTTGTTTGTATTCTTTTTTATTCGAACATGACTTATACTTCAATGTTATATAATTAAATATCAAATTAAATATCTTAAGACCATTTTTGACCAATAAGATAATTAATTAGTCACTTACTTAATTAATTCTGCCTTTTGCTTTAAACCATATCAAGCCTCACTGTCAAAATTTATGAGCCTTGGTCAGAACTTATACAAATATTTTCTGAGCATGATTCATTAAAAACCGTGATTCCCTAACTTAAATTTTGCGATCTATTTAATTTCGCGAACATATTGCAGGCTCAAAGTTGCAAAAATAAATACCACAACTTTTGCAATTTATGCTTTATGATAAAATGGTTATGATTTTGACTTGATTAAATTAAGTAACCGCTTAACTGAACATGCAGAAGTAGTTTTTCAATCCACAAAAATAACCAATTGCAAAAAGAGCAATATGGCATGATTTGGCAATATGTATCCAGATTCGGAAACATTACAGATTGCCAGGTTTGAACATTTGCCCTGGTGATGAAGAAGAAATATGCGAAAAGCAAGAGGGAACTTTGAGACGTACAGGATTTTGTCTCGTCGAATTTCGCACACTTTGTGCCCGGCATTTGTTTTATACATACTACCTACGTGGATGTAACAACGTCAGTAGTTATCAATAATGGATACATATTGAATTACTCATGATAATACTAACGAATACACTCACGGAAACGTGTCAGGTATCAACATGTCAAAGGGAGTCAAGTGTGTTATTTATTTGTGACTTATATTCTCAAATATTTATCTCAAAAAGCTTTCTCGTCTAGACTACATAATGACGCTCAATAAACACCTGACATTATGCAATTTTCGATCCGTACTTTCGAGTCTCTTAGAGTTACAGAAGTTTTACTTCGTAAGGAATTCAATTTGAAATTGGAAAGTTTGTGGGTAGCCCTGCTAATATTCTCAATGAGATTTGTACAAATTGCTAAACCTAAGTGTGATGAGGGTACCAGTAAAGCGAATAAATGAAAACCAAGTTCTACGGACCCTATTGACCCGGATTTTTCGAAATGTTGGTGTGGTGTTGTTTATATTGTCCAAAAACAGCAACAGTTTTTTTCAGAAAAAATAGTGTTGATTTTGGCACATTCAGATTGTGACCGCCCCATGTTCTCAAGCAAGTAGCTGAGCACTGGAGCAAGGGATTGCTTCAAATTTGGTATTGTAAAAAAAAAAAATCAGCTTCACATGGATAAATAACATTTAATGAACATATCCCGCGATATTTGAAAAATCTTGTGCTCAAAAATATATTCCAAAATTGTTTTGAGCATATAAGTTAAAAGTTTAACGGGTTCGCCGTCGGACGAGTTTTAATCTGTCAAGCTTTCATCAGGATTAGCTCTGACTTCTTCAGGACCAAATTATTATAATATTAAACAAAATATAGAGATAGCCACTTCTCTTGTTATTATCATTTGGGCTGCCCCTTGCCCGATGATTTGAGAGTAGGTGCTCTTTCCTACTTGTGAAAGAATTGGTGGCTCTGAAAAGAGCCGTTCAGATGGATTGCCGCTTCCACTGTACAGAGATGGTGGCTCTGAAAATAGCTCTATACGTAGGTTGCCAATGGCCTACTATATATAAATTTGGTTCTAAAAGAACCTCCAAAGGACTGCCCTTGACCAATAGAAATAACGTAGAGACTGCCCCTTGTCTACTACAGACTACAATAAGTCTAATGCACAGTAGTGCGGTTACTGATATGTAAAGATCGTTTGACGCTGTAACGAACTTGAGCAGGGTATATAATGGTTCATTGCGGACCTGGCTGACAAAATTACAAGACTGTTATCGATTGGCGGGATTGATTGATCGTGTTGATAGGAAATAGAGAGCGCCACATGCGACTGATATCGTTGCAGTCATTTCTATTGATTGTTGATGATTCATTGATTCTGATCTCTAAAGCTTCACGAACAAGCCGCATTCCAAGATTGGAAACCTGTGCGATGCTTTTCGATTGGTTCCAGAGTGGTTCATGACCTTCTTCACACGCATGTTCAGCTAGTGCCGAGCTATCTTTCTTGCCTTGTAATGTAGCTCTTTTGTGTTCAGACAATCTGACCTTTAAAGGCCTTTTGGTTTGACCAATATATTGTTCACCACAACTACATGGTATGCTATACACGCAAGGTGAACGACCCTTGGGCATAGGATCTTTAGGTTTGCTGACAATATCTCTGAGTATGGTCGATTTGGTGTAGTAAGTTTTAACACCGGCACGATTTAAGAATCGGCAAATTTTGTCTGAGACACCTTTGACAAATAGCATAATACGTGATACCTTTGTAGTCATCTTCCACTACCTTTTCTTGGCTTAAATTAGCACTTTGTCTTCTAGCTACGAGTTTCGAGGGATAACCATTCTTATTCAATGCTTTTTCAATGTGTTTTAACTCATTATTGCGATGTTCACTATCGCATAGAGTCAACGCTCTGTATACCAACGTGTTGGCAACGCTATTTTTTGCCGATAGGTGATGATTGGATGTAAAATGCAGATGCTGATCAGTGTGTGTGGGTTTTCTGTAGATCGAGAAGCTCAAACCAGATTCAATTCGCTGTACTTTGACATCTAGAAAAGGAATGTACCCATTGTCTTCCAATTCCATGGTAAATTGTATACACGGCTGCTGTGCGTTTAGGTGATCTAGGAATTTGACTAATTCATCTTGTCCATGTCTCCAAACTACAAACGTATCATCCACATATCTGAACCAGTCCACCGGTTTCAAAGGATACGAGTCCAGTGCCTTTGTTTCAAAATGCTCCATAAATATGTTGGCTGTTATGGGTGACAGAGGAGATCCCATAGCTTGACCTTCTTTTTGTTCATAGATTTGTTTTGAGCAGTTTATATTTAGCTTTATTTTATAGTTTGGCCTTGTTTTGCCATCCTCCTGGACCACCGACATTGGCTTGTTTTATAATAACATTATTCACGTATATCCTTTCCCTGGTGTCAAAATATTAGACGCCCTATTCAAATATTTACTTCGGTAAAATGTCGCTGCCTGCCCGGTCACTTTATAAACCTCACAGTCATAACCCTATTAGCTAGGAATGTGTTCAATCTCTAGTAGTTAAGGATCAGGTTTAAATAAATGTATATATTCGTGCATTAGTACTGCTTTAAATATAAAACCCTTTGCCCTTTTTGCACGTCATTGTTCAGAGCTTAATCAATTCACTTTGACTCAACCACTAAACGGTGACCTTTGATATCAACTTACTTGGCGGTTTCCAGATTTACATTGGAAGGGACATTACCATATTAAACATATTTTACGAACTCAAAGCTGTTTTGCGCGATAATTTAATAGTATTTATTTACTTATAATTCCTCACAGAAAGGATTAACTGGTGATGTACTTTACGTAGATAGTGTGGGAATTCTGTAGTTTTAATGTTGATACAATTTGATACCAAAGACAAATTCGTCTAAGATCAAAATAACAACACTTGGCTTCGAAAATCATTAACTTCCATCGTAGTAGCATCGTAAGCTGCAGTAGTGATCAATAATACGGTTCCAACTTTTACTTCTTGTTAATCACTAAAAAAAATTGAATACGATATAAGTCTGATAGCTGGTGGTGGTTAATAAGTTACAATCATTTTAAAATTGAACTTATAAGCACCTGATTACAAAGTATCCCTCGAATTCTACATGTTTCGATAACAGAATTTAAGTCGCTTAAATGGGAAAATGTATATGTTTTACTGCATGAAATGTACCCAGACCTCAGTGCAGTACCCAGACCTCAGTGCAGCTATTTTAACAAAAACGTTAGCAATTTATAATCCAACCATATAAATACGCAGCAATGGAAATACCGACATAACTGTCACACCTGCGTTGACGATCATGTGTGTCGCAGCTCTATTAATAATATTGTGTGCACTGATCATAATAATAGTATTGCTTTATTCCGTAATAATAATATGGATTAAAATCATGTCTTGGTCAATTTACCCCTCGCTGGTCTAGTGGTTGAGTTATGTGCCTTACATGTACAATGCAGAGGTCCATGGATCGATTCCGACTAGGACCACTTTTCCAACTGATTTATTTCCATTTGTAAAAGTTTGGGTTAGAAATATTCTAAGTCCATAAAGTATGTAGTTCCTATCTAGTCAACCCCGGGTGGAAAGTCATGTGGGTATTTCCATCGCTGAATATAAATACACCTGCTTTTCCGCGTTAAATCCCAGACCGAGTCTGACGAGGCCGTCATTTCGATTTATAATAAACTTGAGTTGCAGGCCAAACCACTGACAGTTTTATAGCGCATTTTGTGCATTTACATCACATTTCATTACGAGGTACTTGATCATGTTTACAGTATGAAATATAAATGATAAACGACTCAATATATAACATCTTGACGTAACGTTAGGTTAAAGCGGCTATTAGTTTTACCATATACAAACACATTTATTCAGAAACCTTTCTCAACTTTCAAGCAAGAATTCCTATTTTTCTGTCGAGCTTTACCGCTAAATAAATAGTATTGTTATATTGAAACCCCTGAAAAAATACAGTGATTTGTTGAATAACAGATCGCCGTCATTAGTTGGAATAAGAATTGAAAAGAACGGGACCTGGAAAACGTACGTCACTTGTCTATTAGGATCACGAAGGCAATATAAAACCGGTGGTCATTAGTAATAAGACAAGGATTGCTTGTATACCATGCCAGTCTAAAGATGAGTTATGTGTAACGTCAAGATTAATTCTATGAACTATAACTCTTTGTAGTTTCTAATCACTAAAGGTGTGAAAATGGATACTTTTATCCGGAGAGAAAATTGTAGGATTAGCCCAGCGCAAGGCTGCTTTAAACAAGGCAAATGGATTCCACCCAATAACAAGCAAGCATGCATTCATGTTTATGGGTTTTCAAAATGACCTCTATTAATTTCTGTTGCCCATTTTGATACCAGTTTCATTCCATTATAATTGGTTTCTTTTAATGAAATAATCGTGTCAGTTACGGTGTTATATTACGCGTTAGAGAAAACCCCAGAACATAGTGAGCACCAGTGACATATAAAAGTGTTCCAATTCCGGTCATTTATTTGAAATACGATACGCGATATCTTGTACAGATCTGTATGCCAAATCTAAACTTTTTGTCAAATTAGGTATGTGGAATGTTATCTACGAGGGTCATTCAGTAAGTTCTATCTCCTACCTAATAACTTTGTTTTATGAAATATCACACAATTGTAGCTTGAAACCTCAGTTACAAATTCATTCTAAATTCATTCTAAATTGATTTAGGTAATGGTTGTACATGCAGTGAAAACCAAACTTTCATTTAGTGTGACGGTAACGGATGAAAAACAGCAAAATATCGCCTAGTGCTATTCATTTGGCTAATTCTAAGATACAAAACTTACCTATCGGTAAATTACAACCGTTCTAAATGTATTTTTCATACAGACTATGAACAATAAAGATGACTGATTTCGATATGCCCTCTTATCAGCCACAACGAAATCTGGACAACCATAAAGACTAGTTTTATAAGAACTAACTGCACTTCAATATACAAGACTAAATGGAAGGATTACAAGACTCTCGAAGAGATCATTTTCTACCGTTGACTACCTGGTTGACTATTCTGAAGGTTGTACATAAGGAAAACTCACAAAGTGACTATATTGTAAGGTTTAACATGCGTGGAATTACTGTGGTCTGGCCTGTAACAACGACAATTCGACTAATTACCAGTATTCCAGTATGCCAAAGGTATAGCGATATACTCTAATTGATCGTACACTATTTGCAATCCTACAAGAGTTTATATTGCTTACAATCTTATACTTTAATATATTCAGATATATTCAGATATCATTCATTGTTTTCCATTTTCAGTATTTAAATAGTGCCCTTATATCTAGCCATACAATATGGAAAAACGCAATTTTCCATTTTAGTTGTCCAAAATCCCTCTCTGGATTTGACCGCATGATAATAAAAATTAAACAGATATCAATTATGATTTTCTATAAATGTGTAGCTATGATTCAGAGCCATAATCATGAATGTCATGAGTCTGACATTCATATTAGCGATGTTATGAGAGAAGAGGTGTAACTTATTAAATGACCCTCGTAGATACTTTTAAGAAGAATCTCCAAATCTCCTTTGTACAGCATACGGATTGCTTTCCTAACAGTCGAACGATTTGTATTCTTCTTGAGCCTTGATCAAGACGGTGAAGCTAAAAGCTGAGACCATAGTAAACAACGGTTGATTTAAAATGACTGAACCCCCGGAAGCAATATGGTCTGATTGAGTTTCATTAATACATTTAAATTTATAGAGCAGAGTATTTGTGTTCGATGCGCTTTATAGCAGGAAGCCAGGGAATTGTGTTAAGAACTTTTACCAACTGTCAATACCAATGCCCCGAGATATCGAGCTATATGTATAATATACGACGATAAGCAGCCTGAAAAATATAGCTCAGTCTGTGTCCCTGATGGCAATACGACCGAGATATCCACACGGGAGTGATGTTATCTTAATCAAATTTTGAACGAGAAGTGCCCGGAAAATAATAAATCTTATTGTAAATAAGGACCAACCAGGTCATTAAAGAAGTTCTACTTCCTCGATAATAAATAAGGTTTTTTGGTTTATAAAGAGCAAATGAGGACATGAGCGCTAGGAATACCTAAAATCCATATTTGCTATTTTGAGATTAAAATCAATGGCTCCAAACTGAGCGCAAGAAAGACCCAAGCCCAAAATCAATAAATTGGTCGATATCGCTTAAATCATATATATATATATCATGTGAATGCTAAGACTATAACCTATATTAATATTAATTTTCATTACAACAGCACCTTTTGGTAATTTTCTACAATGTTTTAAAAACTTGTAATGCCTGTATCTCAATATGGACATAGGTCACATTGGTGGTAGTGCAAAACGTGACCCCTGAAAATATATATTTTAAGACTTCAAATTCAAAAATCAGTAATTTTCCTACATTTCTCATCACTAAAGCTACCTAAAATCAAGCTTAAAATTGGCCAAAAATGGACCGCCTTCCAGATCTATCTTGCGCTCATGTCTTCAAATGTGAACAATAACTCAACAGACATTAACGAGGTTAATAAACCAAGTGATTAGAAATCAACCTGGTATCTCACTACAAATAAACTCTGATGGGCCAATCAATTGAAATATTACATGGCTTGAATAGTAATATTCTTCATTTTAAAAGCATGGCTTGGTTCAGTAGAAACAATTCACATGGACATCATTTATACTATCTATTTTAACACTCATACTGATACACGGGAGCCCGGAACCTGGTAAAAGAACATTAAATCTGTAGACAGTCATTTCAAGTGGCGACGTAACACGGTACTTCGAAATCGGCATGTGTTGTGTTCAATGATCAATGAATAATGGGGTGATTTACTCTATAGTGCCATAACACCTTTGATCCATACTACCATAACTCCTTTCCTTTGGAAAACCAGTTTGTATTTGTTTTTGATTTCGATTTGTTTTTGTGTGTGTTTTTGGTGAGGTTTTTGGGGTTGTGGATTTTTAATACAACAGAAACAGGTAAATCGAACGAGGGAACTTTAAGATGAGAGCGTTTGACTCCGTGTTTCGTATTTAATTTTGAATGAATATTAATTCTCACATGGAATATGTGTACTGAACGTTGTCGTGGGTCTTCAATAATGGATACATTAAATTATCCATTATAATATTCTTAAACAGACAAAAAAGTGCCATTTATTAACATATATGTCAGAGGAAGTCAATTTAATTAGAAATATTGCACATGAAGTGTATCTAAATACTATACAATGATATGTGTATCAAAACAAAAACAAAGTCCGTTTTTCATTTTAGCATTTGGTTTGTGTACGCAGATTATTTATGAACTGGTAGTGACAACTTATCGGTTTGTAGTAAGATCATGATACGGAATGCGTCAGAAAATCAATGCGGCCCGTGCGTCCTGTGTATTCAAAACCCAAGTCTGAAAATGAAAATTGCACTTTACCTTATCTTTTCAGTGTGGCGTCCTTAATTGTTAACCGATCTTTGCTAATAATATCTCAGATTGAAGAGGATAAATTAATCCAAAATTGTATTATCGATCAATACATATTTGGTATTCTAATTTAATAGTGTTTAAAGCGAACCACCACTACGGGTTTCTAGCCTAATCCAATTCTCTTGGGAATTTGACATGGTTATAACTTGCCCGTGTAGACTCTGTATAGTCTGTCATCAAGTGAACAGGTGTATGGCCAGTTAGTTTGTGGTGAACTATCAAAGTGGAGATCCAGCTTTAAATTGGTACTATATTTTTAGAGATATGAGCATATTTTGGTTTTCTTACCGGCTGGTAAGTTACTTTTGGTGCACTGTAGATATGGATTGAAAGTCGTTGGTATTATTTAATCAAACTGGCTTAAACGTGCAATGTATTGAGATATCTGTAACAGGAAGAGTAGTGTGTGAATCCATTATGATCCACATTTTCAACTTTTTATTTTATACAGCCTCAAACTAGTTTTATATGTCTAGATTTTGTATTTATATTTGATGATTGAGATTCGGGAAACTTATTTGCACACAAACAAACTGCTGAGCTATTTTAATAAACATTCCCAAGTCCTACAAAAAAAGTTAAATGTTATGTAAGGGTTTGAAACAGAAATTGGATGAACGGACATTTCTCCTCCGTTACAAGATATATCTAAATATCAGAATACAGTGACTGATGATAAGTTATTAGTTCATTTAAAAATTAGCTCTAGCTAAGTTTGTGTGTTATATGGAAATCCGGGACAGGGAAAATTTAAACTTGATAAATAGTAGGGTAAAGTCACCATTTTTCGGTCAGCGCCTATTTTCAGTCACTTTCGCCCAAATCGTGTAATGAAAATTACCTCGTCTTTATAAACTGACGGCTAAAAAACCGCCGCATAGTTGATGCCCGGTATTGCTTCAAAATGGCGACGACCGATGCAATTACACGATTTGGGCGAAAGTGACCAAAAATAGGCGCTGACCGAAAACTAGCGACTTTTCCCTACTTTGTAGTTAAGAAACCTTCTAGACACTTATCTTGCAGGGTGTACAATTCTTATAAATTGTACAACCGAAGAATTGAGATGCAATAATTGCTAGTGTTGATAATATGACTGTTTCATTTATATTTAACGCTTTAATCCATCCAACTGTAAACGAATGAGTGGCCTGATTTCTGTACTGCTGATAATTTGAACACCCTTTTGTTTTGATCTTTTATACGCGTTGCTATTAAACGAATCAAGCGTATTATAACCTAAGGTGGTATCTATAATTCAAAAGGTGACAGTGTGTTATCATAAAGTGTTCATTCACTATAATTCAGTTATATTTCCTGCGGTGATCTGTATGTAGAAAATAATCGCTTAATTAGATCTTGAGTGAGCGAATTATCTCTTACGTTTTTGTAGTGATAACACTTATAAAAGCCGCGAGAATGAAAAGGTCTTGAAAAGGTCAATCTCTAGTGGTTAAGGATCCAGTATAATAAACTGACGATTTGTAAAATAGGGGCTTTATAGATTAGACAGTTTGCCCTTTAGCTTTGCCGGTGAGTTTAATGAATTCACTCAAATCCTAACCGTTGACCTTTGTCATTTACTTAGTTGATATCAGGCCTTTTGGAAGGATCCCTCTTTATATTTTATATTAGTTCTTCCGGGTTCACAATGAAAGGGTGGCCGACGCAAAATGTCATGACCAAACATTTTGACCATTTCGTTTGGAAACGATGTTTATAAATCGTAAAGCTCCAGTTTCTTGAGTGCCTCTTTCCTTAAGTAACACACCGAAATATATATTTGGTCTAATCTGAGTATTCTTCTGAGCTTTTATCTTTCAGAAAGATGTATTGACCATTGGTTTATACAGTCTTCAAGATGAGGAACTGGCCAGGTAATAAATAACACTATAGCTCCAACGTAAAATTGATTTAAAGATTTTGTTCACGAAAATCGGTTAATAAATTAAAACGCAACATTTTCACACTTGGGTTTTGAACATGCAGGACAGCGTGACAGGTATGTGTACATGTATTGGCTGCATTGATCAATTGAAGCATCCCCAATCCTCATCTTACCATAAGTCTATGATCTTATCGACCCATGAGTTGTCGCTACCAGTTTATCAATAATCTTTCTAAGGCTGCTTGTAAATCTTCACATACAATAATGTCCTTACTTTATAACTTTATAATAAATGTAATACTTTTACGTAGGATATAACAATATATAAAAATATAGTGTTGGAGTTGAGAGCATATTTATTACCTGGTCAGTTAATTATTTTGAGGACTGTATAAACCAATGATCAATATTTAGGAGGATTAGAAAATAGCAATTTACAACCATCACATCCCCATCAAGTCAACCTTGCACCTGCGCCAATATGCAAGAGGTGACACATTTGCTGACACCGATTATAGTCTTCCGTAGTACTTTGTGTTATTCATTAGTCCACCCAATGCATTAACATAATATGATAACATGATGTATTGATTTAGGCCTGAATTGGCATATATCTAATTGCATAAGCAGTGTCAATCAGGATAACGTGTTGACAAGAATCAGGTGTTAAGACCGAGTTGAAGTCTCTATTGTTTTCCCTAGCTCCTTTATTGAATTTGCGCTACATCACGAGAACAGAGTACGATTAAAGCCCTATGGGTCGTGTGCCTTGAGTTGGGACCCCTTTGTGTGATATATGCTAAATATGGAAAAATCAAATGGATTTTGCTCAAAACATATTTAGCATTAAAACTATACATAGGAGTATAAGGAAAGTATACATTTCCTGAAACCATACACATTTGCAAATCTCATAATGTCAATATCAAGGTCATTATACAG